>JACSYO010002139.1:700000-717500 GCA_016806645.1 Ophiodon elongatus
CACATCCTGGTGCTGAGCACCGCCTAAAAAGGTCAAATTATGGAAGTGCCTCAATCAGCAACAACAGCCGAGAATAAAAACACAGTTGTCTCGCTGACTTTGCTGCCTTGGTGTAATATATATATCTTTTTTTTTGGGATAAAGGATAATGTCATCAATTATCTATTTAGCTGCTTGTGCATGCTGTTAGCTCAGCCTCATTTGCTGATGTTGAGTTTTGTCTGGCCAACCTCAAGCATAGTCTTAGGATAAAATCCCAGCATGGTAACTTATGTCAAATACAATTCAACATGATCTCATCACTACTCGTTATATGTTGCCGCTTGTGCAGCAGCTCGGGTTTGGGCGTGATTAACGTAGCATAATGTTGGCGTTTAACGTTATAACAAGTAGTTCAGGTTGTGGAGATTATGTTAGTTAGGGTTAGATAATACATCATTGTTTGGCTAAAAGTCAGATGCTTGTAATGGTGCGTAACCTCTGGACATAACGGTCATGCAACTCAGTGGCACGGCGTCACGCGGCATGAGGTCGTCAGGATCCAGTAGCTAAAGCGACCCATGCTGGATGAGAAGAGCCCGGTTCAGGACCCATCCCTGCTCTGCTCTGGGAGTCTGGTGGGTTTACGTTGGATTTAATTGAAAAGCTGCTGCGACTCATATGGACGCTGAAGCGCTCCGTCATGAATTCTTGATAACTAGCAGCTTTGCATTCATGACTTATGAGGAAACTTTCATTATAAATAATAAAAATGAGCTGTACACAATATAACAGTGTTTCTGTAGATTACTGGAGCAAAGCTATAGATAATGTAAATGTATGAATAACCAAAGTTGAAGTTGAAAGACTGGCTGTGACTGGAATACCAACTGATGGATTTTTTCTTCATTGTATATTTTTACTGGCCATCATAAAGGGCCAGTGGGCATAGTTTTTAATTATACAATTGTCATCTCAGTGAGTCTATTTTCTGTTTACAAAGTGGCCTCACGTTGCCCAGTGATGCAATTGGAGTGCAATAGGCTGAACCAATCACTGTTGGGAATTCTATATCAGAGAACTTCAGCACATTAGTTGCCAGTGGAAGAGTAACTTGTATTCACTATATAGTGTGTAATAAGCGGCTGCTGGCTGCAGACACAGCGGCATGTTTGTTTCATCAGTGTTGGAACACAGTGCTATTGAGAGATCAGTGTTTAGGTCCTACCAGAGTGGAATGGTCACAGTCATCACGTTCCAGTTGGATTCTCCTGAACTGACCTCCACCCCACTGCAGTCGGGGATTATTAAGGAGACACTAGATGTGAATAGTATAAAACAACAACTAACAGACACCACCATGAAACTTCCCCAGTTGAGTACTGACAGAAAGACAACTATTTTTTGCATGAAATGTTTTCTGAAATGTTATGTTTAAATATGAAAATGAGACACTGTCTTATTAAAGATGTACTAGTTTGCATAAATGTCCAGAGCAGAAATCTGATGAACCCAGGTCCAATCATTCTGTTGACATATTAGAGTCAAAGGTTTTTACTGAGGGATAACTCTTTGTATCTCTCCATAAGCCATTTTTTCCCTAATAAAATGTTCGATAAATCAGGCTAAGAATGACATTTGAACAAACCCCTTGAGAATATAGCGAGGAATGAAAGTGGAAAGTTTGGTACGTGCACTGAAGTAGAGATTTCTGGCTCAGAGTCTAAGAAGAAACACCTTAAAGGATATGTATTGTTCCATTACATATATATATATATATATATATATCACCATGAAACCCAGCCGGTTACTTACATTAAGACTAATTTTTCAAAAATGTTATGTTTGAATTTGCAAATGAGGCATTATCTAATGATAACTTTTGTTGAATATAGGAGACTCAAATAGAAAAGGACACAAACATGTTTCCTTTCCACTAGTCTGAAAGAAGACAGAAATCTATAAATTGACGAGTGCATGAAAAAGCAATGTTTTGTGGATTTCTGTTTCTTTTTTCTTTACGAGGTAGAGATGATTGGCAATTAACATTATGTGACTAATTTCATAGCCTTGTTATTATGATTGCACTATTTTAACATCTTAATTCAAGTGTTTTTGTGCAGCACTGATCTGTGCTGGTTTTGGAGCGGTTAAAGCATTTAATTTTGTCACACTGATTTGACAACTTAATCTCATGTCGTATATGGAAATGTTTTTCAAAACTTAAAAAGATACACATGTCATTCATTACATGAACTCAGTTATCCTTCATAGTCAAGCTGACAACAAAGCTGTTTTTAGTCATTTAAAACTTGACATCTGGCGATACATCAAAATCACAAACCTGAACTAAAAGTGAGTTTGGATATACAAAGTAGACAGACAGAGAGGCATTAATTAATGCTAGGGCTGGTCCATTGCAGAGCACCTTTGGAGTGAATATGACTGCAGGGCTCTAAGTGATTTATGTAGTCGTGCAACAGCAAATTACATTTCTCATTACTTCTCATTGTGGCAATAAGCTGTTCTGTCACTCTTCTGTATTTGTTAGTGCAGTACATAAATATTACAGATGAGACACGAGGTAGCAATTTGGGAGCGAGCTAATGACTTTTCATCTGCTCATGCGTGAGTGAACCGCAAACAGAGACTGGAAGACGGAGACTGAAGGTGGACAGGAGGAATCGTACGTTTCAAAATAAATTATTCCTACATATTTAAAGTCCTCAGACGAAAAATCAAGACAATCAGACAGGGAGATGTGAGGAAGTGTGCGATTCCACAGAGTGTGTGCTGCTGAGGCTCCTCCAGCAAAACTAATCTGTTTTCATAAGGGCTTATTTATAAGGCAATGACACTAATGAAAGACATTTGACAGCATTACAGCTCTCTCTCAAAACTAAAGATTTATCCTATATGAGACAGCCTTGCTGTATAAACATCATGGACATGAGACATAGCACTCACAGAACTTCACTCATGCTTAGGCAAATATTCAGAGATTCATTTTACACTTTTTTTGCACAATACACAAAAACTGGTCTAGTACTTTAAGCCTTTTGATTACAGACATAATAATGCTCTTCTCTGAAAGGAAGCTCTTTGGAATTTAAAGTAAAATTTAGTCTAAGTGATATTGAGCCACATTAACAGACGCACACTTTTCTTTTGAAAGCACCTGTTTTTCTTATTTCTTCAAGGTTATTGCTGCAATTCAGCATTGCCCTTCCATGAGTGTGGGAATTAACAAGAGAAAGATTAAAAATAATTGTCCAAATTGAAGCAACAGAGGCAGACATATCCAGATTTTTAGTCTCTAACAAGGGCCAAACTAAACAAACACGAGAAAATACTGAAAAGGAAATATTGCAAGTCAACGAGAATGTTTTTTTCTCTGGTTTTCTGCTGCAAGAAGATTATAATAAATACTGCGTAAAACCCATAAGCATGTGTTAACTTGCCACTGCAGCAATGTTAAGCCAGCTCGTTAGGTCTTCAGTATGTCTATAGCCACCACGCTGCTGCAACCACACCACTCCCTGTCTCATTGCCAAGGTGACACCTTGCATCCAACATACACGCCATCTGGCCCAGCATCACCTTGTCCACTTACCTTTCCATGCACACACGCATACTGCACTGTGAAAGTCGACACTTTCACATATGTATGAACACACACATGCACATCTGTCATTCCAGTATAGCTGTCTATCTCTGAGCAGAATAAAATGGAGTAAACACAGAAATGTACAATCAATACGATGGATTTATTTGTTGCTAACCTGTAATTATGCTAGCTTTGCAACACGCCAGTGTCAGTTGGGACATTTTGCTGCCACCGCACTGCAAAATGCTACGTTCACATGACTTCACCATGCCAACAAGCCCTGTAAAGAACGGGGTAGCAGTGAGTCTGTACATTTCTATGGGTACATTGGACCTGGGAATGATGCCAGCGTTACAGCGTGCAGCCTGCTCTATGCCTCCATACCCAATTTAACATCACAGCATAATTAAAGGAGCTTGGCAGCCCTCTAACAGCAGAGTTCATAGTATTGTGGACTAGGATATGCTTGTTGGGGGGCTGCTGGATCCAATGTAGCACAGAATATCACACCAACATGGGAGGATGGCTTCCTGTTCTCATAAATAAACAGAATATCTATTGGATGTAGGAGAAAGTCAGACATCTTGACCCGGTTTCCAAAGAGCTCAAAATGATTTGACATGCTATGCTAATGCAATCACAACAGTCAAATGTCCTCAGAAAAGACAGCTTGCAGAGTAAATAGGTACAGAAGAGAAGTCTGTGTTAGCCAGTGATTGCACCACTACACGTCAGGGTTTGTTGCAGCGTGCTCAAAGCCTTTCAGACGTTCTCAGAGTTAATCTTGAGGAAATATGCAGACTGTCTAACCGGTTAGCTCATTGGTCTAGTAACCGTGTAATGGTCAGAACATCGGTGGCTGGTTCAGCTGTGTTTATTCAGTGTTAAGTGCACTTCAGTGCTGCTGAGATGATGCAAAACTTGCTTCTACATGAACCTGGCAAACCCATAACGCTGCATCATTAGCATGCACACTCGCCATCTAAATAATTAACAGCTACAGAAGAGAATGTTCAACAAAATGTTCTTTTGCCTCCCAAAATAGCTTGATCAAAAGACGTGAGTGGAAATCATTATTTTTCTTCTGCGTGACATTACACTCATTTGAGAGGGGTTCCTTGTCTTTGTTTATTTTGTGGACTTATTTGCTGCTAAAGGGTCACCACTGTCACATCAACATCCTTCCAGTACTGTGACATTTTTATCACAGAGTTGTATCAGAACCTCGTGCTTCTCCATGTATTCATACTGTGTCTGGTAGGGATGGGGAATATGGCAATATATTTAATGTGTTCTCGTAAGTATATGTATCCATTAACAATATTTCTATTGATTCGTCATACAATGTAACACATAATATGAATAGTGGGACATTAAATTACATGTACGTTTTTTATTTTATTTTGTATTCCCATACAACCTGTACTACATTGGATACAATGCATCTCTTTATGTACAACAAAGGTATTAAACATTCAATAAAAAAAAAAATATAGAACCAATAAAGATTTAAAAATGTCCCAGTGCATGTTCCTATGACCACCCAAGTACATGTTCCTATGACGAGCCCTAGTGCATGTTCCTATGACGAGCCCCAGTACATGTTCTTATGACAAGCCCTAGTGCATGTTCATATGACGAGCCCTAGTGCATGTTCTTATGACGAGCCCTAGTGCATGTTCATATGACGAGCCCTAGTGCATGTTTTTATGACGTGCCCTAGTGCATGATCTTATGACGAGCCCCAGTGCATGTTCTTATGACGAGCCCCAGTGCATGTTTCTATGACGAGCCCCAGTGCATGTTCCTATGACGACCCCAGTGCATGTTCCTATGACGAGCCCCAGTGCATGTTCCTATGACGACCCCAGTGCATGTTCCTATGACGAGCCCCAGTGCATGTTCCTATGACGACCCCAGTGCATGTTCCTATGACGAGCCCCAGTGCATGTTCCTATGACGACCCCAGTGCATGTTCCTATGACGAGCCCCAGTGCATGTTCCTATGACGACCCCAGTGCATGTTCCTATGACGAGCCCCAGTGCATGTTCCTATGACGACCCCAGTGCATGTTCCTATGACGAGCCCCAGTGCATGTTCCTATGACGACCCCAGTGCATGTTCCTATGACGAGCCCCAGTGCATGTTCCTATGACGACCCCAGTGCATGTTCCTATGACGAGCCCCAGTGCATGTTCCTATGACGACCCCAGTGCATGTTCCTATGACGAGCCCCAGTGCATGTTCCTATGACGACCCCAGTGCATGTTCCTATGACGAGCCCCAGTGCATGTTCCTATGACGACCCCAGTGCATGTTCCTATGACGAGCCCCAGTGCATGTTCCTATGACGACCCCAGTGCATGTTCCTATGACGAGCCCCAGTGCATGCTCTTATGACGAGCCCTAGTGCATGCTCTTATGACGGGCCCTAGTGCATACTTGTTACTAATTATGAAGCACACATATATATATATGAATTTACTATAAATACTATATTTATAAACAGTATAAATACATAGTTTTAAAACTGACCCAAGGCAATCTTTGAAATGGAAGTCAAATTCCATCGGCCATTAAAGTTACTATGAGTAACTTTTAACTGGTTGTGAAACAGTCTCAATGTAACACTGATGACCCAATATGACCTTCATAAACAAAACAGACCATTAGCGAGAATTTCTATGCAACAATTTATTGACTCTTATTTACACCAACTCTATCTACTTCTTCTCTCTCTATCTCTTTTTCAATGTAATCCTTTTTTTGCCACTACAGCACATTGCTGACTCAGACTGCAACGATATCTCACACTCTTAGTGGGGCCTGTGGCTCAGCAGAGCCGTCCTTCAATCAGAGGATTGGCGGTTCGATCCCCAGCTCTGCTCTGTCGTTGGGCAAGATACTTAACCCCAAATTGCAGGCTGTTCCTGTGGTGTATAAATGTGTGTAAATGTTAGTCCTGGTGGGCAAGTGTCCACTTGCATGGTAGCCCCCTGTGTTTATGGGTGTGAATGGGTGAATGATGACATGTAGTGTTGAAGTGCCTTCAGTTGTCAGAAGACGAGGAAAGCGCTGTACAAGAACAAGTCCATTTACTGATCAAAACCAAGGATGTGGTACAAGATGAAGAATGTTGTAATTCATGCAATAACCTTATTTCCTCTCTCCTGCTGTTGGTGTGCAGAGGCTAACATTAATGTTTACAGTTTGTTTACAGCTGCCTCTCCATCATCATTGAGGCAAATAGCTTCATGCATTACATAGTTTGTATGGCCGTTTTGGAAAGGGCCCCCATAAATAATGACTAGGAATGAAATGGAAACTATAGGGAAAGCTGTTACTTTTCACCACGCCGTGTCTATCTGCGCTGTTCACGATGTGCTGCGTCTGAAATATACATGAGGCAAAATGTGTCCCCGCTATGGCTGCAGCGACAGAGCGCTAAAGGAAAGCAGGAGCGGGGAATAAAAGATTGATTTTTTGGCGAGATGAATCTTTGAAATGGGGCAATGTTATGATATTTGTATCCCTGCCTCTTTGTGCAGTTGCTGTTGCTGTAATTTGTGATACTACAATGGCTGGTATTGGCGGTGTGCCGAAGGTTCAAATGCCCTTCATTTAATATTCAGCAAAGAAAAAGAATAAGCTGCTTATTTATTTATTGTAATGCAAGATTCATGAATATGTATAAGCAGCTATCAATGCTGTCACCTTGAGCAGGGTTGCTTGTGTTTGAGTGTGAGTGTGTCTGGGTTTAGGTGGGTGGATGCTGGTGTGTGTGTAACTATTTGGAAAAACAAAAGGTTGTAAAACAGTTTATACAGCCAGCCAAGGTCATACTCCCTGACCTGGAAAGAAACTGATATTCAAAAATATCTAGACCCATTCATCATTTAATGTGAAAGTGAGTGAATTGTTCAATTCAGAAAATATTCCTCCACCTTTGAGTGCTCTTGGAGATGCTTGATGTGTGTTGTATTGTTATGCTGGGTACACTGAGTGGATAGCTGTTGTTTCTTTGTACATGGTAGTGATCAGTAAATTCATTGAAACTGAATTAAGTTTTGATGTCCTGATTGACTTTGAATTTATCCAACCCTGTCGGCAGTCAAGACCATTCATATGAATAATTCTGCAAAACTACAATTTATGTTCAGTCATGGGATTTTTTTGGCAGCATTTTTTTAAAATCTGTTATATATACAGTTGAGTACAGGCCCACTACATTGTGGTTAGGTTTGGGGAATGCATTGTGGCTGTGTTCACATGAAACGCAAAGCAACCTTTTCGTGCAATTACATACAAAGTCAATGCAAAGATACAAATTGATGCAAATGACACAAAAGACGTGTCCTCACTGACGTTGTGATGTCCTGGTGTTGTTGAGTCAGAAATGGTAGAAGATAATTATTGTAGCCATCTGTGGTACCTAAATTTGTACGGAGACCAGACTCTCTATGGTTTGAAAAATAAAATCGCTGCAGCAATTACTCCTAAATGAACTTATTTTGAGTATTGCTGTAAAGCCCAGCCCTTATCGATCCAAACTCCATTCAGAAAACATGCATTTTAACAGTTGTTTGATTGTCCCCTCGGAGACAGACTTCACAAAGCATGAATTGAGACTTTTTACAAAAATCTGCATCATGTAGTTATTTCTTCATCACTTTGATCAGCTTTTTGTACAAATTTTAGCAAAATCTGTTCTTGTTGGAGTTATACCTCTGTCGTAAACCAGATTAATTCAGCCAACATGTGACTTGCTAGATACAGTGAATTAAACTTGTTGAAATGCCTCTGGATTATGTTATGAACCTAGATGACATTTGGTTTTCCAACATATTGTGGCCTTCCACAACAATGTACAAAGCAGCAATAGTGGATATTCCTGTCATGACTGATGAAACGTGTGTATGTACCTGGAAGTAAGGCCCCCTTCTTTCTGATCTAGTGCAAGTCGCTTGATTAAACACAAATGATCTAACAGTCAAAACTTGCGTGAGTAACGCAAGGTATAAGCTGTCCTCGCGTTTTTCTGAACACTAGTCATGAAGCACACACAGACACCATAACTGTATAGTATGTTCTGGAGTCCTGGAGACCCTGAGTTGAATGATTATGAACTGATGACATCTTTCAGAAATCAGGTATGGAAAAAGAACATTAGAATTGTGTTTGGAGTCTCAGAGACTCCAGCTATGAAACATGGTTAAATGTATTTTCTTCCCTATAAAAGGAATACATTAAAAGGAATATATATTTGTTGATGCATCGTCGATATACAATACAAAGCATGGTATATGGCCGTATTTAGTGTAAACAATTATTTTTCTCCATATTTAGTCAACTTTATTTAATGTAGAAGCCAATTTCTTTGGCAAATAGTTGATTTTGAAATAATGTATTTTTACATTTACAGCAGTGATCTGTGAGACCCCAAATGTGGAAGTTATATCGTTCAGAGGCTGCTGGTGCAGGCCTTCTGTAATAGCCAAGCAATGTTAGATATATTAATGAAGTCAATGATCACACACAGTTAACAGAACATTTCTGTATTTGTACAATGTGCATTTAAACCAATATAGTTTGTTAAATGCTATTACATTGTTAACATGCAAAATGCAAATCAACTTTTCTCATTTTCTGAACAGGGCAGGCCTATTGCAGTCAATACAATATATTCATTTGGTGGGCCAAAATTAAGTTACCTTTGTGCTGCTGGATTTTGCATCCCTGCAGACTCTGAGAAAGAAGCCCAAAAGGACGTTAAGGAGGTTTCTCATCTCTGTGTACTGAAAGGCCTGACAGATTCTGCTCCAAATTAACGATACAGTAAAGGAGAAAGCGATGTCTCTGATTCCCCAGCACTTTAGGATCAACTGATGCATGTTTTGATGATGATTCGTTTGCCATGCACACACTAATAAAGACTCAAGGGAAAACTGAACTTTAAAAAGGTGAATGTTGTTTGGAAGTAGTAGGCTGACTATTTGAGAGCCCAGTGAATAAAACATGTTGGCACATTAATCACTTTGCTTCAAAATATCTGGTTCTGCTCTCTGTTCTTGCTCAGTGCAGATTCTGCCAGTTCCCAATTTTACTATTATTAATGAGATCATATTTAGGTCTACTTTGGATTTTTGTTTTGTTAATTTCTTCCCTTTCAAATGCTTTAAATTGGTCTCTTTTCTTTGCTTAATGATTTTGGTTTAGTGTAATATGTGTTTGGAAAGCAGTCTGTGTTGTGTCTCTCCAACTACAGCCCACCAGGAAATGTCTTCATTTTCTTTCTAAAGTCAGTCCTGCGAGTCACAGAGGACAACATAGATAACTCGTACATTTTTCCTCCACTGTGACAGCTTGACCACATGTCACCCACCAAAGTACAGTAGCCGGGAGGAGCCAATCGATGTGGGTAAAATATTTGTTCCTTACAGAAATATTGACTGGTGTTGAGGCTGGAAATACAACTACAGTGCATTCTGTCACAGAGTAGTGTATCCATGTGGCGCACTGGTCACATCAACACAGCATTTGGTATGCACGGTCATGATCTCCATGACCACACTCTGCCAAACTTATCACACAAGCTTTCATATTCTAGGAGGCAGTGTGCCATGGAATTCCCAGAACAAATTCATGCTTCCATGAGGATGACAACATTTGATTTGAAAGATCCTGACATTTCCTTTAGCACTACTTTCAGGACAAAGGTTACATGTTTAGTACCAATAAAAAAATATCTTTATTACTTTCCATGGCAGCTGGATTATTGTGACATGACAAAATCACATGAGAACTGCAGGATCACATATCACGCAAAATTCCATCTTGTCAGGCTGCAATTAATGTGTTTGTGTCAAACTAGCCCGTGACTGGACCGAAACAACTCCTGAAGAGGGTAGCAACAGCATCAACTCTATCAGAACTGATTCAAAGGAGAGCCAAAAAGGACACTGAAGGCTTTTCTAGTTCATCCAACCACCTGCCTTTTTACAAAAAGATTTCAGTGACGGCTTTGTAGATGGTTCTGTGGAACAAAGCATCTGGTGGGTCAGGATAAAGTCTTTCGAAAGATTTAGGAACGTTGTTTAATTTGTTTAGTATTGTTTGGTGAGATAAACATTAATATTACACAATACCTAAATATCTAACCCTGTTCCTTGCCAGGAGCAGTTACTAACTCTGGCATGTAGAATAGAAATGAGCAAGGCTTGACTTTTAATTATTTTGTTATTTTCCTCATTGTACTGTCATGTACTTCCCCTAACCAGCAGCAACCTCAGGTACGTGTCATCGCCATCCTGTCAGTAATTACTGCGGCATTCTAGAGAGGGTTTAAATGGCAGAGAATGCTTTAAATAACTGTGGATATTGCAAACAGGCTACACACTTACGTATATTACTGCGGTTGTTAGGGAAAATAAAATGCAGATTGTGCATCGAGGTATGATCAACAGCAACATAAAAGCCTCTGACAGCCTTGTAAAAACATTATAGTTGTTAGGCAGAGGATTGCGGCTGCTAATAGCACCCTGAATTGCGGATCGTTTGCGTTCTCTCTGACACCTCTCAAGGTCCGACTCACAAAAGATATTACGCGAACGATGTCACAGCACAAACACACCTGTCAAGATTTGCAGCTGAGTGCAATATATCTTTTTTTGTGACTGATTGCAATTATCTATAACAAAGTATTAATGTTGCCTTTGTGCCAAGAACACAGAGAAAAAAAAGAATAATTAAATGTTCAGACCGCAATCTAAAGGTCTTGACCAACGAATTGCTGAGGCATTCTTCAAAACGTAATGCATCATTTAAAGTGACAGAGAGAAAGTATGTTTGGGATCCCAGTCAGAATCTGGTTGTTACCTCCAACTCTCTGAAGATATTATTAATTAAGTTGGTCTATTAGCACTGATATTTGTCAATTTGAGTAGAATTTGCAATGAGCCTCAGTTGCATGTAGAGGGGCCAGTTTTGCACCAATATATGCAAATGATCTCTCTTCGATAGATGCCAACAGCACAGGAGCTGATCTTCAGTTGCTGCTCTTCAGTGCAGTAGGGTTGCATCTCACCCTTTGCAGGTGCTTTAAGATTTACACGGTTTCTTTTATCCGTCTTATTTGTGCGGAGAACAGAACTTAAAATCATCCTGACACATAAACACGTATCCATGGATACATCAGACAGATCCACAAGTCACATGACAAGATAAAACTCTTCAATTGAAGGAGAGAATTAGCTCAAAATGTAACTGGATGTGTTTATAAATTCCACTTAACCTGTTTAAGCCAATAGTCCCGGTACTGGGTCAACCCTTGTTACAAAAAATTGTGATGGAAGATGGTCTATTTATTGAAGATTTATAGAAGATATGCATGATATACAGTTTTGAAAACATGGATTATTTTGTATGTTGTCCAATTTATGTCTTATTACGAAGTATTTTCACAAAAAAAGTCATACAAATTTAACCTTCATAAATATTCAAAAGATCCAAGATCATTTTCTCATCTCAAACTTCTGAGCACGTTCTCAGCAGATGGCAAAATACAGCAACGCGTTTGTTTTGATTCTATTCTCCTGATTCTTATGATATCTGTTTGTGGGCCTTTGCTTTCTCCATTTAACTGTTTTATAGCAGGAAGCTCTTTGGTAATATATTGTCTATTACTATTTAAATGTTTTTGGGAGATTTATGTTATTTGTAACATGGCCACATGGAAAGTGTTTTGAAGTGAAACTCCCAGTAAACAACCAACATGGAAACAGTAAACAAGGCAAAAACATGGAGGCTGCAGGACAATAACTTTATAAATTGTTTCATAAATATTGTATTTTATTGTATTTTCGTCAAATTTACAGTCCCAGTTGCAGTAGAAGAGTAGTATAGGACATTCAGTCATCATTATCCATATATCCTAATTATCATAGTGATTATACCCTTGACATTTAGATTGTATACGAGGCAAGGATAAAAATCTAAATTCGTCCTTCATTGCATCCCCATTAACTCTGAAACGGTAATAAAAATGGGTCTACTTCCAATGGATATTTAGCTTCATACCTTTCAAAGAAGACCAGAAATATGCATAAGCCTTATAGTTGAGGAGCTATTCCTGATTCATTTTGTGTATGCAATTTTTTCCGAGGGCTACTTCATTTATATTTTTTTACTTACTTTTTACTTTTGGTCCAGCACCTGCCTACAACGTTTTTGGCTGTGTACGACCATTTAACACTGTTACCGCACACACACACACACACACACACACACACACACACACACACACACACACACACACACACCAATCATAACACGCTACCTTGAGAGGAAACACCAGCATGTAGAAGTTAAGTTATGAGTGGAGGTGACAGAGACCCTCAAGGGGGACCCAAAAAGAAAGACGGGCCATGCCTATTCTTGCCTTCCATTTCCTCCACTCTGTTTGTGTGTATTTGTGCCCCCCCCCCAGCCCCCCCTCCTACAGGATCCTCCTTCAACAACTACAAAACTGGGTCAAAGCCCGAGGAATAGGAGAGAAAATGACAGGAGCAGGAGAAAAGGACAGTGAGGGAAAGTGAGTCTTAGGAGGGTGAAAAGGTCAGGACGGAGAGAAAGACAGAGACAGACGCAACAGAAAAGGCCAACCTGTGCAGAGGGAGATCAGAAGGAGACGAGGAGACACAGGAAGAAGAAGGAGGTGAGGGATACAGGGAGTCGTGAAGGAAAGAAAAACGCACCTTCCATAAGTTGCCAGCATCTTGATGAAATTCGCATTAACAATGGAACTTCTACTCTAAAGCCCTCCGGAATGGAGACGGCAAGAGAAATTTCAGAATAATGCAACATGTTGAAATATTTCTGGAACTATTTGAGATATTAAACAGCTTGTACAAGCACTGGGAAATGGCCTAGTTTGCAGTTAAGTGTCCTAGTTCGGGTTTTAAAAGCCCAATGCTTAATTCAACATGAAGTAAACATAAAGGGAGCTCCAACCCCCCACAGAGACACCTTAAAGAGAGTCTTTTTTTCCTTCTTTGTTTTACAAGGTCTGACAGCGTAGAAGGGTGAGCCGTTGATTCCATGAAGCACAGTGTGCTGTGAGCGCAGCAGTACGTGTGCAGCAAAAAGCATCTTTATTTTACATATATAGTGAAGTTAACTAGTCATTTTGACATGTGTTTTCTTTTCTTTTTTACAGAGTAAACATCTATTTTCAGATCTATTTTTTTCATTTTGAAAGAATCAAACTAGCTAGCCAAGCTAACCATAGTCTGGCTGCAGTTTTATATTTAATGAGAGACAAGAGTGTTTTTTTATGTCTGAGCATTTTAGTCCTAACTTAGTCAAAGAAAGCAGGACCTTGTTGTGTCTAGTTTTAGTCAATGAAACCAGTTTTAGTCAACAGATTAAATTGAATGTTTGAGTCGATGTAGTCGAGCTGAACTATCTGTTCATGTCCTTGTGAACTTTACCTGAAGTCGCTCCTGACTGAGCCCATTGTGTGCGGTCGGGGTCGTCCTGATATGGAGCGAGCAGCACAGGACATACATGTGCTGCATTGGACAAACAAAACTGCATTTTAGTCCCATCTTTCTTCTGTCATCAATATTGCATGTTGATATCATCATAGTTAGTGTTTAATGACGTCGGTGTCATTTCGTCTTATTTGTGGAAGAAAAGGACGTGGAAGAGATATTTTGTCAAAGTGTTCATTAATTAAATAAACACTGGTGAGCTGGGAACAAGACGGAGTTTGTGCTAGCTTAGATGTTTTGAGAATGTATTAAGTTTCCAGTTAAATACCAGATAATAATAACAGCAGGAATGCTCTGTATGTAATTTTCATGGCTTGCATTAATTATCAAAAATGTCATCATCACATTCTAATGATATTGTGGTTTTCTACCCGCTGGTGAACTGCTCCACACACAACCCAAGTAACGGTACTTCATCTGACGTGCCGATTCCGTCTCCGGCACACGGTCCTGATGGATGTCACGTGTTTACATGTGTCTCCTTTGTGAGCGGCGGCTCGGCTCAGGCAGCAGCTCAGCTGACGGCTTGTTTCCACAAAGCAGTCCATCTTTCGTCGCACTGACTGGTGCCGCGAGCTGCTAAAATTTCATGGAAGTGCAGAGACACTGAAACAACAAAATCTAGCATGCTTAAATATAGAACAGCCTCATGACAAGCTGCTATGCCAGTTCCAAACCAATGAATTATTAAAGACAAAACAACTCTGATATTCTCACCATGTTCTGTCCTGATGTTGTCAGATTCAGATAAATATCTTCATCTTCTTACATTTGCTATTGTTATTCACTGTGTTTTGATTTGTGCTATATGAACTGGTCTCTCGCATGTACTTCTGCATCAGCTTGTGGCTTTCTGTTACCCATAATGCCTTTTGACAAGCCGCAGGGTTGAGGCATCAACATGCCATGCCAGCATTTAGCTGTTGTTTTAGTGAAGACAGTCGTAGTAAAAGTACAGAACCAGCCAGAAGAGAAGAATGGTCCAACGATAGCTAGCAGATGACAGCTATTCAGGATGACTGTTGATTTTGCTCCCTGTCTTTCATGTATTTCTTTATATTTAATATATCAGAGTATATTTTACAGTTTACTTCTTTGTCAATACTAGATATAAAAACAAAGTCAATAATTGTAGTTATTGGATTTACAGACCTCTGAACATAAAACATTGACATTCACCAAAGCCATCACAGATGTGTAGCAATGATTTTTACTAATACGCACGTCATATGAAATTGTGTCTGATCTCAAAACATGAATGGCTTTGTTCTCCTTTCAAGCAAGTTTCTGTGTCACTCTTTTTTTTTTTTACTTTTTGTTCAGTTAGCTGTCATCTGCGGGACGTGAGGTTCTATTGCATTTACTTCAATCTTAAAAAACCAATGCATGCTGCAGGGAGAGGGAAGACCGACCGTAGTGCTGCGACCACTGATCTCATTACAGAGAGCGCTCGCCCAGCATGCCATAACTTAATGGCCGTACTCCAACCAGACACATCAAAAACACTACTTTAACCACAGAAGGCTTCTTTGAACAGCATGGCACCGGGCGGGACAACGGTCCCCGTGAGGACACGGAGATGAGCCCCAGAGCAATCACACTCTGCGTCACTCACCTCCACCGTCTCTCCCTGTGTCCTGGTCTCACCTTGCTTCTGTCCTCCTGACTCCATTATTACTCCATGTCTGCCTTCGTCACTGCCCCTTTTCACCTCGGTTCTATTTTGTTCCTTGTGAACGTTGAATACAAAATGTATATACTATGACGCGAGCAATGTATCCTCACACAACGGTTAGTAAGACATCTTGAAGTGATTTTGTAATTTTTTGTGTGTTTTCCAACGAATGTACAGCAACACTAGCAATGTGTGAGCATTGTTTCAGCAACAGAACCACTCGGTTAAGTTTAGTCAATGTCGACTTCTGGTTTCACACAGAACACGGACAGTGGTCTCCTGGGTGACAGTCTTTATTTTAAGAGCCAGCCATCCTCCAGACATGGACCTCATCACTCTTTATCCTACGTCACCTCTAGGGGCTCGCGATTACATGGATTACATGGATTACATGCAAAAACATGCAAATTGATTTACAAATTTAAGATCATCATTTCCATAGAAATGATGAAAGTGGTCCACTGTCAGTTCTCTGTTGCACTGTCTAAATAATTGCTCAACCTTTTCAAGAATTGATTAATGGATCTTCAACGTTCTTTTGGAACGTTGTAATCATAAATTCTGAATATCGGTCCAGAAATTAAATCTAAGGTTCCAGATATTCACCCCTGCAGCTCCAAGACGTCCGTTTCTCTTTGCTGCCATTTCACATCAGTTCTAAACTGTTAGACAACAAAACAGTAATAATGGGGGGGACACTGACTGTGTTACTTAAAAAAAAGAAGGAAATGAATAAAACAGAACACAGTTGATTTGATTGATCATGACTGATTTGAGTCTCTACTACACTTTAACTCTTCCAATCCAACCCGGTTACCTAATGCACCACTGTGGCTGCACACATCTAGCCATGAAATTACCCTGTCACTCACCATGATCTGTCCACTCACACCATGCACCACTGGCCACACTTTGTGCTACTGTGTTACTGATAATGACCCAACTGAAAGAATTCACAGAAATAGGCTTTGGCGCTGTAAAGGAAACCTCCAGAATGCTGTCGAACTGAGTTTAGAGTCCCCAAAGACTGTGAGTACCAATAGGGCCTCTGTGTGATGCTGTACAACTGGTACTAGAAAGACATGACTCCAGGGACTAAGAACTAACTAATTAACTGATTTTGTCTCCATAAGAATCCTAGTATAATGACACATCATGGAAATATGGTATGTCTGTTGCCGGCCTCAGTATTTAACAAGTATTTGAAAACTGTATCGCCAGACACAAATGTCTAGAGGAGTCTACAAAACGCTGATTGCATTTAAATACTTTTTTTATTTTAGAATTTAATTGTGTTATTGCGTAGCAACTGTGATATGGTTAATATTATTGGAAGATTGTAATTATGACATTTAAACGATGGTTTTACAGTTGAGCACGATGAATTTAGGCGAAAAACAAACTTGATCAAGGTTAGGGAAAGATTGTTGGTCCATTTAAAAATAGGGCGAAGGTTCAAAATCCAATGAAGGTGTAATTCTCAGGTATGGACCTCTACTTGTACAGCACTTTTCTAGTCTTCCAACCACTCAAAGCTCTGTAATACTACATGACATCATTCACCCACTGATGGGAGGGGCTAAGGTGCCACCAGCCAATCAGGAGTAGCTATCATTCACACACCATAGGCACAGCTACAGGAGACATTTTGGAGTTAAGTGTCTTGCCCAAGGACACATGGACATGGG
>JACSYO010002139.1:722500-740000 GCA_016806645.1 Ophiodon elongatus
ATCTCGTTGTTGAGCTCCTTCTTAACGCCACGCAGCTTGCCGTACACGGTGGTGACCACCGGGTCGTTCTCGTCCAGTTTCTGAGCCGACACAGCGGTCGGAGATGCCTGCAGCAGCAGCATCAGGCCCAGCCACACTAGAGAGGACACCCACCGGCCGCTGCTCAAGGAACCTTCAAGCCTCACGTATCCCATCATCCTGCTCCCACTCTTGGTAGTCTGAAGTATCTGACAACCAGTCCTTGAATGGTGCCTCCACTGGGACATAGCTGCTACTCCTTGTTTTCAACTGGTTTGCTGTGTCCTCTTGTCCTTTCCGAGTAAAAAAAATCCTTATTTTCTATCTCTCACTTACGCCATGCAGATGCAAACACAAAGACACAATCCCACTAAAACCACATTCGCACAGAGGCATAAGTAAGAAGGGAAGAGGTCGTGGTTGCTAATGCTAATGATCCTTTTTTAAATCCAGCCAGTGCAAACCATCCGGTGGAAATGTAGCAGCCATCAGTTTCCTACAGGTTGGTTGAAGGGAAATCTGAGAACTGCTCCTCCTGATATGGACAATATTCCTCAAAAAGGTCTTGCCAGAAGCCACTGCAATGAAGAAGAGAACAGCGATGATGTCATCGTTAAGCTCCGCCTGTCAGAAGGTAGACCAGCCAATCATTGGTGAGGGTTTCCATCATTCAGAGGTGACTGCCATGTACAGAAGCAGAAGTACTCGTGCGGTGGTTGCAGTGGGTATTCTTGGAGTCTGTCGCCTGCAACGCAGAAACACAATTACAATCAGCATTCACACAAAGACAGTTAATGACATTCTCAATTCAATCCCCTTTATTTTCTTGCCTCCTGCGAGACATTAAAATATCAGCAATTAGTCGGAGGGCCATTTGATTTGTGTTACACCCCTATGCACAAGCATCAATCACTTTAAGAGGAACATAACCTCTATTTATAGCGCATGACAGTAAGTTTAACAAGCAAGGTGTCTATCAGTATGCTTGGTAACAGATGTTTCCAGGTTATGGTGGAGACACCCGGTGCTCGTGAGTGGGGATAGTTTTGGGAGAGAGCCATAGAGTTGGATGCACACTCCCAGCATCAATAAGACGGTATAAACTACAGGCGGTGAAAATAAAAGTGGATATTGTGGCAGGTTTTTAAATGCCAGTGCTCAGTGCCATTTGAAGAAGTGTGGCGTTTGTGTAGCCAAGCAGAAAGTGAGGTCGAGGTGTTGGATGGCTGAGTAGCGTGTCAGACGTTCATGCAGTTGGAGTTTTGTCTTCATCAAATGCTTAATCCAATCCTTAACCATACAATTGTTTCTGCGCGCAAATATTATGTTTTTTTTTCTTTTTCTTTAAACAGCATTGGAGGGATAGAAACGTAACTGAACATTTCAGAAATGTCCAATATGGGTGTTGATGTTTTACAGTGAGGCTGAAATACATGACAGTATGAGGATGAGGTATTTTGACATATGATTTCTGTATTAAAAATCAAAGTTGAATATGGTTAACACTTCGAGCTCATCTTTTGTGGCATCGTTTTCTGGTTAGCTGCTTGTCAACAGTTTTTTTTTGCTTCTGAAAGATTTGGGCCAGAGGTCTTCAGAGCAACACACACCTGTGGTGTATGCTGCAGGTGAAATCCCCACACCGAGTGCTTTCAATGTGAACCCTCACGTAACCTCAGAATATGCCATTGTCCAATTTCCCAGTGTTGACATGTATCTGGTCTGGTGAGAGACATTGAATCATATGATGCAACACACTGCACCTGTTACATTTCATTGATGTTGATGCTGCCGGTAGACAAGAAAAACATGTATTCCTTTATATAATGCTTCCGAGTGAAAAATAGGCCTTTTTCCCGCTTCACCATCAGCATTTGATCAATTCGGTGCCATAACGTTAGGAAGGTCTAGAAGAGCCGCACTGTTCAGTCATTTTATTCCCATTCAAGTTAGCATAAAGCTAACTGGAAGTTAGCCTGCTTGTAAACTGTGCATATGTTATCAACCCTTAATTACCCTTTTATGAATAAATAGTTCTACATTATAAACCATAAATAACCTTTGGGTTTCTTTAGGGTTTGGTTCTGAGAAGTAACCAGTACACCACGCCACTTATAGTAGATTTACTTTATACTATATGTGAATGTTAATGTATGCACATTTATAATGCATATGTCATTACCTCAGTGAATTAATGTACTTTAGATGTGTTCAGCCAGCAAAGTATTTCAGTGACTAGATTTTCCTATGTAATGTCTCCTCCATAATGAATGCAGAAGGGGAAAACGTATTACAATATCATTTTTGGTCATATTGTCCAGGCCAACAAAGTGAAACTATAATTCAAGTCATAATTTGTGTAGGAAATGTAAGCTGTTCAGCAGTAAATCAAATTGCAATGGGTAACATCTCGCGAAACATATAATATAACATATAATATAACTATATAATGTTCGTGAAAAAAAAAAAACATCCGTTGAGACAAGGAAGCAAATTAACTGAAATAAATAAAAATTCATATCTCGCCTTAAAGAACCACAAAAGAGGAATTTAAGTAGAACATCAAAAGGCCTGTGTGTGTGTGTGTGTGTGTGTGTGTGTGTGTCTGTGTGTGCTGTTAATGTAGGTGTGTGTATGTAAGGTAAAACATAAAGGCTTGTCATCCGCAGTATGTGTTTTTGTATTTTTTTTCCACACTGCTTAGTAGTCAATGTTCCACCTGGATGAGCTCACCTTCAGATTTCATACTCTGAGGGAATCCTATTTAGCTACACACGCACACACACACACGCGCACACACACACACACACACACACACACACACACACACACACACACACACACACAGACACACACACACGCATACACACACACACACACACACACACACACACACACACACACACACAGACACACACATACAGACACTCACACAACAAGAGACAAGGGACATATGTTGCTCACATTTATATGTGAGAGCACATGAACACACACACACATACACATACACACACACACACACACACACACACACACACACACACACACACACACACACACACACACACACACATACCAGACCTCAGGTGTCTGAGACAGAGGCGTTTACACATCAGCAGCAGGAATACCATAATGGGAAGAAAAGGAGGAAATAGACAGGAGATAGATCAAGTGTGTGTGTGTGTGTACAAACACACACACACACACAGACACACACACACACGGATAAACACTCAAGAAATAGAAAAGGACTAATTGCTGGGTCTAATTGCAGAGTTCTAGTGTTTGCAGTATACTTTCTGGAACTGAAAGCTAATTTCAATGTAACAAAAGCTTGTTTTCTGAGATTATTTCAAATTATTCTATAGTTTGATTCACTTAAAATCTTTCCAAACTTTTAGTCCCGTCTACACCTGGTAGAAAGTGAGAAGGACCACCGAGACGTTTTGGGATCCGATCCCTCAAGTCCCTGTCCGAGGAGTGCTGGACAGCATTTGACCGACTATATGTGGTAGTGCTCATGCGTCCTGATTGTCCTCAAACGAGGACCTAACTGTAGAATACGTCATCAAAGCCGCAGCTCCACGCTTCTTCAGTTGGTTCTCAAAACCAGCTGGCTTCGTCCACCATGCCTGGAGATTTTGAAAAGCCCATAGAAATAATTACGAGTACTTCAAAGTTGTTGAGTGTTATCATAAATTTAAAGCTATGTAATAAATAAAGAAATGCATGCAGTGTAATACTTAATTGTCCCGCCAGGACTTTAAAAACTATGTAATTATTAAAAGAGTGTACTCAGTGTAATACTAAATTGTACCACCACGCTCAGTGGCGCAGAGACATTTGAAATAACCACGTTCATTGAACGCACCGAAAAGACACTCGAAAAAACCAGTCACATTTAACGCACCAGAAAAGGAGGCGTCACGTGCCGAGGGGCGTGGACATGCCTGCCGCACCAGCTGTAAACCAATCGTCAGGAAAAACTCCGCTTTCGAAGGACCAATGGATTTGCCTGCATTCTTAGCCAATGGCGCGAAATATGCTTTTCTATGAATGCCGGCACTCGGACTAAATTCAGGATTCGTGGGCGAGAATTCAGACAGTTAACTGCTCCAGCAGTCTGTGGAAAGTTCGAACCAGCGAATCCTCAGCTGACATTTGTACTCTGTTATCACAACGCTTTTCACTTTATTAAATACGCTTTATTATAACTTTCGTTCCAAGAAGTACTTTGTTTCCCCAGAAGTTTTCTCAGAATACAATAGATGGTGACCCCGGACGTGGAGAGATGGACGGGGGAGACGAATTCTTTAAATTTCGGTCCGATCAGGTGAGGGAGGTGCATTGCTGCCTCCCGCCGGTTAAAAACAACAAGGCCTTTGTTCTCAAACGGAAATGATGTCCATGTTTATTTGCATATAGAGCGGAACATTCAGATGTAACCCCACGTGGTCCCTGTTGACACGTTCTATTGTCAGTGAAGAGAAGAGAAGTGATCCGAGCGGGCCACAGTGTGCACAGGGTCTACGACACAGAAAGAAACATTCACTGTGAGCGAAGATTATGATCACAACATTTTTATGTCTAAATTGAACCTTGATATTTCTGTGCTGCACTGTAGCTGTGTGACTACACTGTGTGTGTTCTGTGGCCCTGTTTGGCTGCTCTATGTCTTCAAATCTGCCAGCGCGGACCTAAAATTCACGAGCAATGATCTGAGTTATGAACTCTTCATGAGGAACATGGCTGCGCCATCAGACTGTACAGTCAAATAGAATATTTTAGAGCAATTTTGAGCCAATAGAGATGTCAATAAAACCATTCAGTCCGCTAGCAGACAGAGCAGCTACACTCAGCGGGAGTGCACAGATGTAATAACACAAACAGTATGCGCACACACACACACATGCACATGAAACAGCCAAACATGAAAGTAGCAGAAGACTTTTATTTTGAAGAACAGCTAGAACGCAACCCATTAAACCACCAGTGCCTCCGTTAAAGGGGGCAAAGGTCGCGAGGATGAAAGAGACAGAACAAGAAGAGGCAGAGAGAGACTGGCAGTGCACAGAGCTGAAGGAGGGCCGGAGGAAACACAGCAACAGCTGCTCCAATGCAGCACACAGAACCAGGAAGTAAATGAAACCTAGTCCGTCAACTACGATGGAGAAAGATGTATGGATTTAGACAATTAGGTCTTCCAGTCATATTTTTTATAGCGTCGTCTATAAGCTATTGTAGCCTGCAGTTGCTTTGACTGGTAGAAGTCTTCCCTGTGTCGCTGCTCTGCGTCCCACTGAGCCGCTCAGGCCTCATGCACGTTATCGCTGGTGGAGACGTAACAGTTGTGAGGACGAGCAGCTAACGATGGGGAGGCGTTAGCCTCACCAGAAGGGTCTGTTGTTAAGGTGTTCCACCTCTGATGAAGAGCAGCTGCTTCACTAAACTTTGTTCTCCTTCTAATTTAATTACAACTTTATTCTCGTAATATGAGGATACTTTTTTTCAAAAAATATTATAACTTCTCAGAGAACACAAATGTGGGAATTGTTTTTAACATGAGCAGAGATGATGCTGAAACACATACCAGCTATTAAACTCCAGAGGTTTATGAAATAATTCAAATGAAAGAAGCAACAGAGGAGGACGAGTAAATCATCAGCAGAAGTAACATTAAAAGAGAAAAGTTGATCCACAGGAGAGTAAAAAATGTAAATAAACACAGAATGCCTGACTGCATTTTACTCTGCTATATTTTCTGCAAGTGTCACCTTGAATTTCACCCGACTTTTGTGTTTTCCTTTTGAAGACATTTCAACCATAAACTGGTGCATAACAAAATCACCAGGATGAAAGAAATGAAGAGTTTGATGCTCTAAACTTTCTTGTTTCTCGTACACTGTCATATTTTTATGAAATTATTTTGAAATGATGTCTTTATACTACTGCACTGGCTGTTAATGTCACGCCCCAGTGACCAAGTCAAATTCCTTGTCTGTGCGAACAGAGCTAGACGGTGTGTGACTGTGACTCTGGTCCTCCTGGTCCTCCTGCTCCTCCTGGTCCTCCTGCTCCTCCTGGTCCTCCTGCTCCTCCTGCTCCTCCTGGTCCTCCTGCTCCTCCTAGTCCTCCTGCTCCCCCAGGTGCATGCGGCCTGGTGCCTAGCTCACTGTGGGCCTCTGGCAGGGAGCAGTCTGCTCTCCTGAGGCGTTGTGTTTTTAACTTTCAATCATATGCACACAGGGACATACATGAAATGTGACCTCTGTATTTAACCCATCCTCTGCATCATAGGAACCACTTGGGGTTCAGTGTTTCGTATCTCAAGGACACTTTGACATCGATAGGGATCGACCTTGTGTTTAAAAAATGACCCGCTCTAACTCCTGAGCCACTGCTGTCACGTTGGGAGTTGGGAGTGATACAGAATTGGTTCAAAAATAGCAAACAGTTGTTAAGTCGGCTCCACAGACTTTGTTTCATCAAATTCCCAATAATGACAGGGTGAAGGACAAGTTCTTCCTCCAGCACACTCCAATGAACACATTATTTTTAAACGCTCAAACGTCCTAGATAAAAAAAACTGCACTCTTGGGTAAAAGGACTCAATACATTTAATATATAGTTTGACGTATAATACCATGCACATTGATCACATGTAAAAAAAAAAATTTAAAATACATATCGAAAAAGAAGAGCTTAAAGCAAAATTTAAAACCCCTGTTATTGTGTATTTGAAAGCATTACAATCCATATTCATCGTGTGAAATCATGTTAGCTGCCATGTTGATGCCAGAGGATAAACTGCTTCGTCGGCCTTTAAAAGTCAGCAGTTTTTCTTATTTGTTCAGGGACACAGAAGAATTGCCTACTAAACCTCTTTTACTTTTAGCAAACTGAAGCTTGCTAAATGGTCCCTTTGGATCACGTCAGACGAGGAAACCATGGAAATTACCCACATTCTGTTTATGATGGAAAATTACAACAGATTCAAATGCAGCAGGCTGTTGAAACTGAAAATCGCATACAAACTGTTTTTATTGCTGTTATAGAGAATTACTCAATATTTGAAAGCATGTTTTCACATGCTTTAAAGAGTGGATTAAAATACTTTTGATTTAGCGTTGCACTCCCACAACATGGTCAGACTCACGATGGACAGTTTAAAAAAAAGTGACCAAATTGATGCAGCAAAACCAGAGATATCACCTTTTATATCAAATGCATTCTTCTTCCTTATCAAAACGTAGCCCCCACTTTACCCACAATGCAACTCAACTGCCAACAGTTTGGGGGAGTTATGCCAGACGCAGCCTTGGGCCTCTAGCCTGCAGCAGAGATGGGCAGCAGGTCTCAGAGGTCTGGTGAGCTCACCTCTAATACCACATACCCACTTTCATTTCTTTTTCTTTTTCATTCTCAGACCCCGACCGGCTCTCACTCAGGTGAAATCACTTGAGGACAGTTATCCCGCTTCACACATTTTACCCTGAAGCCAGAAAACAACTATTATATATTATTTTACGCCTGAAAACAGACTTTGATGTAAAAGTAGAGAGCTATAAACGTTAAAACTGAATATATTAGCATATAAAGAAGTACATATCTTCCCTGCTAACCCCCACAAGACACTAGACATTTTTGACCAAGTGGCATGAAATAAAAATGTAACCCTAAATATGTGAAAGTACATTAGAAACCGGGAACATACATTATTAACATAGGTAGACTTCTCTGTCATGTCAGATGTAAAAAAAAAATGAATGTGACACAGAATGAGAGCGTAAATGTCTTTCTCAGGTGCTCTATGTTTTTTTCTCTCTAAACACGGGGATGTGACAGTTTGCATCTGCTGATGTTATATTTTTCCGGATGCCTCTTGAGATGCAGGCGGCAGTCAGTCAAGTGGCAACAACGTGGGAGAGAAGGAGAAGCATTAAGGGAGCGAACAATTTGACTTTCCCATCTGCCGGCTCAGAAACAGGCACAGAAATCCCCCCTTCTTTCCCCGCGAAGCATCTGTGGAGTCGGACCGAGTAATCCCAGACGCGCTGCCTCTCTGCACTCTAACCACACCGAGGAGCAACAGTTGTGAACTCAAAGCACACATGTTGATGAAGCTGACAGTCATCTCCGCCATCCTCCCGGCCCAGGCACCCAGCAACCGTATTTCCAAACAAACCACCGCTCATCGACCATGGCGCGCAAAAAATGGTATGCACACAAACAAATGCAGAACAGGGAGCCAGCGCTGGCAGAATAATAGCAGAGACAACAGACGAGAGAGAGATGCAGTGAGGGCGCTGAAAAGGAAGCTGTTCTCATTGATTGTTCGGCGGTTTTGTTAATGAGTCCATAAAAGTGGCCGCGAGTGTTTTTACAGCGAGGCTCGGGAGAAAGAAATGACATGCTGCTCTTTGTCATCAGACACATGAGCTGCTGAGCGGGACATAAACCAGTCAACAAATCGAAGGCTAGTCATTCAGAGGCAGGCGGGAACACGTCTGAAACCTCTTTACCGTCTACAGCAGCAGATAACGCATCTGGCATTGTTCCACGTCTGATGAACCGGGCTCCTTCTAATCTGATGTGCATGATTTGCCCGTTGCAGCCCCATATTGGCATTGCGTTGCAGCCCCATGTTGGCATTGCGTTGCAGCCCCATGTTGGCATTGCGTTGCAGCCCCATGTTGGCATTGCGTTGCAGCCCCATGTTGGCATTGCGTTGCAGCCCCATGTTGGAATTGCGTTGCAGCCCCATGTTGGCATTGCGTTGCAGCCCCATGTTGGAATTGCATTGCAGCCCCATGTTGGCAATGCGTTGCAGCCCCATGTTGGCATTGCATTGCAGCCCCATGTTGGCATTGCGTTGCAGCCCCATGTTGGAATTACATTGCAGCCCCATGTTGGCATTGCATTGCAGCCCCATGTTGGCATTGCATTGCTTCTTGCAAACTGTCTTTGACATCCTGCATGTGGAATGAAGACAGAAAATCACTGAATAGATTTGACAAAACGTGGAGCTTTTATTCCCCACTGTTCACATTAGTCCTCCTTAATGTTCCTATTGGCTTCTATTGAATCCTGTGCGACTGACACATTCAAGGTTGTATTTTAAAATAATGGCAAATCATATTCATTCTGCTGCAGCACACCGCTGAGTCCATGAATGGGGGCAAGTGTCTGCGGTGCGTTCACATGTCTGTAATAACAGTAGTGAAGTGAAGATAATGTTGTCGACCGGTTAAAAACATGCTCCATAGTGAACGTCATGCTAACGTGCTGACGGATTCTGTGTTTTGGTGTTTTTAGCTGAGAATGTTCCAGAGAACATTCAGTTCAATCAGATCCTCATTCTTCTCTGTGAAGTTTGCTGGAAGTGATGCAACGTTACCCCGGTGATTCTATGTGGAGTGAGCACTGCACCACACTCCGGTTGCCTGTCAGCAACCGCTCATATAGTAACATGTACTCTGATTAATGTCATCATTTTGTTTTAATGAGAACTCAACTCCTGAAAGCTGCTCCTGGAAGAGGAAATAAGAGGAGGAACAGGCGAGGCGGCTTTTCTTTCTAAATAAGTGCTGTGCATCATGTCGATGTCAAGAGTTGTTTTGAAAAGTGACTGACTGAGAAAGTTTAAGGCCAGGCCGAAGCAGTACACCTAGGGGAGCACTGGATAGTTTATGTTTGTCCTCAAGTAGGATATCGTGTCCCACTGTAGGTGCATATAAAGCACTAACAAGTTAGTCAAATAAATAAGACAAAACGACAGAGACCAGGATTAACTCTGCACACCACAGACTGTCTGGTCAAGAGGAGGCTGCTTATTTAAAGTGTGGATGGCTGTATGAACAAAGCTCTGTCTAATATACGAGCATTTCTGCACATGGTAGTCAGTACCCACGTCCAGAGAGGGGGGGTCATGTGATTGTGAGTGTTTTTTGGATCAGGGATGAGGTGACATAATCAGATGAGTTGAGGGTATGAATACCACTGAAGCTAAACGAGTTATCTTTCAAAGTTTATTCTTACTGTAGAACCAGATGGCACCATGCAGAAGAAGTGTCTGAATACTGGTACTTTACAGAGAAGAAGGAGACGGGGTAGGAGAGACAGGTCATACCCTACAAATTAACTTACACAAGCACCTTGTGAAGCCCTGCTTTAAACTGCTTTGCATTGTAAAGTATTTATTGCTCAGGGCCAATGGTTACAGAGAGGGGTTGATGGAAATCCCAGTCAACATCCGAGGCGGACACTGCCAAATTAACGGCGCATCCCAGAGGCACTCCCTTACATGGCTATGCTGTCAGAACATCTAGGCACAATCTTCAGGTCTCAAGCATTTAACATGGCCCATTCAACACATTAGGAACCGTGTCGGTCCCCCCTACAGACAGCACCCGCCCCTGAGAGCAGGACTGGGTGGTTTGGGACCACATCAGGACACCACATGGCGATGGGACAGCTGTGTGGAACACTACGCTGGTGAAAAGGAAAGGACCCTGAACAAGAACATTGGCTTTCTGTGAACTCCAGACCATTCCACTCACAGCAAAGACTGACAGAGGTCAAAGGCCACATGACCTGGAGTCAGTAGACGGCTGACATCCCAAAACAGAGATCATCTTTGAACAGACAGGTTAGCATCCCTTTCCATATACAACCAAATCAATTCTATACAACACCACCGTCTCCATGACAACTGAGCACCATCCGCTGAGGAAGCCCACAAGACATGGTTGAAAGCTTAGTAAGTTGAATTATAAGTAAGTAAGCACAATTGTTTTTTTATTTTTTGTTATGTATATTTAGCATTAAGGACATGGGGGCGACAGACTATTCGAAACCCCTCTCAATACAATACAATTAATTATTTCCTAAATAATAAAAATATGACTGACTTTACACGTTTCTGACAATGTCAACAAAAAACTGAACATGATAAACTGTGTTAACCATTTGTTAACAGTACTAATAATCTCACACCTCCTCTGCCAAAAGGGAAATTCAATGGTCACGACTGTAATGCCATGTAAAGAAGCTGGATCAGTCCAGGGTTGGGGTGGCACTTCAGTCATTAGCTGTCAACAGTAACAGTGTGCGCTCACGTCCTGTTGTGTGCCTGTTGTGTGTGTGCTGCCATTAGCTTTCATCGTTCCCTCTCTGCCTGTCATCGGATCAAACCCAACGTCGGAGACAGTCACTGGCTCTCTGTGTCCATCTATTTCTGTCTCTCTCATCTCTTTGTCTAAGCTCATCTAAATCTAGCTTTTCGGTACCACATTTCCACTGCCTTCCTGTTTCTTGTCATTTTAGTCCCACATTTATTTTATTTAAGCTACTAGTGTTATAATTTGTGTTGCACTGTTATTTACTTTAGAATATATAGTTATTCTCATGTTGATGTATTTGTGTTGGTTTGGGAAACTAGGTGCCAACCTGCAGTCTCTCTCCTGACCACCAGGGGGCGACTCCTCTGGTTGTATAGAAGTCTATGAGAAAATGACTCTACTTCTCTCGATTTATTCCCTCAGTAAACATTGTAAACATGAGTTTATGTCTCAATCTCTAGTTTCAAGTCTTCTTCAATACAGCATGATGTTCATTTAGTAAATTATGGTCCATTTAGAGTCAAACAGACCATAAAGCAGGGGATGCTTTAGGGCGGGGCTACAAGGTGATTGACAGGTCTTTACCACGGTTTTGTCCTGTCTAGGGGTTGTTGTTTCCGTCTTACAACTTTAACACTTTCATAGTGTGTTTTTCCTTCATGAAGGTTAATTGTAACATTTGGTCACATATTGGTCGCCTAAAAAGTCTTATTCAGCGTTCGGTTGTACTTAGCTCCTCCCTCTCGGGTCATTTCGGTTTTCATAAAACCAAGAAGGCCACAAGCTGAACTCGAGGCTTTAAAATGGTAGTCCACAAACCAATGGGTGGTGTCACGGTGACTTCTTCCATTTCTTCTATACAGTCTATGATTTTCACCAGCAATGTGGTGTCTGATAAACAGGCCTGCTAGAAGCATACAGACTTTAACAGCACGTCTCTCTCTCTCTCTCTCTCTCTCTCTTTCTCTCTCTCGCTCTCTCTCTGCTCCTGGTAACCACGGCGACATCTGTGTCAACTGAAGCTGGTGTCGGTGGCATTGATACTCACCACTGATTGGTTCCAGGAAAGTCAAACAAACATGGCGTCCTTCACAAATGGAAATGTATTCCAACAAACACACTACTACCATAATATTTAGTGTGCCAGAAAAAAGTTTTAATATGCCAAAAATACCAGGATGTCCTCCTGAACCCGGTGGCATTGTGCAGTATGCAAGCCAGCATGTCTATCTGGCTGTTATGACCCATAATCCTCAGCGCGCGGCAGATACGTCACATCGACTGAGCCACTGAGAGAGCACTGACAGATGACAGTCTGATGACAGCTCATTGACTGATATCACACATCAAATACATGAGCTAGAGGGTCAAAGTTCAAGGGACAAATGACAACGTAGTATGTCCCAACTGTATGCATGCTGCCTGCAGCAGTACGGCAGCAGCAAGACACACCAAGAGTCAAAATGGTAAATGGACCTGTACTGGTATAGATCTTTTCTAGTCTTCTGACCACTCAAAGCTCTTTAACACTACATGACATCATTCACCCATTCATACCCTGATGGGAGGGGCTAGCATGCAAGGTGCCACCTGCCCATCAGGACTATGTAACCATTCATATGTGATTTGGAATGAAGCCATAATGTCAAACTGAATGAGTTATGAAAACAGTGTAGGCCAAGTCTCTTAGTTTTGCAGAATTAGATTTAGGTGATGGAAAGTTGTAACCAAATAGTTTGGTGTCTGGGTAGATGGGCATGATTTTACTCATATGGGGAAGTGATGGCTCGCCATGTTCATGGTAGTAGAAGAAAATGTCATGCAGTTCATCACTACACCTCGATTCAGTGTTCTTTGGACACAGAGGCTTGTTAGAGGGATAAATCCATTGTTGGTTGAAGTGTCTTCAGGGGAATTGTTTGCTGATCATAAAAACTAAGAATAAGATCAAATATTACCAGCATCCTCCTTTAATGAAGTCGAATTAGCCTACTTATGCAAAATGGCTCTCTACCCCCAACAGTGTTTCAAATGAAATTATAGGTCATGTTTTATGAAGACGCAGCACATGTCACCAGTTGCCACAGATGTCCTCAAATGCACCAAAACACATTATCTGGGGATTAACACTTGAAGAGCGTCTTGAAGCAATTCAAACGGGGCGAGAAGAGAAGAAATAATTCCAATTGTTTCCACTGCAGTTTCTCTGGCTTTAATGATTAACAGAAACAAGCATGAATTTATGGAAACCATTCAGAAAAACACTAATTACTACACGCATATCAGAAATATGAGACTGGATCCAATGAATGAAAAGAAACATGGTCATTTGAAGATGAGAAAGTACAATTTTACAATCACTAGTAGGAGTGTGAGAAAATATTGAGTATTACCATCTGTATTGATTATTAATTAATATTTTGCATGCAAAGATACTTTTTCAAATTATTCTATTATTATTATTATTATTATTATTATTATTATTACAGGGACTATAATGAATGAAAATGAAGATCCCACTGCATAAAATGTAACTGTTTTTACTCAGAGATTATGCATATGGTGGCGCGTTCTTTATACTATGAGAGTTTTTCTGAAATGAGTGCAAAATATCACCTTGCTTACAGTATCACAATATCCTGAATGCTAACACCATGATACATATCATATCTCCAGATCCCAACACGAGGCAGACGCAGACTTAATGACTTGTTTCATGAGCACTCTGTCTGTGTTCATTCCAAATGCTTCAGAACATAAAGAATACTGCTGTACAATGTCGCTGTCTGTCTGCCTTCTCCTCCTCCCTCCTCCTCCTCTCTCCTCCTCATCTCTCCTCCTCTCTACTCCTCCCTCCTCCTCCCTCTCCTCCTCATCTCTCCTCCTCCCTCCTCTCACCTCATACTCTCTCCTCCTCCCTCCTCCTCCCTCCTCCTCCTCTCTCCTCCTCTCTCCTGCTCCCTCCTCCTCTCTCCTCCTCCCTCCTCTTACCTCCTCCTCTCCTCATTCCTACTCCTCTCTCCTCCTCCCTCCTCCTCCATCATCCTCCATCCTCCTCTCAACTCCTCCTCTCTCCTCCTCTCTCCTGCTCCCTTCTCCTCTCTCCTCCTCCCTCCTCTTACCTCCTCCTCTCTCCTCCTCTCCTCCTTCCTCCTCCTCTCTCCTCCTCTCTCCTGCTCCCTCCTCCTCTCTCCTCCTCCCTCCTCCCTCCTCTTACCTCCTCCTCTCTCCTCCTCTCTCCTCCTTCCTCCTCCTCTCTCCTCCTCTCCTCCTCTCTTCTCCTTCCTCCTCCTCTCTCTTCCTCTCTCCTCCTCTCTCTCTCCTCCGTTCCCTCCATCCCTCCCTTTGCCGTTAATTTCCGTGTTGCTTCACTTGACTGGTGATTGAACGCCACCGGGTGTTCAGAGCAAATTTCACACGTGGTCGGGACCGGGTAACCAACTGGAAAATCCCCCTTCAATTTTCACTTTGCGTCTTTATTCCATTTCATTCCTATCCTCCGCTCACTCGCACGTCTTCATTTATGTCCTTGCGCTCTGTCTTTTTCCCTCCTCAGCGTCACGTCATCCTCTCCTTCCTGCCTCCTCGCTTGGGCCTCGGTACACTTTTTAATGTGGATACCAGAACATTTGTAACTGCTTTTATCTCACATTCTACAAACTGATATTCATTCTTATAAGTTTCACATGATTTTCTGCTGTTAGTATCTCATATCATGCATCATTTCCTTCATTAATTTCAGCTCAACATAAGCAGGTTTTGGAGTTTGCTTTGTGAGGGTTCATAAACCTCATGTTTCCTCTCTTACTTGTGTTCTGCTGTTTCTTGCTCAGCCCCGTTGCTGCTGTGCCTGTAGGGATCAATACAGTTTTCATCTTATCTTTTTGCACCTTCCTGCTCTCCATTCACCTCCTTCGTCTCCTCTCCTCACTCTCTTTTTACAACTTTAATCAGATCATCCACCTTGCACCTCCTCCCCCCGTATTTACTCTTCTCCTTTCCTATTTCGGCTCTTCATGGCTTCCTTATCTATTTCCTTTTCTCATTTTTTTGTATTATATCAACTCCCATCCTTTTCGTCTTTGTCTCTTATCAGCACATTTCTCTCCATGTCTCTTCTCCTCCTCTTTTCATTCACTTCTCCATCCCTTGCCCCCTTCTCTTCTCCCTTATTCCACTTTTTCTTTTTCCTCAGTTTCTCCTCTCAGCTTCCAATTTCCCTCTGCTCTCCAACCCTAACCACATCTTTTCTTTTTTTTTTTTACCTTTTCCTCATCCTCTTCATCTCCCCCTATTTCACCTCCTTGCTGGGGCAGGAGTGTTGTGGCGGCGTAACAAATCCCTTCTGAATCCCTTCAGTCTGAGTCGCTGTTCTAATGAGCTCAGATCAGCCACGGCAGCCTGCAGCCACACTGCTGCCATTTCACTGACGCTCAGTGACAGCCATTAAAGTGACGTGTGTGTGTGTGTGTGTGTGTGTGTGTGGGTGTGTGTGTGTGTGCGCGCGTGTGTGCGTGCGTGCGTGCGTGCGTGCGTGCGTGTAGTGAAGGGGTTTGCACATGTAAGTGTGTTTGCATAAAAACATATTATGGAGATCTGCATAATATCCACAAATAATGTTTAATCTGAAAGACAAAAATAAAGAAAACTATTGAGAGGAAACTGTGTTGAAATTGGCAGTAGGAGAGCTAGTTAACGTTAGCTGTTAGCTGTTAGCTGTTAGCTGTTAGCTGTTAGCTGCCACAGGGCAGCCCAGTCCTGCTTGATTAAAGATGTGCAATCTTATAAAATGTAGTTCTTGGTGAGAAACTTGAATGAATCCAGTTGTTTAAGAGGAAAATCTGACCTGTTTTTTATTTTAAAAATGACTATCTTTTATTTTCTAATCATTTGAATTGTGTATTTTTTTATGCAAATACCCACTGTAGATAACAATAACTAAGTTAAATAGTAATATTTAGAATTATTGAGGGTTTACACTGACTTCTGGACGCTCTAATGCACTAGGGATTTTGTTTTGTATTACATGCAATTTAAGCAATAATAATGTATTTTCTATATTTACTTTTGCCTAAAATAAAGTAAAGTTTTTTTTATCCGATTACTCTATTAATCAATAAAATAAATAGTAAAATAGAATTTTTTTAAAGTGTTCATTTGTAAGGAATGCCTGTATTTATTAACAGTTGAAAAGATAATTATTTTTTGTTATCTTCACATAACAATGTACGGCAGCTGGCATACTGAAGGTCAAAATGGTAAATGTACTGTACTTGTACAGCTCTTTAACACTACTATCATTACCCATTACTGATGGGAGGAGCTACCATGATGGGAGGAGTACCATGCAACACCCATCAGGAGTAATTCAACAGAGTGTGCGAGAGAGAAGGGAAAAAGGAGTACTACAACATGTTAACCAACATTCAGTCCTCAATTACTATTGTCACATGTTCAACTAAAATACAGGTCAATATACAGCCTCATAGTTAGCATTATCTAAATCAGTGATTCTCCAACTGGTCCACGGGCCTTTGCCTGGGCAAAAAATTGGATTAACATTTTTTTTTTTATCCTGTGGTTTTATTTTGAAGGGGATTTTTTATGCAGCAGAGTGTCGTCTATTCACACTTTTTTGCCGGCTCTGGTTTCCACTTGTTTTGCTCTTGTCCTCCATGTTTTCAGCAGCATTGCTGCTACGTTCCACTTTGTTTGAGTTTTCAAGGCGGCGGTGATTGACAGGTGATGACAGGGGGCGTGTGCCAGGTTGGGTCAAACCATCCTGATATGGGGGAGACTCTGGGTTTTTAGGATAATGAAATTGAATAGCCTACTGAATATAAAATTCAGCTTATGAACTTACACTTATATTTTATTGAAAATGTATGCTAATTTTAAATATATATATTTTTAAATCTTCACGTACCCCCGCCATTTTACAGCATAGAAGAACACCGTGACCCGCGAAATGTTTAATGGGTCGCGGCTTGTCATTAAGGGGTGATGGTGGGTCCCACAGCCAGACCAGTTGAGAACCACTGATCTAAATAAGCTGCAAATGTGTATTAATGTTTGTAAAACAGGAAAAATGGCAACAAAACATTTCCAAACTATATTATGAATGGTTCTACCAAATAACTGCTGCTCTGCTTCTGGAGCTTTTGCAGTGGAGCCGATACATTTTAGAACTTTAAAGCTATGTGAGAGGACCTTAAAAAATATTCTTTTTGGAATGATTTGCAGAAGAAAGCCGAGACTTATAAGATCTTTCACATGGTTTCTAATTAGGCCTTGTTGCATAAGTCTGAAAGGTCGTTGTTCACCCGTAGCCGTGAGCAGGGTGGGTGACATATGGAAGTTAA
>JACSYO010002139.1:742500-1165000 GCA_016806645.1 Ophiodon elongatus
TGGCATCTGCCTTGGAATACATTTTTATCATAAAGATAATAAACTATATTCATTGCCTTGAAATTGATCATTTGTGCTCAACAAATGTTACCTTGTAAATTATAGCTTATTAATCTTGTACATTGGAGTGCATTGTAACTGTCTATTAATAATGCATAATATAGTATAATATAGCCAAACTCCACCGTGAAGGAAAGCCAATATATATCGATCAGTGAATATGAGTGAACGGGTTCCTCCCTCCACGGTTTTGGACGGTGTGTTCTGGAAGCCTTCACACGAGGGCTTTGACTCTGTTGTGCTAAACTTGACTTGTGTTCCCAGTTCTGATTCCTCCTCTTCACCTACTAGAAGTTATCATGTCATTCAAAGCATCTCTTTATTTTCTGTGGAGTTTAACATATGACTTGTGAAAATTAGACCTACATTCTCTGTCCGTGGTGCTGAAATATGCACCACAATGGGTTTAGTGAAAAGCTGCACTGCTCTCTCCAAGTCCTTACATGACATGCAAACAATAGGCATTGTGAATGTGGGCGAGAGGGAGGGAGAAGACACCATCATTGCCAGACCTGGGTGTCCAAAGATCCGGATCAGAACTGGGATCAAACATTAAGGTACATGCAGTAGGCCTGTCTTATTGTAGGATACACAGACATGACCTCAATTCATTTTAGGTTATTGACTTATCGCAAGAAACATGGACATGACATCCGTAGTTCCTTTTGCATTTTAGAGAACACAATGCCAGAATAAACAGAAGGGGTTTCCCTGCCATGGGAAGACTTGGGCATTGGGAAGCCATTGCACATTATATTTATTGTTTTGGTTTTATGGTTTAATTTGATCCGTGTTTTATTTATTTACAATCCATTTTTTTCACATTCGAATTCCAACCGCTAACAAGATTATTGTAAGAATTTATTTACTTGCATTCTTGTGCTATTATATTATCATTATGTCAGTGACATGAAATGTTCCTAAAATGACAATAATATTGTTTATCTCTATTATATCTGGTACAATATATTGTCCAACAAAAGTAGTTATCGTGAAAGGCCTAGAATGCAGAAGGAAATACCATGGCAACGGTTCCTCTCAAAACAAAAGCTGTCTGCTAAAGTTACTATCATCATCAATGGCAGGAAACACACTGAATACATTTCTGAATATTCACGGAGAAAGATGGAAACGTTATGTTACGTTAGGTAAAACAGGCAGATTGAAACGGTAATAAGGGACAATACTGAACATAAATAATTAGTAAAGCAGCACAATGTGAATGAGCTTGGAATGGAACCGCTCCAGGTCAAAACCCTAGAGGCGACATGAAAGCAAAAGGTATGAAGAGATGACATTAAAGTCAGGTGTCTGTTCATCTGGCTCTCTCACAAACACAAACATAATGTGCATCACGGCATCCACAGCCCACAGCCACGCACGGAGGACAGAGAGGCACCATATGTTTCCTGTGGGTTATTTCTGATAACACACATTCTCGACTTACAGTTAATTGCAATGAGTTTGGAATGCACTGACAAATGATGTCATCCTGGGGGCATCAGATCAGAAATGTGTCACTTTGAGGGCTTTATTTGTGGACTGAAGATGATAAAAAAAAACTATGCAGGAAAAAAAACAGGATGCCCTTGGTGGAAGTTGTACTTAATAAGTAAATATGTATGATATTTTCACATTGTCTGTTTGCTGACCGTTAGCTGTCTGTCTTCAGGCTGGCTGACTGTTGTTCGGGCTGTTGACCGGAGAATGCAGCCTGAGTTCTGGCCTGTCAGTGTGGATCATTTTGCTGCGTGCCCTTGGCTCCAACGAGTTACAGTCCAGCATAGAGCCTCTCACACACACACACACACACACACACACACACACGCATGCACACACGCACACACACACACACGCACACGCACACACACACACGCACACGCACACGCCCAGGGAGCAGTGGGGTCTATGAGCAGAGCGAGGACATGTCAGATCACTTTCCTCACCGTTCTGCTCCTCGTCCTCTCACCTTCTCCTCATCCTCCACCTCTTTCCCTCCCTGACCTTTCCTTCAAGGGCGGAGCGTCTGCTCACGTCACTACCAATGTCCAGCGCTTACTGAATTGTTCCTCGCAACAATTTTGATCTAAAAATGAGAATATAACCACTTTCTTCTAAGTGAGGAGGACACCATCCTTATAAGTGCAGGACGCATCCCGTCTGCTATTGATTCATTAAGTGCAGCACACAGCTGATTCTCTAACCGTTGTCTCATCCAGAGTCCACACCAGAGTTCTGTGTCAGACGGACCGAAGGGGAAACTGTCCACCAGCAGAGCACAGAGCACGAACACAGAGCACGAACACCATCCGCAGCAGAATATAGGGCAGGTAGATGTTTTCATGAGATTTATTACTCATTAAATTAAATTAAATTACAACTTTCTTATCGTAATATCACAATGTTTTCCTTGAAATATTATTCCATTCAATTCAATTTATTTATTTGACGTCAAACTATAACAGACATTATCTCAAGACGCTTTTCATGTTGAGCAGAACTAGACTCTTTAATTTAAAGAGACCCAACGTTCCCCCATGAGCGAGCACTGTGGCGAATGTGGCAAGAAAGGACTTCATTCTTATTAAATTACTACTTTGATATTATAATAGTGGGTCTATATTCTCGTTCTCTTACTCTATCTCTCAAAATATTACAACTTCTCATGGCACATATATGTTGGATATGTTTTGAATGTGTAGACAGTTTTGAACATGAGCAGAAATCTTGCTGAAACACGAATGAGCTATTTAAGTCAAGGTTTTTATAAATGATTTAAAATGAATTCATATATCAGTGATGTGAATAGGTGCCACATGCACATTTAAAGAGGTTACTTACCCAGACAAAGGGAGAATAAATCCTCCGCCTACGTGTGTTGGACCAGCAGAGCGTATGTTAAATGAGAGGAGAATACATTCATGAAAGTGGAATGACTAAGATGACTGCATTGTGTTCACTTATAGTTTTATATTTGGAATTGTCACCTGGCACCTCACCTGAATTTTGTGTTTCCCTTTAAATAAATGAAGACATTGTCCCCATAATGGGATGCTTTTATGCACCACAATGCAGAGAATTAAGTCTTGGACTTCCTCGGGGAAGACCAGGCCCCCCACTAAATGTGCGTACCCCCCAATGTTGAAACCAAACCTCCTCTCCAGCTTTTCTTTCCTCACAGTATGAAAGGTTTCTGTGGTAGAATCAACATTTAGTAATAAAACCAAAACAAGCTTATATAACTGTGACAGAAGCACTAGACTGGACATCTACCCAGCACACACTCTCTCTCACACACACACACACACACGCGCGCACGCACACACACACACACACACACACACACACACACACACACACACACACACACACACACACACACACACACACCGCTGCTTTACAATGTGGTTGCTACATCAACAGGAGCAGCCGTACAACCTCACACGAAGGATGAGTGCATTAAGCGCAATCCGCCTGCACTATATTCAATTCCATCATCTCGACTGAGCAGAATCGATGCGTGGATATTTCCTCTCAGTCACATAGTCTTGTCAGTAGGCGTCCATACTAAGCAGGCCGGTGCCGTGAGTACCGTAGCATGGCTAAAGTGGAAAGCGGCCGGGGTTAGCCGCGTGGGTGGTGGCAGAGCCGAGTTTTTCCGTCCCCGTTTGGTTCACCTGGCAGACAGAATGCGCCCGGCTGCCAGGAGGGTCAGTGGGGAAGCGGTGGGTTGGCGTGAAACCGGCTTTCCTCGCCACCACACTGGCTCAGTGCGAGATGGATCCCTTCAGGACAGAGGCAGAGGTACGGAGCCGAGTACGGAGCTGCTTCCACACATTCAAGTGTTCACACGATCACAAGTAAAAGTACACTGATTCATACACTCATATCTCAGGAATCCTGGGCAGGCCCCATCATTACTTCTGGTTCCTGATCTTTTACCGTTCCAACTCTTCTGTGTCCAATTCATTTCTTTCCCTCTCTAAACCCCTCCACTCGTCTCCCCCACCTGTGTTACGCCCCGTGAGGGTTCAAGTCTGCTTCAAAGACATAATTAGCCAGTTGGGTTGAGGTACATATCTGAGAACCGGCCTCCCTGGGGTGCCACAGGGAACCTAAAGAGGCCAGAGGCTCTGGTGGATTTTGTTTTCATGACTTCTTTGTCGTTGTTTTATATAACTTTTGGCTTAAAGGTGTGAATTCCAAATTGCCTCTCTCGGGACTTTGAAGTTTTCTTGTTCAAGAGACCAGGATGGGCCTCGTTTGTCCCTAAATGCGAGTTAGTGAGGTTCGAATGCTCCGGCAAGTCGGCCTTAAAAGACTTAAAAACAGCTTAGAGGTTAACATTGTGGCCCTTAAAGCGGACTGCTGCTTAACAAGCAAGCAGAGTTTGGCCCCTTAAAAATATAGTTTTTGGCAGTGTGTGTCTCAAAAAGGTGTCCAATTTGGATCAGAAATACTGTTCATGGTCTGAGAAATCCAACCAAACCATAAATAAAACCTGTTCTACAAAACGTTACACAGAAACAGAACCTACAAACAGAATAAAAAGGCTTGTGAGTCCATTAGAATAGTAGAATACAGATATCTTTATATCTTAAAAACACCAAACGCTATTTTCACTTTTTCGTTTTTTACAGTTCCAAAAGTACCGCGTGTGTCAACCTACAGGACGTTGAAGCAAAACTGTGGCATCAAACAAACTGAAACTCTCATCCAGATGTTTCTTCATCCTCACCAGACATCACACATGTTGATGGGCTATGAATGTAAAAGAGAAGACTCGGCAGCGCCGTCTATTAATGCTGCTCCATTTCTACTCTGGTTTTTCAGGAACCCCTCGTCCTGCTGATGCTTGCCTGCACAAAGACACATCAACACACATGCGCAGACACACTCCCCCGCTATGTAAACACTACACACACACACACACACACACACACACGGAGTCTCAGTCTCTGGCTGTGTAACATTAACAGCACAGTCTCTTGCTCTCAGCTCCATGATCCTCAGGTGAGCTTACAGCTGACACCGATGTGTGAAAATATTTGAAGCCTTTAAAAGCAACGCCCTCTGGGACGGACATAGGACACAGTAGGGGGAGGGGGGTGTCATCATCTCTTTGTTTACTAGACAGCCTGGCTCCCCTCCAACACCATACAAGTATATGCTATAGTGAGAGAAATGAAAATGCACAAACTGGTATTCTTACATGTCCCATGATCTGAATCAATCTCAAAGTGACCTCTGCTCCTAAAGGTTCTCGTGGCGAGTCATTCTTTCATTCTCTGGAGCCGTCATCTGGACAAGTTTTCTGTTTGGATTATTATGTAAATCCTTCAGTGGGAATTGTCAATCATAGTGATTACATTGGGAAAGGAAAACCCCCCAAAGACTTATGTAACTCAAGTGATTCATAGCCTTCACCATGACAGCATGACAGACAAATATCCTCTCAAGCCAACAACAACAGAAGAACTCGGTGACAATGAGCTAATCATAAGCAAAACCACAGAGCAGTCCAACAGGTCACTCCTCATAACACGGACTCCGGTTGTTTTGTCAAAGCTCAATTACACCTTGACTTGACCTTGGGAACCCTCCAGCCCAACACATAATACATGAGGTTCATGTGCAGGTGATCTGATGTACAGGCCACACTATTTGACCACAAGCTTACAATCGTACACATAATTTTACCTTTCACAATAAAAGCCCCAGACATATAGAGTACACTGTAACTGTTTACCAGAAGGAACTCAAATTCCCTCAGAGCATCTCGCTGAAAGGAAACTCAATAAAAATAACGTACAGTAGCTTAGGCTATGCAACAATGCCAGCCGCTGCTCTTGGTTAATAGGATCCTGGTAGTTGGTCCTCTGCATGCGCACATCTATTTCATTCTTTTATTGAGAAAGTGTTGCAACTGTCACTACACAACTGTAATTTGCATCGCTGCGGTTATGAATAGTTTTGATGCAAAATACTCTCGGGATAGTATTTTGCATTTACTTGTTGTTTATTCGTCATGCCCCCGTTGTGTAAAGACCTAAAGAGTTCACTTGTTAAGAAAACATACAGTAATCGTAGTGTTTAAGTAGATGACAAACTTCTACACACCAGAGAGTGGACACAAACTCAGAAGGCCTCCCTGAAAGTATGATGTACTACATATTTTATTCGCAGTCAGCCTCGACACACTCTCAGCACTGGCACTTCATTTTGCCACTAGAATGCATGTTTTGAAGGGTCATCTAATGTGAGCGTCGTCCCGGGTTCAGAGTGAGGCTGCCCGACTCAGCCGTCTCACACTGGCTCCTCAACTGAGCATCACTAAAACAATAAGTAACCACAATCGTCATTGTCTGTTTTAATGTACCAGAGTTTCTAACCTCATAATATTTGGTTTATGAATACAACCTTCTAAAACACCAACAGGACACGGACAGATTTGAAGGACATTTAGGAGTTCTTTCTACCAACAGCATCAGAAGATATCAGATTCACTATTTTAATAATGCAGTGACAGTGGACATGTGTTTGAAATATGTTGAATATGTGAGAGTTTCTGTAAAAGAGCTGTATGCTGATATGATGAAAGGCCCTTACACACCGGGGATATGACGAATAAATGACATGCAAAATACTCGCCAGCAAATATTATATCTAGGTTTTCTTAATTCTGAAGTGTAAGAGCAAAAGGAGTGGATATGGTCTGTGCTGCCTTCTTCAAGGTAGAAAGGAGTAACAAGGACTGTCGTCTTGGTATGGACTACATGTGTTGTTGTACACTATCGACCAATCATAAATATATCTGTTCATGATTGGTCGATGCATTGTTTTGTGGTGCCAAAGCTCAGAAAAATCCTTCCGAAAAAAAAGTATGGCGCTTTTTCACAGTGTAATATTAGTGTTCTGTGTGTAATTATACATGATTCAAAAATATATTTTGACATGCAAATTAGTTGCATAAAAAAGACTTGGTGTGTAAAGGCTTGTTGGTTTTCAACATATTACAACATGAAAACTCTCCCCTGAAACCAGTACTGATGAAATTCTCAGAAACAGCACAGAGATGATGAATCAATTGTTCGCTAAGCCAATACTGATTTGATTGTAAGAAGGAGCATTAATGCTACGTGACACTAAACCTCTGCACTGTAACTTGAACTGATAAAATAATCTACAGCTCACAGCCATGTCTCCGGTGTTCTCCCTGCCAGGGGATCGACTACAGTACAGCATGGCAGCATAAGAGAGAGAAACGTCCACCCCGAGCCGAGGTGAAAGGCTCCTGCAAGCAGCATATATCCCCCACCTCCTCAGTCCTCCCTTTCCTGAGGCAGATAAGACTAACCACCAATACTTAGTTGTATCTGGAGGTTACCAATCTGCATCAGCGAGCACAGAAGTGGTTATACACGGAGCAGGTGACAAGTGTGCAGTTGCCAGGAGCCTCAACAAGTGTGGGTCCACACAGACATCATGTCCGCTCAACAAAGAAACCTGGCCTGATTTGTTGCACGGCCGAATGGGATTCTCTCTACTTGTAGTTGTTTTCGGCAGCGACCTGAGACAAGGTCCCCACGCTGAAATAGCACCAAATAGTATCTTCTGTGCTGCCTGCTGTGTTCCCTATCACCTCTGTCTGTCATCACCGATAACGTGCAGGTATCACCGCGCCCTGCGGTCTATTTTATTTGAGCAGGAACAGCGAACTCCCCTGTCCTCCATCTGTGAATTCTTTATTCGACTGTGCCTGTTAGTGGAACCAGGACTCCCCTGTTGCCTTTTGTCCTGATGTCTGTGTACATGATCATCTCTAATGACTTGCATTTTTTTTCATACATTGCAAAACGGCTTGCTTTCTTTGCAAAAAAAAAACAAAAACATTTTAATTACAAGCATGAAAGTTGTTGTATTTTCATTCTATGCAATTAACACATTGTGATAATGAAAAGCTCCAGCGTGAGAGCGCAGTGGTGTGCACCAACCGCTGCCATGTGCTGCCAAAACATGGTGGAGCACAATTTCACCACGACTATCAAAGCAGGAGAATAGCTGTGGTTCGTTTCTCAGAGGACCGTTTCTGCTTCTGTTGCTATTGTTCATGGGCTCCCCACGTTAGACGTTACACGCAGAGCAGCGCCATGCAAACAGAAGCTGTTTATCTGGCTGTAATAAGCCCGGGATGAGCTGTGATTTGAATGGTTGGATGAGCGAGACCTGTCTGATGGACTGAGGCTGCACTCCTCTTGTTTCAAGGTAAATGGACAGTTCACTAGAATTAGAAAAGAAAACATGGCTTTCATGTTGGGATTCCATGCACACGTTGAAGTGAGGTGAACGCCTCATACAGACTCTAAAGGGTCCAGTGGACCAGTTGGGACTGACAACTGGTTGGTTGTAATCGGGCAATGAAAAAGCCCATCCCCCAAATCCCATCATCAACACCACCCAGAACACTATACACCTATGAACACTGATCCTCGGTGCCTACCTCATGAATAAATATGGCAAATGTATAAAGACACGCATGTATTGAATAATTCAAAGTGATGAACCTGGCAGATCAGAATCCTGATTAACCACAGCTGTCACAAAGAGTGGCAGCTCGAAGCAGAGTGGAGGAAAGGAGGTGGCCGGCCCCACAGAACAATGGTGAATACATATACATATCCATCACACAATGTTGCATCACCCTCTCATCACTCCGTGTTGTGTTAGGAGTTTGATCTATCATCACCAGGTTTCCAATGAGAATATTCTCTCCAGCCTGAACAAACCTAATGAGCAGTGAGAACCGAGCAGCTCCAGGACTTCATGGTGTCTTTTCAATACATTGACTCCACATTCCTTCAGTGGGTGGTGAGCAGACAAACTCTATTTCCCCCATTTGTTAATTCAATCTTCATTGTATGATGCTGTTACTACGAGAGCAGTAAGTCTTTACTCAACGTAAATGTACTGTGTCTCCCACAGGTTTGTTGTGTTACTGCAAAGGGAAAAGGGTCATTTCATAACCACACTGTAGTTATACTATGGTCGAGTTCTAATCGATTCTTTGGGGGCAAAAAGCTTTTACAATGCATATAGCATTCTACCATAGCAGTCTGTTTTCTATTCTAAAAACACTGCTTTTTATTCTCATCCTGAGCAGAAAGCAACAGTAAAAACACATTTTTGTAAAACAACGCGTGAGAGGAAACAAGGTGGAAAACTGAAGCGCTTCCTTCTCAAATAAAGTATAGATTAGCTGGTGAAACCACTTGTATCCCTGTCAATACCTAATTTACTTTCTGCTGTCTCAGTAAAGAAAGATGCATATGTAAAATATTGTAATTGTTTCCTTGTTGCCGTGACTCCAGTGTAATTAGATCTTAACAAAATATGGTATATTCAGCAGTATCTCCTCCCCATTTATTTAATAATGCAAAAGCTCCCTTAAACAAGTTAGCCCTAAACACACTGTCAGGGATCAAACCAGCAACCTTCTGCTGTAGCCATCAGACCGAGCTGCTGCCCCGTCAAGACACAATAGTCTAATACCACATGATTATGTCCTTTCTGACATGACATCATACGTAAACAAAAAGTATGTAGTTTGTTAATGTTTTCCAAAACGACCCATATGAGCAGTCTCAAAAATGATTGAGCGATTGCTGATCCGAGAGACATTCAGGCAACATAAATTATTTGGTTAAAAAAAATCTTCTTGAGGTTAAATCTTTCAAGCAAATGCATTCACTTAATTATGTATGCCAATTCTAAATACTTCAAAGCTGTTATGAGGAACTCTTATTTTGTGTTGCTGGTGGCCCCTGTAGTCAAAAGCATTAGTGTTTCTGAGTACCATATTCCCTTTAAAAAAAGGGCTTTTTACTGCTGCTCCTCTCAGTCCTGGTTCTGGTTCTCCAGTGCCTCCCTTCCCTCCAGCAGGCCCATTAATACGGCCCGGGTCTCCAGCAGCGTGGTGTTGGTTTCGGATCCCAGCGGGGACCGGAGGAGCAGAGAGGAGAAGCTCTGGAGGAGCTGCTGCTGCCGGCCGCAGAGCGGAGGCCCCGCTGCAGTCTGAGCTGATGGTGCTTCTGGTGGAGCTTCTGGTGGAGCTTCTGGTTGAGCTTCTGATGGAGCTTCTGGTGGAGCTTCTGATTGAGCTTCTGATGGAGCTTCGGGTTGAGCTTCTGGTAGAGCTTCTAATTGAGCTTCTGATGGAGCTTCTGGTGGAGCTTCTGGTGGAGCTTCTGATGGAGCTTCTGATGGAGCTTCTGATGGAGCTTCTGGTGGAGCTTCTGATGGAGCTTCTGATGGAGCTTCTGGTGGAGCTTCTGATGGAGCTTCTGGTGGAGCTTCTGATGGAGCTTCTGATGGAGCTTCTGGTGGAGCTTCTGATGGAGCTTCTGATGGAGCTTCTGGTGGAGCTTCTGGTGGAGCTTCCGGTGAATCTGCGAGCCGTAAATAGTTTTGTCTGATTTCCAGACCCAATGACTAAAGAATAGCCAATCTTCTCGTTGATGGTGTCGGTCACTGACGTAGGTCATATAGAAACATCAGTACTACATTCAGACTCTTTCATAACCAGGTAATAGTTCCTCATAGGTACTTTAGGTGTTTATCTAGAAAAGTGACCTCCTATAGTTTTTAAAGAGATACTGCACAGTTAGTACCGTGTGCTCTGGTGTATTCCACTCAGGAGCTGCTCCGTCCACCGCCACACGTTTAGAAGATGGACTACTTCATGTGTCATCAAGGCCCGTCCTCCCCAGTGAATTTGGTAAATGAAGTGTTGAGAGTAGAAGCAGTGTGTGCAGCCTTTAGGTTGCGTGCAGATCACTTTTTAAAACATGAACATAAACCATGTTCTTCATATTTATGAAGTCCATAAACATCACCTGATCATGTGAATGATCATGTGCTGTAGAAATGGAGTACCACACAGATTTAACATTTAGTTGTAAAAGCCTCTTTTATCAAATGAAACATTACAACTAAAACTGGTGGAATAAATCTATTTTACAGCATTGTCAGCCATTCGAGAGCAACCTCTTCATGGCAACCTGACATGTCTCACTGGCAGCGCAGAGCTGGATGCTTGGGCTGTAAACCTCTGCATCTTCTGCAGACTGTGTCAATTGAGGAGGCTCAACCTTCACCATGTCCTTGGACGTAGGCAACCTCTGAACTGGGACACACTGAGGACATACGCTCATAAATAAGGCCCTCGGTGTGACTGTGATCATCTACCTTCTGAGCATTAATCCAAAACACCGAATATAAGAGCTCTGTTGAACCGGATGAAATGACTAATTCCTCAGTATCAACCACTGATGGAGTACAGCCTATGCACTGCTGACATTATGTGACTGCACTAAAACAGTTCACACCATAATGTCAATCTTAAAAGCTAGCTTAGCATACAGAACCCTTCAAAATAAAACAAGTAAGCAAAGTTCTGCAGAAACACCAGTCGACAAGGAATCAATGCTTTTTGAACCAGCTCCTTCAGACCACTGAGGGTGTGGATAAACCAGAGAGAGAAGACAAGGCTGAGCGGTGAGTAGATGTTTTCCTTGAGGGCTGAGCTATGTAGATCAGAGCCCCTGGGACTGAGTGGTGTGAACCACGGGAGCCTGCCTGACCCCCCTCTCCCCTCCACCATGGAGGCTGCCTCCACCGCCATGTGATGAGAACACATTTACGCAGTGAGAAACAGACGAGTGGGGGAGGACGAATCAAGGAACTTCATTAAAGGTCACAGGCAGTCACATGTAGAATCCCCGGACAATATTCTGCTTAATCTGAACACACAAGATCACATTTATATGTTGAACGGCCTGACAGTTAGGCTCTATGAAACTAATATATTCATGATCGCTCACTTTTTATTTTGTAATGGAGGCATGACTAACATTTCTGCATCTACTTCTCCCCCTCCCAACGCCCGGTTCTGTGTGTAGCTCTGGCTGTGAGAGGTGATGGGGCAAAGGGCCACATCGGAGCAGCCAAAGGCTCTTTCCACTACATCTTTACTTTTTTTTTTGTGTGAGACAAGTCATTGGGGCACACACACACGCGCGCGCACGCACACAAATACCGCATTCATCCAGTTTTATATGGTGATGGTGCCCCCGCAGCGGCCGACGGGCGCAACTTTCCTCCTCCTCCTCCTCCTCCTCCTCCTGGATCGGAGAGGATAGAGAGACTCTATTCACCATACGCGCGCGCAGCGTACACCCCCCCATCCTGACCCCCAGCAATCAGCCTGAGAGGAGGTTTGCGTTAATTTGATGAACCACAGGGAATCAGCGCGAGCATTTTATTAAATATAATTCCAGCATCAATATGCAACACCTACTAATTCAGATTGTTCATTCCGATTACGAATACACATGTTTTTTCCCCGTCATTAATAGGAGATCATGCTGACAGTTAAAGATCTACACGCGCACGGAGGAGACGGATAGTCCACACGTCTCCATTTCAGCCAAAGCCTTATTTTGTCGCGCGGCTATTTTGCGCATCTCGCCGGGTGAGAACGCGCAGCTCTGTGCGTCCGTGCGCTTGGAACAGAGTGAGGAACCCAAAGTGGCGGAGTGGAGCAGTGGAGCTGTGGAGCTGTGCGCGGGGACGTTTCCCAACAGCCTCCCCGATCTCACCACTGACCCCGTCCACTGAGCAGAAATAACGTCATGTGGAGAAAACGGCGAGCATTATCTCAACATCCACTTGAACTTGTCCTCCACCACCATCTCCACCCTCCGAGTAAACCATGAACTATAAGACAAGGAGCCCGTCGCATCGCAGTTGCTTGATTTCACTGGTAAAGTGTGGAACCCCCAACAGAACGTCTCACAGCCTGATGGCTCTCAGCAGAATGAAAGTCTGAATGTGTATTTACCGTCAGGGCAGGCTCCCGTCCGCTGCTCCCCCACCTCAGATAATATTCCTCTGTGCGTTACGTCCCGTTAGGACAAGGTGCATTCCTCCCAAAAGCCACAAAACCCCCAAAACATACCGACGCTCAAGCGGTTGGAAAGCAGCACTTTCCAGTCCAGAGGGAAGGGACTCGGGTGAGATGCGGTCCAACACTGACACACGCGCGGAAACAAATTCAGGAAACCCCTTCAGTCCAAAGAACAAGTCCGCTGCTAATCCAAAATGTTTTTTTACTCACAACTACGGTCAGAATGATATTCTCCTAGACAGCAAAGACCACTGCGCTCCGGGTCATTTGACACGCACCGGGCTACATGTTAATGACGGTGATGTTGGAAACAAGAGTGGGAATTTTCCCCCCATCGTCCGCTCCTCACGATTCAGGCTGCACTTGGCTGATAAAACACCGTCCTCTCTCTCCGCTCTCTCCTCCTCTCCTCCCCCTCCTCCTCCTCCTCCTCCTCCTCCTCTCCTCGAGCCCTCAGTCTCTCTCGGCAGCTTCCATGGAGCAGAGACGCGCCTAGCGGCCTTGAAGGGAACTCCACAGCCCCATGAGAGCATCCCGCCCCGCCCCCACCGCAGTCTGCTCTTAAAGACACACGGGGAGGTGAGACTTCCTGTCCCTGTGTGTCTTCAGGGGAGCAATGACGGACCATGCATGACAAATTACACTGGTCAGGATGAAAATAAGTATTAAAGGGATACATATCGGAGTCTGGTGTTACAACTCCTGCAATAAAAACGCAGCATCCATATTCAAAATGAATTATGACGAGTATGAAATAAATGAAAAATCAACATAGTGACATTCCAAATCTGCCTCAACGGACCTGACATTGGGAATAATATGACCTCCTCTCAAAGGGACAAGGACAAAGGGGAGACAAGGAGGATTCAGACAGTAGAAAGATGAATAGCAACAGATGTTGCACACTAGACATAAACAATGGAGAAGTAGAATGACACCCGGTAAATAAACTGCAAACCCATATAGGGCTGCAACTAATGATTATATACATTATAAATTAATTATACAATCTTTTTCTTCAGTAATCAATTAATTGCTGAGAGAAAATTGGAAAAAAAAATACCATTACAATTGCTTGTAATTGCTTAAAGCCTTGTTGCTCATTTTGTTCAATTAACAGAACCAACACTAAGATATTCACTTCACCACTGAGACAGGAGGACAGGGCAGTTCTGAACCCTTGTGCACTCTGACCCACAGCCCTCTGCTGCATGCCATCCTCTCTCCTGCCTATTCAGCTGCATCGAATAAAAGCAACAACAATTAACTATAAAATTAACCTTTAAGAGGAAAGAGAAGAAAATGGCTTCACTAACATTATCAAATAAATTAAATCATCAAAGCAGTGAAAGGATTGTTTTCCTGTGTCCCTAGACAGATTCTAGATATGTTCGGATGTGTATGTATGCATGTGTCTAAGTACAGTATATGTATGTGTTTGCAACATCATACTAGCCTACTGTCTTTTTATTATTGTTGATGGTTTTCTTCTATTTCTTCTTATTATTATTTTCTGTTAACACCTATGAAAACAAGTAGAGATGTATAAAATAGTTACCAATCAGTTGACTAACCAAAGGTCTAACTACAAATACATCTATGCATTTACATCCAAAGATATTTTAGACATTCAAAAAAAAAGACAACACACACACAAAAGTAGAGTTGTGTCGTTCACTGCAACATTTCATCCTTACAAAAGGTCTACTTACTTCCGAGCCCTTATCACAAGATGTTTTCAACGAGTCAAAATCACAGTTTGAATTGCTCACAGCTCACAAATTTCATTTGAATAATTATATTTTGATGGCCGAAGAGGTAAAAGAAACACAAATGCCACAAAATTATTTAAGTCTGAAAAATAAACAAAATGTATTAATGGTCATCTTACAACCCCTCCACTTCCTCCTGACCCCCTTATCAGGAACCGTTCCATTTTAAGAGCGTGTTCAATGAAAATAGAAGATTCCTCCAGCGTCTGCAAATCTCACCTGTGATGTGTCCCTGGTTTAATCTTGACTCCCATTATTGTCAGTGTACATATCTCAACTGGGCTCTAGAATAGCATTTCATTGACATGCAGACTATACACAGCTGTATCTACCCGTGAAGCGGAACGACCCCGGTGGCCTGGCGTCTCTCAACCTCTGTCTTGTTGATAAGAAGTTCTGGATGTCACAAAACTTTCTACACCGACACAAAGGCAAGTCTGAGAATGTCTGCTCCAATCAAAGCCACTGTTCAACTTTTGGATGACCTGGAATGTTAACCTCTCGACGCGCCGAATGCTTGACTCTGAATAACTGTTGGTCGCTCAGATCAAAGTGGAGCAAGTGTGTCTCGTTCAGCTTTATTATACCATTTATTGTTATTGTTATCTTGACTTCTACAGCTCTCTTTATTCTGAAGAAGCCCAAAAATGTCTCTTAACCAATTAGGTTATAAGAAAAGAGAGAATGGTTGTGTTTAAAGTCAGGCGTTTAACTGGGCCACAATACAGCAGCACATGTATCAGCGCTGACACATATCTGTCTGTACACCCTCACCAGGACACCGGAGGAGATAGCAGAGACAAGGGCCACACAATGGGGGAATTGTCCACTTCACATTGTGGAGAAATGGAACAGTTTATTATTGTGAAATTTTACTTCTCTTCCATGAACGTTTACAGGATCTCAACTCACCACCTGTTACCAAACCCGCTCCTCACAAATACATATAAATCACGATCTAGTCCTCATAATCAGCCTTTGACTTGCTCCACGTCCACTTGAGAATGAAATTGGAATGGTTATCTAATTCAGTCTGGATGTTTTAGATGGTTCGACCCGCCCTCTCATCATGGCACTGGCACATGAGGGTGGGCGATGCGTCAACATTTCCCTGTCGCTCACTGTTACCCCTTCAACTGGTGACACACATAACTATCATGATGCTACTCAACTGATTGCTGTTGCACAACTGCCACATACACTCAGACCATGTGTCACACTGGTGTGAGTCACATTGTGTTTCCATGAGCACGCTGCTGGGGAGTTTGGGCATCAGAGGATCAACACAGAGTTTCACTACCAAATACAAGTCCTCAGAGAAGAACATTTCATGTTATATCTCTTATATAAAGGCCAAGCCACTCTGTAATCAGGCATGTTTGTGTCATTGTTCAACTGCCCCGATCCATTGTTGATTTTATCAACAAAAACTATGACCACCAATATTACAACAGGGCTGACTGTGAAGAAAATGGTCAGCTCAGTCCGAGGGGACTTGGCTTGGGAACCGGAGGGTCTCGGGAGTTCAAGTCCCCCCGCGGACCAAGCAAGAAGTGTGGACTGGTAGCTGGAGAGGTGCCAGTTTGCCTCCTGGGCTCTGCCGAGGTGTCCTTGAACAAGGCAGTCAAATTTAAAGCACGTTGCATTTGTATACAAAACATGTCGGCATAGTTGCTAAATTCCTCCAAAAAGGATTTAAGCTTCAAATTTAGCTTTCTCAACACGATATTCCTCAGCATTCACCCACCGTTAACGGTGCAGATAACAGAACTTCTAACTATGTAATTGGATGTTTCGTTTCAGAAATGCACATTGGGAGTCAAAGTGAATGATCATGGTTGGGTTAGAAATTACCTTAGGGGTCCTCCATCACGATTACAATAAAAAACACGTGGTTACGGTCATAGTTAAATAAATGAACATCGACTGAAAACAGTAAACTCACAGCGGTCTGCTGTGTTGAAGTTACAATCTCTCCCTTTGGCGACACCTATGGCGATAGGGAATAACAGTAGTTATTCTAGCAGTTGCTTTACGATCTCACTTCCACAGACCCAAACAGTGTCACTGTGTGACATCAGTCAGACGTTTCTTTCTCTTAGGATTTGCATTTGTTTTTTTAGATTTCATCATCTGTTCTTTGTTTGTCCTTTTTTAGTTTGTTGGTCCGTGGTAGCCGTGTACCTACAATCCTAGCACAGACTGAAAGAGACAGTACGTTGCTTCACAAGTGAGTTCAAGAGAGACTGTTGCGTTTGCTCTGACTATCCTCTCTTGCAGCTCAACTGCTGCTGGCTAAGAAAGAAAAAGCATTAATTGTGGGCCGCTTGGGAATGTCACTGCAGACAACCAGTAAGTAATTATGGAAATGGCATCAGTGGGTCATAGGCTCAATAGCTATTGTGTTTCCTCAATTGGTCACAGACATGTTTTAAATACAAAATATTCTAAATTATGATTTTAAAGGTGCTGAATTGAAAATTCCGAGGCTGAAGTATTGCCTCCCTACGGCTCTCAACATGGCGACGGCTGAGATGGTGGCTAGTGTCGTATATTTCAAGCGACAGTGATGTTGAAGTGCAAAGAGCATTCCCCAGAGGGGGTACCTAACGAGTACCACATGTGTAACAACAGCAATGGATCTGACATTCCAAAGTCACGGGCCCCTTCATGGGCCCCTTCACGTATGCTAGCCCCATGCGCTATGAGAGCAAAATACACCACACTAGCAGCTAACGGTGCAAGCAGCACGAACAGCGCAAACAAGATGCTCTAAAGAGAGGGAGAGTGACTTCATTCTCTCTTCAGGTAGACACAACTCGTCTATATCTTTACACAACAAACAGTTGTTTGTTGTTGTCTTAATGCTCTGAATCTAGAATTTAGCACCTTTTCAAGTCCAATGTTTTGTTGATCCCATCATTGACCCCAACCCTCCTCCCTATAAAGGCTTGGTTGCTCCATAATAATGCCCCCTGAGTTCCTCCTATGCTTCCAGCATAATGACTTTGGCTTTGTCACACAGCGTAGAAAGATGTCTAGGAGCATTTGCTGAAATGACTGATGCTGACTGATGCTGTGGTTTTTCCTGGGAGAAGTCTCCATCCACCGTATGTCTTCTGAAAACAACACATTTAGCCCCTGTACTTCTGGACATACACTATCAAAATGATTCAAACGTGCCAAAACCTAACTGGGAAAATGAGCCAAACATGGCTGATGGGCAGGAATCTTAAGAAGTGAAGCTTTCCAGTCAGTCTAAGGATGTTTCATGTCTCGTTTATCTTCAGTGAAACCTGCCCACAGTGGCATTCAGAGAGCAGCTCAGTGTCTTCGACTGGGAGAATATATTTACATTCAGTAATTTGATTTGTGAATTGCCCTGTGGATTAACCTGCTGGCTGTCTGGTCGCTAAAATCCCAAATCTGCTTGAGTTCATCCGTGCTCGCACTGACCTCTGCCCAAGTGCTCACACCATTATTGTTCATACTGGTGTTAATAACATTAGGCTCAGGCAGGATGTTGGGCTGAAAGGGGATGTTGAAACATGAGTGGATACTCAGCAGAGTCACAGAAAAGCTTGTGTTTTACAAAGACCAATTACAGCATAAAGGAATGTGGAATTCTAACTTGTAATTGTATTACCTTGCATGGCGGCTGGATTTAGCGATATCAGGTTATCACAGCAAGAGTTTGATTGACAGCTGGTTCATCCAATCACCCCAGTATTTTTTTTAAAGTGCATGCCTTTCTTATAACTCTATGTGGTGGTAGTACGCCCCCCCCAGACTGTCTGACTGTTGGTCTACAATGCATTAATCACCAAGTATGATTTGAGTTTTCATATATATGTGTGTGTGTGTGTGTTTTTGTGTGTAAAATCTCTGCAGTGAACATGATTGTGCTCTCAGGTTTACAGAGCACGCTCCCCTCACCTCACCTGGCACATCTTCAAACCACAGATAGCTGTCTTATTGAAAGCTCCCAGGTTCAGATGCAGAGAGACAGTTGTGTTTTAAAGGAATGATTCCAGAGGCCTGGACCTCGGTGACTTTGTAGCTGGCTACAGCCGTGATGATCACAAGCATCGTCTCCATTGGCCGCGATCATCTCCGGCGGCCGCATCGTCGGGAGATGAGAGGTCCCGGGACAGAGGATGCCGTATGTGTACAGATTGTAAAGCCCGCTGAGGAGAATTTGTGATTTGTGATTTTGGGCTATACTAAATACATTGAATTGAAGTGAATTGGAAGCTTTCATCATCTGAAGGGCTTTTTTAGGTGGGAGGTAGAGTAAATAACAGAAAGAGAAGAAAAACTCAAACATTAGGGTTGAAGCACTTTTTGCTTGGTTAAGTATTGAGCGATGAGTCATGCTCCTATTCCTCATTGTCAGCCGCGTAAACAGAAAGCCTCACTGAAATACATGTCAGAGATGTCCGTGATCTTCTTCTATTCATATCTCAATCGCACTTTTGTGAATTACAGAGTGCAAACACCTATGTGTTTACCTTTTGTCATCCAAGTTTCCATTACCGCACTCACATTTGTCCAAACCCCCAGCACTGTACAGGAGAACCAGACCAGCCTCTCCAGCTGAGCTGAGGGGAAAAGGAGATGAAAACATGTATTTTTATTTGTTCAAACTCTTTTCTTGGTTGTGGTTTTGGCATCGTTGTTCCATTAAGAACATATTAAGGTGTTTGTTTGATTGACAGGTGTCCGAGCCTATCTCAGCAGTGATGACTGCCGCCTCCCCATCCCACAGCATACAACAACACGTTCTCACTCCCAACTTGTCAGTCAGTGGCCCTGAGTTTCTGACGTGGCAGGGATGTGTGTTGGGTTCAGGCAACTAGAGTACTTGTTTACGCTGAGGAAAAGATCGTGGTTCGAGTACAAATAAGTACGTTTGTTACGTTACATGCTTTGACACAGGACACAAACAGCGCTCTCCTGGTTGAAAGAAGCACAGACAAGCTGTGATGACAGCCAAAGAGAGGGGGAGGTACTTCATTCTCTGCTCAGGAAGACATTACTCTATTTACAGAGAGTTTAGTTGTTTGTTGCTATATTAGTGCTCTGAATATGGTATTGAGGAGTATTTTTATATTTTACAAGCAGCATCAACATTTATTTTTGAGTTGACACCCCCCAAAAGACCCGAAACATCACTGTAATATGACTTAAAAATGAGAGCTACATTTGGTCTGTTTTTCTGATATAGAAGAATTATCAAGTGTACTTCATCACCCTAACATTTTTAAAAATGTCTTTAAAAAATGTTGTAAGACTACAGTAATGGAAAATGAAGGAAAGCTTCATTTCTAAAACCATGTGTCTAATATTTGTAGCACTCACAGGGTTTACAGTATTTAAAGCAACATCAACACACGCATGGACTGCTCCACATCTGTCCTCCACACAGACAACACTGATGCAACGCACGTCTCAAGCACTTACATACACAACTCCAATGCCACACACACACACATCATATATGGATAAACACCTGCTGTCACCACATGAGCACACGAGCATGATGGTACATACACATCCACACATACATTCATGATACAATCTTAACTCACAACTCACACACACCATATCACGAATATCCGCTTCGTACAAATCCTAAACACATGTACAACGTTACATATGCCCCTGTGATGTCACATGTCCGATATCTACACACACACACATAGAGAGGCAATGCCACACACATTGTCAGTATTTGCATACACCACCTGGATGTCGCACACATTTCCAGCCTTCCACGGAACTCGAGACTTCATGCAAAACACCTTCAGACAACCCACAGCTCCGGTATCATTGCACCACCCGTACACCTGGGGTGCCATCTGTACACCTGCTACGTCACAAACACACACATCTTTGAGAATATGCCTCTTTTATTTCTTTCTGGAAAGCTGAAACATGTTCCTGGGTTTTTCTGACCGTGTTCTTGTCCATATAGGCTGCCACAGGCTGGATGGAAGACTTCAGCATGACATTCAGCTGTGCTTCTACTTCTGGTCGAGCCCTGAGGAAAACGTTGAGCGGTTGTTGGGCAGTAGCTACCAGTTCAGCTACCTTTCTCAGTAGCGTGGTGCTAGAGCCGCTGAATCAAATAGCTTTTCAGTAGTTAAACTCTTTTATTGATCAAGTAGGGAGGTAGCATCAATACAAGCTACATTCCCCTAAGCTGATGCCTAGAATTGAGAGGAATCGATCTCTAGAGAGTCACCTACATGGTTTCATTCTATTAATATGCTACAGTGTAATGCACTGTACAATAGTGTTAGCAGGTGGATTTTCCTATGTTAGTAAGGTTAATAAAGATTGTCAATAGTTGTTAGAATTAAGTTTGCATCGATAGTTAAATATACAATGTAAGTTATACATTTTATGATATTATAGATTTTTAATTATATTAAGAAATTATTATATGATTTATATTTGCCTTTGTATATATTTATATTACATGATATATTATATAATGCTATAATAGCTTGATATCAATAGCTTAGCTGGTTGAATTGTTTTGCAGCTAACCTGCTATGAAGTGGATTTGCCACATTGACGATCAATGCAACACATTCTCACTCCTAACTCCTGAAATACAGACATTTGGTCGGTGGCCCTACACTTCAAGGTATGGTGCTCTAAGAACACTGCCAGTGTCAGCTTTGAACATAGCAGGGACAAGTTTCCACTTGTTACATGCATCGCGTCTTTTCAAAATAAACTCCCGTCTTCACAGGAAGTTAGGTTTAGGCAACAAAAACACTTAGTTAGGTTTAGGAAAAGAGCATCGTTGATGTCAACTTGAATATCTAACAAGTCACATGACTAGCAGGTGACAACCAAGTCAACAACTAACTAACAACAATAACAACTCACATGCAAAAATGTCAATGTTCCCTTTAAGTCTTGCATGGGACATGAACAGTGGTCTCCTGAACTACAGTCCTGTGTTTGTCTGACTTGAGCTGACCTTAACAGCTTGCTAACTTCCATATTGCATGGGGTTTCCAACAACAGTCATATCAATCTCATACAATCACATGCATGAGTGTATATATACAACGGTCAGATCAAATCAAGCAATCTGATTGACTGAGTTTACAGTCGTAATATAATAACCACACCACTGCTATGGCATCTAACCTTTGCAAAAATTGAGGTCGCCATGGATGTTAGCTTGACTATTTTCAAATGGCAGGTAGGTGTCGGACTAGTGATGATTCTCTTTGACCAATCAGTGGCCTGCGCTGTTTTAATTCCACCTTCTGGAATCGGCTCAGCTCGCTTTGAATCTGAACCATCGTGGTAACACAGAAATACCAGGTAGCAGGTCTATGCACAGCTTTTGCTCTTGGAAAACCAAAAAAGGGAATGTGGAGTTGAGTGGAGTCGTGCTTTACCATGTAGTGGACATGCAGCATGACAGTATTAAGAAGCAGGGGGAGAACCTTTCTTACAACTAAAATATTCCATAAGGCATGTGCTGAGTCTCAATTAACCACAAGGGAAATTAGTCCTGCGTGACGCTCCGCCCCAAATCGCCCTGCAGACCCAAAACAATTAATAACATGCTCCTTTAAAAAGATAGGCATTGGATTTGTGGATCCATTACTAATATATATATATATATTTTTTTTTTTTTAATAAAACTATAACATAGCTCAAACCAAGCACATGTAGGCACATGCATAAATTGGGGTGCCCGCCTCCACTTTTCTTTGCTCGAATGTTTGTGGCTTTCATACCTTATATGGGAGTAGAGATCTATGCATCTTTGTTTACTGTGAACAAGTACTGTATCAGCATACTTTACAACATCTGGACTGCCTGCATAATTGTCCACATGTATTATGTCCGTGCTATAGCGTTCTTGCTTTTGCTCGGTGCTTTTTTGACAGTAATTTAGAGCTGTTCATGTTTCTCTATGCTTCTATCAACAAGTGCTGTGGAAAGCCACATCGTGTGTTGACACTATGCAGATATGTAGATAAGAATAATTGTTACCCATTGTGACTCTAAGGAGCCTTTTGCATCGTATAGTCATTGTTGTATGGCACATTTGCGGTCTGGTTTGCTCTCATCACTGTTATCAACCCCTTACCCCTTCGAGCTGAAAAACCAACTTCACAGCACCAAACAACAGACGTATCATGATATCTGGTGAAGAAAGTTGAAAACAAATGTATTTTTTCTCATGGTTGAGGCAAAAACAGTTCTAAAAGTGATTAATGGAGCTGTAAAAAATTAGCCTCTAAACTGCCCATGCCGCTGTGGATTGTAAAAACTGACATTTATTTGTATTATCGTTTTTTTTTTTAATACAATTATTTAGAATATAAGTTCTGATATAACAAAACTAAGAGTCTACAGCCCTGCCAATGGATCTATGAGGCTGTTCTGAAGCATGGCAATCTGTAAAGCTATTGCTATTATCAGGATGCATCAGCTGCAATATCAGCATCAATATTTTCTTATCCATATTAAAATGTCTTAACTAAGAGGACCCTAGCCAAAACACATAAACTAAACTAATAAAATAATAAGAATCGTCATTATTTCATATAAAAGAGACAAGTAACAGATTTAAAAGAAACTGAAAATTACATCAAGTTAACAGTCACTGTTCAAATAGTCCTTAATTCCGTTTTTAAAATATTGCATGCTTATAAAATAATCTAGTGTGTTTGTAGCTTATACCAACATGAGGGTGCAAAGACTTGAAAGCACTTTCACCAAAAATGGGCCTGGTTCTAGGAATTCTGAACATAATTTGTCAGCAGGATGGAAGTTTGGAGCAACTGAGAGTTTTGTTAGTCAGTAGAGAACATAGATGAGGAGGCAGTTGGTGTAATATGGCCTTCTACAGACAGCTGTACCAGCTTCCATTCTACTGGAAGAGGACAAACCAACTTTTTCACACAAACTGTAATGATGAAAGAAAGCTTCAGATAAGTCTAAGAATAAAGCACCATAGTATTCTTCAGTTGCATTGATGATCTAACTTAACATGCTGACAATGACAATGTTGACATGTTGGTAATTAGCACTGAACATAGGTCAAAGGTCAATAGGATTGCAGGTTTTTAGCCATAAAGCAAAATGTTGGACACATTGGAAGTTTGACTGCAGGAAGCCTTAGATGATGGCTCAGCTCCATGCTGTCAATAGGAAAAGTCAGGTGAACATCAACATCCGGATACATCCCCTGGGGACATATGTCTGAAATATTGCAACAAATGTTTGCTGGATTGCCATGAAATGTCTCTCTTAAATCTCTCAAACAATAATATATATACTTCTATTCGATTCTACTTTATTTTTCATTCTGTTTCATTTTCTACTTTGGTTTGCCACTTCTTCACTTCATCACACTTCTGGCAAAGGTGATTCGCTTTGTTGTGGGGTTATTGTGTCTCTGTGTATAACGCCTTTAAACATTCTATTTAATTAACTGGCAGCGTTTTACACCTCAGGCAACGGCAGGAGGGCATTTTGTCCGAGTGCTTTCATGTACTTTTATTCTTCAATGTCTAGAAGTCCTGGTGTGACCTTCAACATAGAGAAATGACACGTCTCCCAGCGATAATGGCATGTCTTCCCATTCTCTTCGCCTCTTTCATCATCTCAATGCATCTATATTTTTCTCTCCCCCTGCTTGCTGTTGTAGTGATTGTTATTCCTGCACTGAGGGTGGCCTTGCTGATATTTCATCATCTATGGACACAGATTGGCCTGTTGTGTGTGTCCCCCGCCCCCCCCCGTCCCCCCTCACACACACCCCCCCCCCCCCACTCCCTCAACTCTTGGCTGAGATTGACTGAGAGAAGAGCTTGTCAGTATTTGCAAATATCTGTGGATTGTGAGAGCATGTACAAGTTTGACAAAAGGTTTTATTTTGATCTGTTTGTGCACACACTAGATGGAAAGTAATTAAGAACAGTACACTTAAGTATTGCAAGTATAATTGAGTATGAGCTTTGGAAGGGAGCCAAATCTGAATGGCGTGCTTTCTGATCCAGGCAGCCCACATCAACTGCCTTGGTTGTTTATTTCACAGTTGTGTGGGTTGGTCAGCAATCTATAAATATTAATGTATGTGTACAAGTACTGAAATGGTGAGTTTTTATAACCTAAACGTATTTCTATTATAGGCTACACTCCACTGCACTACAAGTTAAAGTTCCTAGATTTAACATAAACAAATGATCAGTAAGTAAAATACAATACGTTGTTGAAGATGAAACCAGTGGTTCTAACCCGTTTTGGTTTGTGACCCCTTTCAAAGACGTAGTTTCTAGTTAAGTGTCATGTCATGTTTCAGATGTGATAACTCTTTGAGGCCCAACGATGTGAAATTATCCAATATTTAACAACAATGATTAGAGAGAAGCCTAAAAATGTAATGCAAATTTGTGCAGCAGAACTTTGTATTTAGCCACGTTAGCAAACATGGCTCTGAGGAAGAATTACCATGACATTTTGTACAGACATTCATGGTCCACAGAGGATGAATACTGTCATAAACCCTTAACCTTTCCTCTATTGCAACAATGGGGTTGACATTTTGTTCCAACTATTGTATTGATAGCTATGAAATTTGATAGACATTTTCATGGTGTCCACAGGATAATCCCTTTGGTGCAATATTTACTCTAAAGTGAGCAGAGGAATGGGATTCCGGACACCAACTAATCATCATCATTTTACAACTCCACTGACAGCTGTACAGTCCCACAACAGTGATTCTGGCATCTATAAAATACAATGCTTTGCATTGTGGGACTGTTTGAAGTAAGTAATGTGCACACTCTGGACACTACAACCCTGTTTATACCTGGAATTAACAGGCGGCTTAGATCATCGGATCACAAGTGGACAGCTCCAAATCCAAGTGTAAAGACCACTGACACGTTCTGTGATCCCATCTCTCAGAACACTCAGAAATATCTGACCACATATCTTATCTGAAATATCTGACCACATATCTTTTGTACTGTAACCGCTAATGCGTCCTGATGCGTCCCAGACAAGTGCATAACAGCAAAATATGCCATCAAAGCTTTTTTCCTTTTGTTCATTATTTTTCTCACCTCGAGTTTGTTCTCAAATCGCATAAGCTGATGTAGCTGAGGGTTATGAGTTGCACCTGTACTTACATAGGTAATAAAATAATAACACAGATGCTCCGTAGTCTGAACCAACGTGGGTCAGACTACGGAGCCTCTTTGGTACTCCTCAAACATTGTCAACGGCAGCGCATTACAGCGTCACACTTTCCATCCTAACATTTCACAATAAAAGCCCTAGACATATAAGCTGCATCACTGCTTACCAGAGGGCTTTTAAATCATAAATGTGAGAATTATTTGCCTTGTTATTATTTTGACTAATGATATCAGGAAAACATGAAAGTAAGAAAATACACTCTTTATGATGTTGAGAGATAATGTAATAATGTAATGTAAAAATATTATCCGGAAATTAAATACATACATTAGCCTCTATGCAATTTTGGCCTACTTGCAATGTTTTTATTCGGCAATTTGCCAAATTATATTATCAGGAACTTCAGCGCTCTCACTTATTTTACGATTCCTTTCCCTCCCTTCTTCTCTCGGCCTCAGATGATCTCTGTCGGGCTCTTATGTCGTCATTCTGTGCCATTGCTTCCTTATGCCTCTACAAGATGATAGCCACTAGGCAAATCACTGGCTCTGCCATTGGCGTGAAAATGAAAGCGGCTGCTTGAGAAAGAAGGAGTCTATCCAAAATCTCTCCCAGAGTAATTTACCGCCTCTCTACAGCCTTTACAGTCTGGTAAAAAGGAAGAAAAAAATTAGATTAAAAAACTTCTATGTAAAACCTTGTCCAATGCCCCCAAACTGCCGTGGCCAACACTTTAATATATGGTTTATAGAGAAATCTCTCTTGGCAGGAAAGTAGGTCAGTGGGGAAAAAAAATCTCCAAAAACCATATAGTTATAAATAAACAACCTCAAGCATTAAAAAAAGGTTGTGGTTTTAGAAACAATCAAGATGAGGACTGCATATCCAGCTGATCTTCACATATTTCCCCTGTTTAACAGGCAGAACATTAGAATACCATGATACAAAACACAACAAAGACTTAACTCAAGCACCCATGTGGCCTCTCTGTCCCTCCTTTCAGGGTCAGTCACACATTCCCAGGCCGTTGCATCTCAGTTAAGCTTTCCAGATGTGCTCATCCTTTCCCACCTGTCCCACCCTCACTTGACTCCCACATCCCTTGACGTTCACTTGTTTCTCATTCTCCAATCACCCTGTCTGCAATCATACCATCCCCTTTTCCCCAATAACTTGACAGTTGCAGAAGATCCCTTCCCAGGGACATCAAGAGACGCTGATACAGAAACCAACCGGCTAAAAGCTGTCCCAGCCTCAGAAGCACCTGCGGCACCTGCATTCATTAGCACAGACCTGGGATACTGGAGGAGGGGGGGGATTCAATGAATATGCAGTGGACTATTGGGGTCAGGTAAAGACAGATTCAGTCCCAGTATTGAAAGGCTACGTTTTCAGGATCTGAACAGCAATACAAGCATCAAAAGAGAACATTTCTTCCCCGAAAACGTATCAACAATAAATCTATACCCTGCTATTGGCTACTCTACTCACCTTTAAATGTGTGTTGTGTTTTGCATTCTCTGACATTTCTGTGGTAACAGTAGGAGAAGGGACATCATCATGGTAAACTTGTGGCAGAACTAGACCGGAGCTAGAAATCCCAATGCACTGAATAGCATATTTGGATTTCTCAATAAAACTGAACTCTGTTCAGCAGCTACAGTGCTTCTTTCAAAATACCATTCAGATTTAGAGGATATATTTGTTGATGAAACAGAGGAGTTCAAAGAACTCATCAAAACAAAGTAAATAAAAGTGAAAAGGAAGATGGATCGGTCATCAGTTTTTCCAAATGTGGATAAAGCCTTAAGAATGGACTGTCACCAATACCTCTAGAGAGCACTCCTTTTCAAAACTTGTCAAGAACAGATGTGGTGAGGAACGCTCCCCTAGAGCCAGTGAATGCAGTGTTGGTGAACGCAGCCCCAAGCCTGGCTCCTCCCCCCAACCGATTCCTTGATCAGGGCCAGATTATAAAAGGCACCTGTTGGCCTGGGCTCATCCTTTCTGGCCCGTCCTCTGTCTGTGTGGTGGCTGGTTGTGTTTGGTGTTACAGCTCTGGTCTGAAATGTTGGCTGAAAATATTGCTTTGGAACCCCATTGTTGTCCTCCCCATGTGTTAATACCCCTTATCAGAGGTGGTTCACCTGCTGCTGTTTTGCCACTGTTCTTTGGCTCTTTGTTGTTTTGTTTCAGTTAGATTAGAACCAACTGGGTTTGTTTGTTTTTTGTTATATCGGTTTCCTTTTCATTCAGGGAAGTACTGTGCCAATGTTGGAAGGCTAGGCATCCATGGTGAGGTTCCTACACCGAATGCATGCATGTACAAGCACTTTGATACGGGTGTAGAATGCTCAATGTTTTGCTATACAGTGATAACTGTCTTTATTAGTATTAGTACAGTGATGATAACTGTGTATTTATTAGTATAAGTACAGTGATGATAACTGTGTATTTATTAGTATTAGTACAGTGATGATAACTGTCTTTATTAGTATAAGTACAGTGATTATAACTGTATTTATTAGTATTAGTACAGTGATGATAACTGTGTCTTTATTATTATGATTACACTGATGATAACTGCATCTATTAATATTAGAACTGTTCATGTTTACAGACACAAACTCCATCTAAAGTCTCTCGAGCTGTTAAAGCCACCTGACAGCTGATCCAGATGTGATCAGCTGATCCAGATGTGATCAGAACCAGAAGTCGCTTCACGTGACGCTTTCGAGGAAAGGATGTCTCATTTCTCTTAAAACTTATTTCCTTGTTTCCTCTCTCCTCACATGGTTTCCTTGCATCTCTCCATATATCCCTGGTGGGAAAACACGCAAGTGAGGGAGCCGGGGATGCAATTAAGAGACTTGGGATGTAGCCCCAGAATTATTCACTAAATTTAGGTGTCAGGGCTATGAGCTAAGCTTAAGTCATTCTATCTTAGTTACCTCAACAAATAGGTCACACGACTAAACAATTTAAAAGGATTCTCCATTGCTGTAATCATTGTTTTAGACATAGATGGAACGACTGTCTTAAGTCAACGGTCTTGGACAGAAACATTCATACTCACTTTCAGGCACTCTGACACTCACCAGGAGGCTTCCATATGATGTTTACCATAACAGCAGAAGTGTGATGATATGTCTGACTGATAACAACCAATCAGCTATGGGCTAGGACCGATATTTTAATAAAGTGATAATAGCAGTTATTTGTCAATCCCAGTAGGACCAAACAACTCTTCACTACAATTGATCAATCACTCTTTTGAGCAGAAATGCATTGGCTTGCAGCACCATTGCCAGCGTGTGTGTGTGTGTGTGTGGATGTGTGTGTGTGTGTGCGTGTGTGTGTGTGTGTGTGTGGATGTGGATGAGACAGTCTGGGATTGCATGTGGCTGGGTGTGAATGTGTGTCTGTGTGTCTCAAGGCTAAGTTTTTGAGAGGCCAGATGTTAGTGGAGACATAGACTCGGGGGACCTGCCACCATTGCCAAGTAAACAAACACACACACAAACTCTGCCCACAGTCTTATACATTAGTCATAGAGATGTGCATACAAGTGTATGTATGGAACCACTCTCTTGTACATATGCTCTTCCATACTAGCAAACACACAGTTTACATTTACATAGATTATGCTGTTGTTGCCATGTGTGAGGCAAACCAAGAAGATGGAATTTACACTGAAATAATAACATAAAAAAAGTTGAAATTTGGAAAATTAATCTTTTTCGACTTGTGACATTAAAAACTTCCTTGATCCCTAACTAAACATGAGATATGGATCAGAGGTTAGAAGCCAAAAGTGTTTAAAGCTGATTTGAATAACAAGCTTGGATTATCCAACGAGCTGATTGGGCTCTCTTTTAAAAGAATGACATCAAATGAATTAATTAATTGTGTGTGTGTGTGTGTGTGTGTGTGTGTGTGTGTGTGTGTGTGTGTGTGTGTGTGTGTGTGTGTGTGTGTGTTGAAATATGAACTGATTAATTCAGGGTTTCTTTATTTGCAAATAAGAAAAGTGGTGTTCTGTCTGTGTGATGATGAGTCAGGTGACCATGAGAATTTGGAAAGCTGCAATTGTTTGAAAGTTTGACTAACGTTACCTGTGAAGTAACGCTAGCTGCTAACTAACAAACACACTCTGGAGCAGCAAAGCTAAAGGCTAAAACAGAAAAGGATAGCAGAGACGTTGCACTTCGTAAAAACATTCCGACTATCACAACTTGTTCAAGCTAGCAACGAGCCTGTCGAGGAAGATGTTAACATTAACAGCAAAGAGGACAGAAACCCAGCAGCCACTAGTATGGCCGTCTAAACATTTCATCGAACCAGGCTCCTATCTGTAATTACATTTCAGATATCCATAAAAGCATTTATCCTGGACAACATTGTACTCTCACTAGTCAGAATGGCAATTGAAAATATCCACATTCTTACTAGAAATTGTATGAACACGATTTAAGATATCTTCAAAAAATATAAGTGGCTGTTTCAAAATGTAGTGACAAGACTTGATATGTATTGCAGATACTGTATATGTAATTACATTTTTCCTATAGTCAAAAATAACATTTCAGATATCCACAAATTATGTTACTTTTGCCATGTTTGTGAATTGCGCTTTCAATTTCAGATGCCCAGAATTGCATTTTTGATATAAAAACCCCCATTTCAGATATCCAATTATTAGTAGTAATAACTGAATTTAGATATTTTGGCATATTATCATATATCCATAGCAGGTGTCAACAATATATTTGTGGACTTGTATAGGGCTTTTTCTAGTCTTCTGACCATTCAAAGCACTTTAACACTGCATTTCTTCATTCACACATTCATACACTGATGACAGAGGCCCATCATGACGCTAACATTCATACACCGATGACAGAGGCCCATCAGGACGCTAACATTCATACACTGATGACAGAGGCCCATCAGGACGCTAACATTCATACACTGCATATACAACGCTATTTGGGGTTAAGTGTCTTGCCCAAGGACACATCGACCTGGACTAGTGAAGCCAGGGATCGAACCGCCGATCTTCTGATTGAAGGAAGGTCCTGCTCTACCACTGATCAACAGTAATTCTAAATATCTGAAATTGCATTGTGAGTAGTCATTATGCCAATTGTGTATATCCATAAGGAATTTTGGACATCTGGAATGTTTTTACATTTTGGATTAAAATTTCTTTAATTATGTCTCGTGATATTTGGATTGTAGATATCGTAGATGTTAGAATTATATTACAAATATCCAGAATGTTTGTTCTGGAGATCGAAAATTCAATTGAAGATATCTGAAATTGAAAGCCTGATACACATGAATGGCAAATGTGACATTCAATTTCTCCTGGGAAGAATGTCATTGTGGATATCTGAAATGTCGTTTTTGAATAGGAATAATTGAATTACAGATATCTGCAATACACATCCAGTCTAGTTATTGAATATCAAAATTGGCTTGCCATACTACTAGTTAATCTCAACTTGAACCAGATCATCATCCAGGAGGACCTGAGTGTCAACATGACTGAGCCTGAGAAGCCCAGCCCTGCCACACCAAGAAGGGTGGCAGAAACCCGATGGTGAGTATGGAACCAGTTTAGCTGCCCCACATTTTGTATGGCTAGCTTACTTTTGACCTACTTCATATCTATTTCATTCATACTTTTTGGATGTAGTGAACTACTACATGTACTTAAATAATAATTGAATGAGATTTTGCTCGAGCTTGCTTGTAGTTCAACTAAATTCATATTTGCACATAGATTCAAGTAGTTAAATTATGTGGTTGGAAAATGTATGTTTGTATTGAAAAGTATATACATATATTCGTATCAATAATTAGATATATGTCTTCACTGTTAAAATATTAATATCAGTATTATATGCATACTTATGAATCATTGTATGCTATAATTTTTTGTTTAGTTAACGATTGAAATTACGAACAATCTATTAAAGGGCTATTAAAGGAAATAAATTATCTCATTTGATCAGATGTCACAAAACTGACCAAAGGCCCATTTCTGAGACCAGTGCTCAAGTTGGTCAAACGGTCTAAAAACGGGCTGCAAGGTTTTTTGTTGTTGTGGGGTTGACATTTATCAGTTTATATATGACCTGTAAACAAGTGGGCTCTTTTTGAAATAAACTCAAATTAGTGGCATTTTTTGCTTGTGACTTTTTTGTATTATTTTGTGCATGGCCAGTTTGGTCATTTATTTTATAAAGTATAAAAGTGATAGATTGTGCTTGTATTAAAACATATATTTTATTTGTCAAAACCTAATTGGCAAAGACTTTTAGGAACCCTTATTAATTGCCTGCCACCTCTGTCCTGCAAACCAATGGTTGTGGTATTTAGGTCAGCAAACAACAAGGATGTTATGGATTGAGCACTTGATTTGTTTTTGAAGCTACTGAAACTCTCATATTCATAAAGTTAAATAGCCTTGTAATGGTGAATATAACATTTTTGCATTATACTTTCAACTGTTCGAAACATCAGAAGGACCTTTCTAATGCTAAATTGCACTTCCATGTCTCAGCTATTTTAGGATTTTAAATCCCCCCTTTACGCTTCCTTCCCTTTATTTGCATATGACAAAGAGTTATGCTTCCAATGGCATTCACCTGCATATTCCATGGAAAGGGCAGGCTCATACTACAGGGTAGACAATGAAAAGAGCATACATTTAGTTATTTTAGGTGCCTGTACATTCTATTTTTGACAAGTGAACGTTTCTTTTGAAAAAGTGGGTCTACAAAACAGTTTGAAAACTTCCTGTGTGGGTGTATGTTAACATTCTGTACACAGCTTCCCGAACCTTGAAGTCAGAAATCCAAGACATATTTTACATTCCTCTGAAGTGATGGTGCAATCCATACAGAGAACAAATTTAGGAATCACATCATATAATCTACTAGTCTGGTTTGAAAAAATAAATCACAGTTACTTGAAAGTAAGAAAAAAAAAGTTAAATGTTGGTGTGAATTACCTCCAATGTTTTTTCACTTTCAGAAATGATCTAGTTGTGTCAATGGGTAAATAAAGAATTAATTTGCAAAAACAGATAAAAGCTTCTCTTAAAATGAATGAACCGACACAAGTTTGACTGATATTCACTGGAGTGTACAGTAAAGAAATATTTATAAAAAGGAAAAAAAAGCTGTTTTTTATATAAGAAGAAATGTGTTCTTGCAAATGATCCCTTCAAATATGCCAGAAAAATTATGTTTGCTATCAAACACATTCATTACAAAAGTATATAATAATAATAATAATTATTATTATTATTATTATCATCTGCTCCATAAAAAATGTCAAGTTGATGAGAACAGACACCACCTTTGCAGTGTATCATATAAATCATCGGGGTTGAAGAAAGTCATGATGCTGTCTCCCGGTGGTGAGGGAGCCACTGACACTGGCGTGGCTCTCTATATCCCAGGTATAACAAACAGGCTGGCCAACATCCCATCCCAGTGGTGGTTACACCCGGATCCAGGAAGGCCATCCTTTAGAGACCTAATTCATCTGATACAGGAACATCTGTGGTAACTGCCATCCCAAAAGGACCTACTGTGGCAAGTAGACAGGCAGATTTGGCATCCAAACCCAACCGCACTGCGCCTATGGGTCTCGCCGCTGCAGAGTATATCTCTCAACAGTTAGATGAGATTTTCCATAAGACCTTAAGCAATGCTAGAGAATGTGGAGAATCGTTTCAGAGTGGTGTTTGGGCATAAATGTTGACCCAGTAATCTGTGTGTGCCTCTTGTCCTTTGCTTCCTCGGGTCAGTTGGACCGAGGATCCCCATTCTATGAATTGGGTACTAGAGGGGAGTCAGTTTCAAGGGTTAGAGCATTGCATGGTTAGGGCATTGCACGACAGTGCTTCTAAGGAAGCAAGACTAGGGTTACCACTAAATGTTTGTAACATTTATTGGTTGATGTCATTTCCCAAATACTTGTGTGGAACATAGGGTTTTCAGTTCCCACAGTGATACGAGCCCATTCAACCAGAAGTGTAACTCCTTCATGAGTGTGTTGAGGGGAATTCCTTTCTAAGACATTTATGCTCCAGCATCATGGTCTACACACCATGTGGGTTGTGACCTGTTCAACTGTGAGGTTCAAACAAATCAATTCTTCTGTTCCTCACAACCCTTTTGGTCTGAGTCAGCCTATGATGATCGTAGTGATGGTCAGATTTGAAGAAATTTCAAAAATCGGACATACATTTTTCAGCTTTAGGGCAAAATTGTCTCTTTACACAGTGCATGACTTTGTTTGCTTTGTTTGAGTAGGGTGAACAAAAGCTATCGTTCTATTAAGACCCCAGTGATGGTCATCCTTCGGTCTCACAGATCCATGGTTAAATTTAGGGTACATCTCTCCACTGTGCTCAGGCAGCCCCTCACTGCAGTTTTAGACTGAGCCAATGTAACTCGATTGTAGACAGCACAGATGTAAAGTGTATGCTTTTGATTCCCACCATGATATTAGTTCACAGGTGCATTTTAGTCAGTCCGTTGTGCTGCCCTGTATACATGAGCCTAAGCTACAGCCCAGGTCAGGGATTTTCAACAGGTCAGAGTCTTATGATGCAGCATTGCAGAATCAGAAATACATTTACATTGATGACATTTATGTGTTCTTATTTCTGTTATTTATTAACTTATTTTTTATTGGCAATAGGCCAGTATTTGAGTGCTGTGAAAGTAAAAATTATGGCCAATAAACAATGTTTGCTAAGAAACAAAATTATCAAATAAAAGATCCTAAGTACACTTTTTGGTGCACAACACACTCCTCATCTGAGTGAAACGTAGGGTTTTAACTCGTTGATGTTGTCTTTAATAGAGAAAATAGAGCAGACAGCAGAACTATTGCTGCAGCTCCGTGCCACCATATTAATGTGCACTAACACATTCACACCATCTAACCCCAAATATATGTAAAGTGGAGGTCGACATGTAATATATCATGACTCACAAAAGGTAGTGTAACAGTGAATCGTCAGACATAACACCATAATAAATCCCTGTAATCCTTAACATCAAAAGTGCACAGTGAGACTTGATCCTTGCTCTAAATACATCATTTCTCTGACACTGACACAGTCAAGTTTAAAGTGATTCATTGAAAAACAAAATGGGTGCAGGCAGGCCAATAGAAACCTGCCTGCACTGGGAAAAAATATGACTTGAGCATGTTTAAAAAATATGATTATGATTACAAAAGAGAATGCTTAAACTAATTTCAATAAGTTGATCCAGGCCATATTATGTTATATCAATTGGAGACAGAGAATAAAAAAAATATTATTTAAATAAACACTGCACAGATTATTTCTTTAGGCCACACTTTTTCCTGTGCGTGATTTTGGAGTGAGAACCCAAAAGGAGTGAACCTGTACAACAGTCCTTTAATGTAGCTGTATGATAACCATTGGTCTGGTTTGTCCACATTCCCACATCTCTCCTGTCCAAAGCACGCTCCATTAGCAAAAATGGGTCAACGTTAATCCACAGCCAAATGAATGGAAATGAAAACGCTTCCATTTGTGATTGATGCTGCTGTGTGTGTGAGAGTTTCTGTAAGAGATAAAGTGAATGAGCTGTCAGCACTAATTGGTTATGCAGGTACCCTATAATGGGGTGTGGACGAGTCTGTGTTTGCCCATACTCTCAATTTTGGAATAGGCTTTGTCATCAAGGGGACACATTTCCCCTTATAACTACAAAGTAGAATATTGTACAATGAAACAAAATAAAAAAAATCACACTTCAAAGGAAAGTGCTAAAGTAGTATGGTTAGTTAGTGTATTCATGAACCTCGATGGCTGCGGCGCTGACCCTCAAGGCAGCTTGCATGCTGAATAACCACAGCAGCTGTCTATCTGTGGAGACACTTTCAGTCCGTCAGCAGAGTCAGCTTTGCAATTACACAAAGAATGGGCGAGGTTAGAAGTTGGAAGAGAGAGAGAGGGAGGTGATGGTGTTATGGCAAGAAAAAAAGAATCCATCCAAGGGCACCAGAAATGGTAAATAAGTATTATGATTTTGTCACAGGGCAGTAAACAACAACTTTGCATGCTGGGTGAAATCGCATTTCCTATCAGAAAATATAGTTTCAAGGCTGTAGGGTTTGGGCAAATGCCGAAATGACAGCTGAAAATCCAACCCAACCAAACCTAAATTGATTGATTTTTCAAAAAGCAAGCAGAAATGTAACATTTCTTGTACTTCACACTTCATTTTTACAATGGTCACGACACATTATCAGAACAGATTCATCACAGGAATATGCTTGGATGTACCTTGGATACCTCTCAGGTTTACTCCATAAACTGGACCTAAAAGTGGACGTAGCCACGCTGACCTCAGCCATTGGTTTGTGTACTAGAGTTTTGAAGCCTAGAGTTTTGAAGCCTAGAGTTTTGAAGCCTAGAGTTTTGAAGCCTAGAGTTCGTCATCTTGGCCCATCAGCGTCTTCCTTTTTTGGAACCAGAATTGAACATATTTGTACGTGAGGGTGGAGCAACACCAAGGTACGGTTAGCAGCTAACGTTAGTGCTAGCTAGCTGGCTTGGTTAGCAAGGTGCATCCACAATTTACGTTAACCGAGATATTAATTGGTCATTAATTGGAGATATTTAAAGCACCCGGCTTGTGTCACAGTAAAGACACAGATGGGTAACGTAAACTTAAGGCTGACACCACACATGATGATTATAAGATGGCAGCGTTATTATGACTGATTCTCAGAGTTTCAGCAGTTCGGTTGAATTGTGTGTATTCTTTCCCTGTTGTTAGTTAGTATAGTTGGCTTTTTTTGTGTTTTAACTGTGACTGTAAACTTTGATTGTATGGACCCAGTAGTGGAGGCAAAATGCTGACCCCTAATTGTTTGGAGCAGGTGGCCAGTAATTGCACATTCCACCTTTTAATAATGTAATGTTATTAATCAGCATAATGACATATGACCTACAAATGCAGATATCTATGGTAACAGCTGGTAACTAACTGCACATGGGAGGGATAATTGTTCACAGATTAACAGGCTGACTCACAGAAAGTAAACACGTTTGTACCAAACGTACCAAACCAAGGATTCTTGAATCCCTATTGAGCATAACCTTTAATTCAATGTGATGCTATTTGTAGCTCCAAACCCTCCCATGTTGCCTTATTCACTGGCTCTATATCCTCCCAAAGTGCTGTTTATGTATCCTGTCTGGCAACAGCCTCATCATCTGATAAGCATGCGTGTTCACATTACTTTTGCTTTTTGTCCTTTTCAGTGAATGGGAAGCACAGTGATGAATGGACAAAAGTTACTGCATGAAATGAAATGTGCATCCCGTGTGTCATGAACCGTGTCACAAGTTGAGATGTAAAGCAATAAAACATGAAAGAAAAATACACTAATCCAGTGGCCAGACTGCTTAGTCTATTACCTTCAGTTGGTTTAACACACAATACAAATAAAGCGATCAGAGTTTTGTTCCAGTCATGACTTTCCTGTTACTGCTACATCAAGGGTTTTGATGCAAATGGAGGGGAACAATCAAACAAGTAGTAGGTCAGAAGAAAAGAGAGGAAATAAGAGAAGTGGAAAACAAGATGGTGAAAATAATGAATGAGATAAACAAAAGTAACAAGAAGTGACCAGAAAAAGTTAAACGGAAACACGAAGAGGGAGATGGAGAGAAGTAAAAGCAAAGAGACAAATAAAGCAGAGAGGAGTTTGGCCTGGCGTTATTGGCTGATATTGGCTATTCACAGTTCTCAAATGTGCCTACATGCTGTCTGATGGGCAAGTAGCCCTGTTTGGGATTCATCAAAACTGCATAAGATACAGCAGAGTACATTTTAACTGACTTCCTTTTACTTTTATCCTAATACATTTTTACAAAAGTATTTTTTCTTTTACTGGAGTAAATTGGTTTTCAGTTGGTTGGTTATTTTTCTGTCCCTTTTAGCATTGCTATAATTTAATAATGTAATTGACACAAAACACAAAGTGCAGCTGATATTGATGGTAAATGGACTGTACTTGTATAGATCTTTTGGTAAATGGACTGTACTTGTATAGATCTTTTGGTAAATGGACTGTACTTGTATAGGTCTTTTGGTAAATGGACTGTACTTGTGGATCTCTTTTTTAGTCTTCAGACCACTCAAAGCTCTTTAACACTACTTGACATTATTCACCCATTCATGCACTGATGGGAGGAGCTGCAAGGTGCCATCTGCCCATCAGGACTAACTAACATGACACTACATGTCCTCCATTCACACCCATTCATACACTGATGGGAGAGGCTATTATGCACCAAGGGATCATCAAAACTATTACATTTCATGCTGACTAGATTATGAATGTCTTCCAAAACATTCATGGCCATGCAATTAATATTAGTTGAGACATTTCACCGTTGTGAACTTTGCAAATGACACCGTCATTAAGCGGATTACAATCAACGATGAATTTCATTTTGAGAGAAAACCAAAAACCTTGCAGAGTGGTGCTCAAAGAACAACCTACTGCTCAACGTCAGTAAAACCAAGGAGCCGATTGTTGATTTTAGAAAAAAGGAGGGAAAGACACAAACCCCTGTCTACATCAATGGAGCTGAGGTGGAGCAAGTTAACAGTTATAGGTTCCTGTGAATCAGCATCACAAACAACCTGACATGGTCATCACACATCTCCATCCTGGTGATGAAAGCTCCTAAACAGCTGTATGTCTTCAGGAAACTTAAGAAGGCAACATTCCAGAGCAAGTTGTTAACTTTTACAGATTAAATGATAAATGTACTTGTATAGCGCTTTACTAGTCTTCCGACCACTCAAAGCTCTTTAACACTACATGTCATCATTGACCCATTCACACACTGATGGGAGGAGCTACCATGCAAGGTTCCACCTGCCCATCAAAACGAACTAGCATTCATACACCGATGGAACAGCCTGCGGGCCCAATTTGGGGTTTAGTGTCTTGCCCAAGGACACATCGACATGGACTAGCGGAGCCACGGATCAAACCACCGATCCTCTGATTGAAGTATGAACCTGCTAAGCCACAGTCGCCACAGAGGAGCAATAGAAAGCATCTGACTGGAAACATTACAAACTGGTACGGTATGTTCACGGCCAAAGACAGGAGGGCTCTACAGCGAGTAATGTAAGCTGCCCAGAACATTACTGGTACCCATCTAATGAGCATCAGAGATATTGGTGACAAGAGCTGCTCATGTAGTCAATGGGGAGAAAAGTGAGATTTATGCTTAATCTGAAGTGTTTTCAAACGGAATGTTTTTATGTTATGAGAGAAAGAGTGTTTAAGAATGCACTTAACTTTACCAGCTGCAATAGAAAGCGGCATACAGCCACGTCCCTAAGCGTTTCTATGGGAAGCGGAGGAATGAAAAGTGAAGAGAGACTGCACTGCATAAATGTTTTATAGGCTGTATTTTTGACCATTATGCTTTTCAGAATTTTTGGTTTAAAATACGTTATTTCGTAGTGAAGTTTACTGCTCAGAATTCATTGTCTATATTCACAGCAACTTCATCTGTGATAGTAAAGTTCATTGTTCAAACGAAAAATATCTCACCTTGACATATGCATCTTTGTCACAACTTTCGCAGAACCACTTTGAGGATGCTCAAAATTGTTTTTATTAAGTGTTATATAAAAACAGGAATAATTTGTTTCTACTCTTAAGTATTGATATTGTTTTAGTGAATTCCATATCAACAGGGCTCTAGAAAAGAGGTTAGTTGAAAAAGAGAAGAAGAAAGAAGTGAGATGACAGATGGGGGGGAAAGGAGGAAGTTAAAAAGAAGAAGAAAAGGGGATCGGGGAAGCAGCTCACACAGCTGAGTCGGTCAGGGCCCGGGGGAATTTAAAGCGAGGGTACGAACCTATTGTTCCAGCTGGGAGAGAGCAATCATCTGATATCATCAAACTGTAATGAATATAGAAGAGAGGAAAGTTGAGGGACAAGGGTGTGGGAGTGAAGGAAAAAGGAGGTGAGTAAAGGAAAGACACAGAGAGGAAATTTAAGAAAAAAAGCGGAAGGGGCTCAATGAAAAGCTGGATGGAGAAATAGTGGAAACAGGCCAAATATACTCTCTCTCAGGTCCAAGGCATGACAACACCTTGTTCAACACTTCAAAAAAGGCAAGAGATTGACATAGGCTACAGAAAAAAATGAGATCCATCTTCTACTTTTACTTTACCAAGCTGAATGCCCTGAAATCATCCGCTTGGAAAGTTTAGGTGTCAGACTATGTTCAAAACACTTAACAGAGGCTCGCCTGTCTGAACTCCTCTGGGAGAGTATATTTTGGTGTGAGACGTGACCAGAAGCAAGAAAAATATCCAGTCTATAGTCATGTTTTCATGTTTTTGCAACTGTTTCATTTATACAATATAAGATTACTGCATAAACTAAGCATTGGACTCCTTTCAAACGTTCGGACACTGGTCTTGTAGTTTAGGTGTGATTGTTGTTGGTACTTTACCATGTGGCTGAAACAAAGGAAGCAGGCCTACCAGGGATTTCCAAAGCCTGGGCTGGTTTAACTGCACTAATACCCATCAGGCCTCAAAATCTCACCTGTGTGTGAGATTTTGTTGGAATCACACACTGGTGCCTCATTGGATGAGGGCCACAGGAAGTCCCTGTGACACGGCCATGACATCACCAGGGCTATATAAATCACTTCTCACCCAGACTCTGTGACTCATCAACTGTGTGTTGATGAAAGGAGGTAAAAGAGCATTGCTTCGACAAAAGAACCCCAAGGGCATAGTCTTAACTTTGCTGGTCAAACAATAGACGGTTTTTGAATCCTGAAGGAGAAAATGGATAACCTGCCCCGTGCTCCTCCACTTTAACCTGCAGGAGGAAGATTCACGGAATCCCCGTATTCTTCAGAGGAAGAGAAGGATAACTGTACTGTTAGCGTGTTATTGTGTATTTTACAGACCACTGAGTCCCGTTCAGTGTTGTGTAATGCACATTACTAACTCTGCTTGTGGGTGGGCGACTGTGGCTTAGTGGTGAGCAGAGGATCGGCGGTTCGATCCCTGGCTCCGCTAGCCCATGTCGATGTGTCCTTGGGCAAGACAACTTAAACCCAGATTGCTCCCGTAGCTGTACAGTGTGTGAATGGTAGCTACTCCTGATAGGCAGGGTGCACCTTAGCCCCTCCCATCAGTCTGTAAATGGGTGAATGATTTCATGTAGTGTTAAAGAGCTTTGAGTGGTCGGAAGACTAGAAAAGCACAGTACAGGTCAATTTTTTTTGTCTTTGTGCTTTCTCGCCTCGCAGGTTTCCATGGATTGTGGTTGCATCTGCACCCTGATCCTGCATCCTGCCTCCTGCCTCCTGGCTCCTGGCTCCTACCTCATGGCTCCTGCCTCCTGCCTCCTGAGTTCTGCCTCCTGCCGTGACCCTGCTTACGCCCACCCTTCTCTATTTTCCTTCTGTATGAATTCATGCACCATTAATGCACATTACTAACTCTGCTCCATCGCTGGAGTCTTTGTGCCTTCTCGCCTTGCAGGTTTTTATGGATCGTGGTTGCATCTGGGCCCTGGTCCTGCTGTGGTCCTGCCAGACACTTACTGCTATTATCATTATTTCTAGTTGCATTGCAATTAGTATGGTTAATACCATTAATGCTTCTATTATCATTATTATTCTACAATATCCACTGTTGCTGTTATTTCTGGGAGTTGTAACTTCTTCATCATCCTACTACTCTCATTATATGAATCATTTCTGTCATATTCATTGAATATGTTGTAACTCTGTTATGTTGTTCATTCTGTACACATGACATCTATTGTACTTCTGTCCATCCTGATAGAGGATCCTCCTCTGTTGCTCTCCTGAAGGTTTTTCCTGAACCGCTGAGAGGTCCTGGGACAGAGGATGTCGTATGTGTACAGATTGTAAAGCCCTCTGAGGATAAGTTGTAATTTGTGATTTTGGGCTATACAAAATAAATTGAATTGAATTGAAACATAACTGTTGTGCTTATTGCTGCTGTGATAGTGTTGTTCCACGCTGCTGAGCTTTGTTGTTTTTAAATCCACCACTGCGAGTAAAGTCATTAAATTGGACTTTATTAGTTAAAGGTCCAGTGAACCTGAGTTCACCAGTCGGGCTTCTGTGTGATAAAGTTACAGTTACTGTACTTCACTGCTGTGTGAGGATTTGTCTTGTATTGACTGTTTTCTTCCTAACCCACACATGTACTCATACATACACGTTACGCTTATTTCACAGCCTCCATTGTGTGTCTTGTTCTTGTTCCCTCTCTCCCGCCTTTATCTCCCCCCCCCATTTTCCTACAGACACACACACACACTCCTCACCACGTAATTGTTTGTTGCTTTTAGGTATTATGCTTGTAGTTTAATAGATGTTTGTTGATTTATGTCATATATGAATCAGTAATGTGAAGTAAACAAACTGTTTCTGTGATTATTTTGTGTACATGTGTGTCACAGTAGCAGTGGATGGACCCAAACGCAGAGAGACACGGGAGCAGAGGGATTTATGACGTGATTTTTAATAAACAAACAAAAAATGTCCAAGACAAAACTTGCAGAGCAGGGGACTCCAGAAATGTATAATAACAAAAATCCAAGGAAAACGAGGCAAACCACAAAACAGGATAAGTTAATTTAGAAAACAAACACGAGGGATACATACAGGATGGCACACAGCAGGGAACGTACCGGGGAACATTGCAGAGCAGGGACATACCAGGAATGACCGCAGGGAATGATAGCAGACGAACCGCCACCGAGCCAGGGGAACAGCATGTTTGTGGTGCTACAAGGTCTTAACCTGACCAGCCAGATGTAACACACGTAACAAGTTCTGCATAACCAATGCTATTTCGGCTTTTACACTAACTTCTTTAGGAGGTGCCTTGTTGTTTTGTACCAAGCGTTGCCTCTCTGTGTCCTCTCACACAAACATAAACCTGGCCTGTAACTGCCAGGAGACCCAAATTGCCAATGCTAGCAATGAAAACGCCGACCATGTGTTTGGGAGATTACCTGTGTATTTGAGTTCAGCTCAGCCTCTGGCTGATCTCACAACTCTCCTGAAACTCAGGACAATGCACGCCTTTTACATTGTAAGAATACAAAATGATACATTTGTTTTACATTGACCTCATTTAATTCCTATCTTGCTTCATGCCTAGCTTGTTTTCACAAAGAAATAACAAGATACTGCAAGAGAAGTCTCAAGTCTTTTTTTGTGTTTTTTATTGTTGTTTTTGTTTTTATTATTATTTTATTCAAATTTTTAAATTCAAATGATCGCAGAAGGTATTGCATTATTGTGTCTGGCAAGTCATCTTCCTCTCATCTCCTTCCCTGCTCTTTTGTCTGGTTGTCACAATCTGACTTATCCTAATTGGGTAAATTGAAGTTAGGCAACAGCTAATTTGTTGGTTCAATATTGGAATTGTCAAAATTTGTCTATGGTTGTATCGTCTGTAGTAATTTGCTGGCAAGCTGTAAATGAAAAGCATTACGTTATCCAGCTTGTCTGAAACTGAGTCAGATTGCAAATCAATTACCTATCAGCTATCAAATTGCTGAAAGAGACCGATGAAATCATTATCTCTCATAGTCCAAGTTTCTCTGCCTCAATTACCCACCCCATTATTCCTGCCCTAGAATGCCCAAATATTCAAAAATGGTCAGAAACCAAATGTCAGGAACCCCTCGAAATTACAGCTCCTTCATTTCCATAAGGCAAATTAGGGTCTAAAGCAACAGAGACTGGGCACTATTCTTCTTTTGATCTTTCAAAGTGTAATGGATTATTCATGTCAGTATCTTGTCAAATCCAGCAATCATAGCCCAAAATGTAGAAACCAGCTGGGATCTGTCAATTCATGCTATTTCTAATTCAAAGGGTATGATATTAAAATGGGGGTATTTTTGTCCATAATTGTCACCATTTATGATTAAGAATAAGGCGAATTGATTTCAATTCAAAACTGCCTTTTCAGTAAATGGCTGGCACCTACAATACGGACCATGGTCTGCTTAGATTATGTGAAAAGAATACTGAGCCTAAATTGCTAAGCCTCTTTGCCACTTCCTCCCAATCAGACACTAATCTTCCATGGGAACCAGACAAATCTGCAAGATTATGTTTTATTTGCAGATGAGTCTGGTCCACCTCAACAGCAACCTGAGATGGTAAATGGTAAATGGACTTTTACTTGTACGGCACTTTTCTATTCCTACGACTACTTAAAGGGCTTTCACACTACATGCCATTCACCCATTTTATACCCAGTCAAAAACTGATGGGAGGAGCTACAATGCTCGGTGCCACCTGCCCATCAGAACTAACAAACATTTAACCATGATGAGATGGCTGCAGGTGATGTGGAACGTTCTGTTGAAGCCACTATCGCGTCAGTGTGGACTGGAAAAGTATAATTTCGTTAAAAGAAAAACAATTTCGGTAAGGAACTTTTCTGATTCCAAATATTTAAGTAGAGTATCACAGCTTTTACCTTCAAATTCTAATGGAAAAAACAGCAACACTCGTTCACAGAAATATTGATGCTACACTGTCACAGCTCATCTGTGCACGTGTAATAGTTGAAAAGGTTCAGGTTAAATCCCGTTAAATGAAAAAAACTATGCTACCTGCTGTTGTAAATTTGTACCTGCACTGAATAGTAGATGCAAAGGACTGTGGGTAATCCTCAACGCAACAAAGGACTCGCCACTAGGTAACGTGTCTATGAATGTCTATGGACAATATAATGTTAACTAACTGGAAAAGTACATAAAAGTTGAGCTGGCTTTATTTGTTTGGATAGTATTTGTCCTAGATTATATTCGCCATGTTTTCATTCAGTTAACCATTCGTTTTTTATGTGTTTTATTGCCAGTAAAAATGTATCCAGTATAGCTAGCTAACACTAACGTGATGCCGTCTTTCTAGACAGTCCACAAGATGACCATTCTGTGTTGTCCTTTTGTCATGAATGCAGATGTGGAATAAACCTGCTGTTACCTCAAGCCTGACCAGCTCCATGAGATTCATTTAGCCAGGAGACATCTCACAGAGGTTAAAATGTTTCCGTCACTCAGCACTACGTCACGCTTAGTTGCTCTAATTGGTTGCAGGTCTATCCAGACGCATTTTGGTCTATACCTGTTGATAACGCATTTGTTTTGGTCTGACGTTGATATTATGTTGCAGGTACCACAACCCCTGTAAACCTTTACAGTGTTTTTTCCCATTTCACAACAAGTTTCCTACAAATGATAACGTAAGTGTACTTTTTAGATTTTAGAAGGCATTTTTGTCTAGCTCCCAGATAGCCCTTTACCTGCGCACATGACCATGCTTGAGAAACACATTCTCACTCACAGCTCCACTTGGTTGTGGCCCTACGCTTCCAACTATTGACGCTCTGCGTAACCCTCAAGCGTCAGTTTGTCAGAGAAGGCGTGTCAGTTTCCACTTTGTGGATTGTATATTTTCAAAATATACTTCTGTGCTCACAGGAAACATACCGTATCTGCTCAACTTAAACTTTATTACATTTGTCATATTACATATTTTTACATGCCTACTTCCAATTTGGCCTCTGCATTTAACCCATCCTTAGCAATTTAGGAGCAGTGGGCTGCTGTGAAGCGCCTGGGGAGCAACTGGGGGTTCAAGGACATTTCTATGTCGTCGAACCGGCAGGACGACCACTCTACCCATGAGCCACAGCCGCTCATGATATGCACGCAGTCTTTTTTCAAAATATACTTCCTACTTTAGATATACTTCCTACTTTAGGTTTACTTTGTAATTAGGTTACTTACACAACAAAAATACTTGAATAGGCTTTGGAAAGGATCTTGGTTTGGGTTGAAATAAGTATGTAAAACTTAAAATAATGAGTATTGTTGGAGTTAGTAAAGTCGGGAAGTTTTGTAACAAAACCACAATAAAATAAGGTTTATTTCACACTTTTAAATGGGACACAAACCGTGGTCTCCTGCGTTTGTTTGACCTGTCCATCCTCCTTTCCCATCCGCCCTACTTGGACTTTCTCACTATTTAAACTACATCAGGTGCTCTAAGTGTCTAGTAATGACACAGGTGGCTTTACATTGGAGTTGGTTGAAAGCCTGGAGCGTCTCATACAGAGATAAAGGTTGCCTCGGTGCGTCGGCATCAGACGCTGAGGGGCCTTGACCAAGCTGAGGTACTTCTGCTCGGTACTGTGTTGTGAGTGGGAACGGATTGGCTGGAGATACATAACCCATCAAAAACAACTTGGCCATTGTGTGGTAATGCAGTTAAAAGTGCAAATTGATTTGAGAAGTCCTGTTGCTTTGTTACTACATATTGACCATTTTGAAGATCAACACAATTTTGTATAATTGTAACCATTCAAAAGTAAATTTGAATTTTAGAAAAGTGTACATATCGTGTATGTATTTCATGCAAACTGCAGGTTGCCTGCAGCATAGGAAATAAAGGTAACGCTTTATTTTCCTACTAAATTTCCTGGAAATAATAATATATAATTTGGTAACAAGTATAAGGGACATAGAAAGTTCTTAAACTGACTTTTTTTTCAAACGGCTCAATAAAACTGCAAATCCTGTATTTATTCATCATTCAATGTGTGAACTTTATTTTTCTGAATTGTCTGCTTGCCTGTTGCTAAGTCTGATGACACCATGAGGGTTACCTCGCCAGACTATTACTAATCATTCACCTTTAAAAAGGTTTTTAATGTACACGTTAGCAGGATTTTGTGGGTTTGGAAATTTAAAAAAGTTAAACACAGTGGCCATTGTCTCGTGCAGCTTTACATTGGGATCAGGTAGGTGACTGTTCACTTTATCGAAGAAATAACACGAGGGAATAATTTCCCAAACTCTGCATGCTAGCAAATTATTGGCATGCAGTTAGTATCCAGCTGGCCAGATCCTTCGCATGCCAACTTTGTCCTCAAGTGCTTGGCCACATTTCAGTGGCACAGCCGGTTCAGCCGTGTTTGGACTTTGCCTCTGATGTAGAGGGTGGAAGTACGGAAGGGAACCTGGTACAAACTGACTGATACTAAATCAACTTTAAACCTACACCATGAGGTCAACAAGTGGAAGTGCCTCAGGGCCCACAGCAGGCTAGGCTGATTACCACATGAGAGAGGAAGACGAAGAGGAGGAGGAGGAGAAGATAAGAGGAGGATGAGAGGGTGGGGTGGACAGCAAGGTTAAGGGGAGGGAAAATGACAGAGAAACAGATTAAAGAGTGAGAGAGTTGAACAGGAAGGTGAAAAGAGAAACTGAGAATCCCGGCCTCCGTTAAAACGACACCTCTAATTAAGTGCTCTCTGATAGGTGTTGTAGAGAAAAGGAGGGGAAATAGGAGGTCGGAGAGAATCTGGTGGGAGGAGGAGGAATGGGAAGGAGAGCAGAGGCGAGAACTAGAAACTGTTTGTTTCTGTCATTTTCTAGCAAGGTCAACTAGACAGGGCTAGTGCTATATGAATTCTGCACACCTCCTCCTATTCCTTTTTACTACTACTCCTCCATCGCTCTCATTCCCTCCTCTTCAAACTCCATCTCCGAACAAAATTGATATTTGTTGTCCTTGCAAGACCAGGGGTAAACTGTCATTGCTTTGAAACCTGTATCTTGATGGCTAATTTAAATTCCTTCGCTTCACAGCTCCCCACACCTCACCAGCTTCCACAGTCATTTTACTTTCATATGACAAAACACAATGTCTCACTTCCAGGAGATGGATGAAACGAGTGCTTATTGGAGAACCTCAGTCACCCTATACCTGGGTTACACCAATATATTGTGCTTCCTTAATAACTGCTTTTCTCGGCACTGCAGAGTCAGATTTTGTAATTTGCAGAAAAGAAGAAACGTTAATGATGACAATGTTTAAATGTGTAGTTTTATAGAGCATGACAGTACTATGGCCGTGGCTAGACACTGTGAAACTTTACAGCTTTCAAATTGATGTTCTGTATTGGTAAATTTGAATATTATAACCAAAACAAGCATATGAATAACTATGCAAAGTTGGATATTTACCATTTCAAACCTTTTGAAGTATATGTGGGCATTTCAAATTGAAACTGTAACACAGAGGCTTTTTTATTTTGTTTTTATGAAGAAGCTCTATTAGTCTATTTTGATGCTTTTTAATGCACTCTGGAACCTCATTGACATTAAGATTACAGCAAACCACGACTGTTAATCAATTATTTTTCATTGTGAATTCGAAAATTCTAGGCCGGCCTTCCGGCACACTATCCTATGCCAGATTTTGCCAGCGGTCTGTAAATTGAGAACCACTGCCTTACACCCTCCAGCAGCCCTCAAGGGTGGTGACAAAGGTGACGTGACATCACGATGAGGGTTCCATGCCTACAGTAGGGCCTAGGAGGGGCACTGGAACTGGGGGTCTCTCTATGAAACATTTCTGTAATAAATGCACTAGAATATTCTCTGAAACTGGGTATGGAATGGTTTGGGCCTTAAGTCTGAAAGATCTGCCAGGAAGAGAAGGGACGTCTCTCCTGCTTACGAAGCCAAAACAGTCAAGAGGGTGTTGCTCTTAAAAGTATATTTCTATACAACAGAGAGAACAACGTTTTTTGTGTGTAATGACTTTGGCCCTCAAAAACTCATCAGTCAAATGTTTTTCCTGACATTAAGGTAAATTACTGTGATGGGAAAAAAGAATGTTGCTGGCCTGGAGGAAGTGTGGTTTTATCGTTGGTGACACAATAAAGTTGTTTGAACTTACATCTTCTCTTCAATATACTGCTTTGCCATTGGCATGATCAGCACCTCGTCTTCGCTGTGCATTCAGCAGACCATAAGTAGATGACACACCACTGATACAAGCGGCCTACATGTAGTGTGTCTGGGCTCAGACTGACAGATAGGATGAGGAGCTCAAACGCCCGGAGGGAGCTCCGAGTAGAGATGTCGCTCTTTGGCGTCGAAAGGGGCCAGCTGAGATGGTTCGGGCATTTGATCAGGATGCCTCCTGGACGCCTCCCTTTAGAGGCTTTCTGGGCACGTTGAACTGGTGAGAGGCCCGGACTAGACCTAGAACATGCTGGAGGGATTATATATGTCGTCTGGCCTCGGAGAGCCTTGAGGTCCCCCAGGAAGTTGAAAATATTGCTAGGGAGAGGGACATCTGGAATGCTCTGCTAAACCTTCTGCCCACCCAACCCGGCCCTGGATAGTGGATGGATGGAAGTAGACATGTTAATGTCTGTTAATGACAGGAGTGGAAGTAACAAAGTATATTTGCTCCCATTACTGTAATATTGTTTTATTTATTTTTATTTTTATAGGTATGAAGTCATCATCAGTACTTTTACTTGAGTATAATATTCTACTGTACTTTACATCCCTGGTTAACGAGCTGAAAAGGAGGAGTGTTTCCTATGTAGTCCTCTAACCCTCTATCCGTCTCCTCTCTCCTTCCCAGTCCTCCACACTGCTCTCCTTTGATGTAATTGTCTCTGACATCCAGGAATACAGAGTCTTTCTGGGTGAAAGCAGAGCATTTGTATCATTTACAGATTGTTTCTCCCCCCATAATGCACTTTGATCTGCTTTGGCCTCAACATAATGGATGAAAGACAAGCCATTATCCACCGCGAATATTGGATATCCTCAAAAAAATACCTGAGAAGCACTTGAAAACACCTCAATGTGAAAGAGCGTCAGAGGGAGAGGGAGGTGGAGATGTTGTGATGAAGAACCTTGTGATGCAGGATGTGTCCAGATCAGGTTATTAGAGGGAGGGGGGGGTGGGGAGGCGGGCATAGCATCACAGGCAAAGGCAAGGGTTGAAACTTGATTCATTTCAGATGATCTATTTTTGTTTGATGTCTAACTGGACGAGCAGCTAAAACAGGCCTGTGAACTGTAACAGGATGAAAGGGGGGCCAGTTGTCAGCAGTTAACTATTCCTTTAAATCTTTGCCACGAAAGCTTGATTGGTACAGTCAGCTGGCATGGAGGACTACTCTATAATCTACTCTTAATGGCCTTGCATGGTTTTTGGTTGTAGAAAGTCCTCATTACAAAAATATGTTATTTTTATTAAGGTTTTGTTTTGTTTTGTACATGGAGAACAAAATGCTGTATAATGGTTCAACCAGAAATCATGAGTCATTGGTTCAACAAATTGGAAGTTTAGCATCTGTTGGCCACTTATATGCATGGGTATGGTTATTCGCAAATATCAGAGATCATTTTTTATATTAATACACCTTAAGAGCCCCTAAGCCGGAGTTGTTGCTAACATGAGGGCTAAAGGCTAGGCAGTACAGCCTAACATTTTTATCACGTATTAATTAAGATGTATTAATCTTTTCTAAAATGTTAAAATAAATGCTTCTGAAGGGATAGAGCACTGATATGGCAACTGCATGGCATACGTTCAACCAAACCAAAAACAATTCTAAATGTTTTATAAAAAACATCAAGTAAAATCTTTTGACTCTGCTATTATCATCTATAGGGGTTATTTGCATAAAACTTGCAATTTAAATCAATAGGAAAAACAAGATGTGCTTCTGTTAAGAAGTTGAATGAACAGGTCATGATTGTTTTTATGATATCAATTTCATATTGCTGTCTCCTTAAAAAAAATTCAAGTTTCTAACCGAAAACTTTATTTTACAAGATTACATTTATATTTATTCATAATCCTGTTTTAACAACAAGCTTCCAGTTATATGTTCATAAGGAGCTGGGATGGTGGGTGTAAGCTCATAAATATTGTCACTTTACATTTCTACGTTGGTATAGTCATGTTTACCTGTTTACCAGTGCCCCTTCACAAAGAGATTAATTGATTGACTCATTGTATATACAAACAATGCATAATATTAAAGCCTCAACATAAAGCCGAGAGGAATTGGACTCTCATTCATTACTTTGTCTCAGATCAATTGTATTTCACCCCATCTTTTTGGTGATATATTTTGGTTTTCATCACTGTACTAATACTAATAAAGACATAGTTATCATCACTGTCAGAGCAACAGTGTTTTCTCTCTGTAGTCTGTTAGCTGTTTAACAAACTGCATTGTGTATTTATTGTGTTCCGTTTCCTGCTTATATGCGCAAGATAGATTTTTACTGGCAGAATGCGTTTGTCTTATTTATTAACTATTTGCATCTGTATTTATTGACATTATGATTGTTAAGGTGATAATGGTGTATTTTGAATTGGGAAGTGTTTCGGGGAAAATTGAAATTAATAACCCTCAGGCCTCACAACTTTGATCGACTGTTAACGATAAATTATTAACTTTATTTGTAAACTTTATGAATTAACTTTTTTTAAATTTGTATCCATTATTAACTTTATTTGTATCCAAAATGATATTTATTGGGGGAAATACCAGATCATGAAAATAAAAAAAATTCTAATAAATGGGACGGCCGTCAAGATGCTGGAGCGGAATAACTTTCGGTTGCGAGGATCGAGAAAATGACAACTCAGATACTTGGGATGCACCAACGTGTCTTTGCCTGATTCACCACGCTTATGTTTATTCTAAACAAAAGGTGATGTGTGTGAATGAGAGATAGAGCAAGACCTAGGTTATAGTAACCTAGTAGGAACCTTGGAACTACTGGGGTTATTGAAAAATAACCCAAGTCATTTCTTACAGGGGCACAACCTTCCAATACCTTTGTCAATATAATATTGAAAAGTGTATTTACATGAAGTCAAATATGTAAGTTGATGAAACCTGCAAATTGTTTTATTCCTGCCTTTATCCAGAAACGTTTAATCAGCTTCACTTAGTCATTAATAGCTTTCATAATTTTGTAATTATTCAGTTCCAGTTTTCATAAAAAAAAAGGTATAAAAACATTGTACGTGTTGTTTTGGAAACCTGAGATACCTTCTTTCAACACAAATTAGGGCTGTTTGAATGGCAGCAGGGCACAAGTGTGCAATTCCAGATGGCACCAGCTAATGTGTTGGAAATGGTGAATCTTAAATCAGGCTGCAGTGACATCTCAGACGTAGAGATGTCTGCCAGCATGGCCTCTGATTTATTCAGCGTGTTTATTATCCTGGTACTATTTGTGAGGGCTCCGGCTGCCTCTGGCCTCCCAACTCGCTCTCCATCTCACTGTACCCTCCAGTTTGTGTCAGCTTTGATAAAACGGAGCCAGTTAAAAGTGAACAGCGGTCCCACTCCCTTTGACACTGTAAACAAACATGACACAGATGTGGCAGAAGACAACATCAAAAGAGTTAAAAGATGAAAGTTAAAAACTATATTACTAATCGGGTTTGCTACCAGGAAGGTCAGCGATTGTTTGTCTGTCACCAATACTTTCGTGTCGTTTGGGAAGTTGGGACGTGTCACAGTCCTCCATGGTTCATCAATACAAGACGAAGCTGAAAAGGTGGAGCCCAATCCTGTATATTGTGCTCTTCCCTGATACTTGATGACCATCATACGTCTCAGTAATGTCATGAAAGTAACAATGTAAGACATGTAGCAAGTTTGTAGTAACCACAACTGTAATCATATCTTCACCCAAAACCAACCCTGGATGCTATGTGTAGATTTTGTGGAAAGTGAGAACAAAAGTAATCAGGATACAGAGCGCCGATATCAATCCATCTTGTCTCTCCTGTTGGTCTCTCCAGGTTGTGTGGGCAGCAAGCTCAGCAGAGTATTTCAGACATCCCTTCTCCCCAACTCTTCCTGGGGAACCCTGAGGTGTTCCCAGGCCAGGAGAAATAGGTCCAGGAGGCATCCTGATCAGAAGTCCGAACCACCTCAACTGCCCAGTCACCCTCCGAAGGAAGCCTATTCCAGCTGCACGCATCCCCAATCTCATTCTGTCTGGTCTGGACTGATAAATCGAGAGCTTTGCCTTCCGGCTCAGGTCCCTCATCACCATGGTCACCAACAGTCTAGTACAACGCCCCGGTACCACAAACACCGCACAGAACAGCATGTTCATCTCACGCTTCATTTTACCTTCACCTGGGGCAGTGACTCACTCCATCACTCCATCATTTTACTGATGAGAACCACGGTCTCAGACTTGGAGGTGCTGACTCTTAATCCGACCGCTTTACACTCCACCCTAGGGTCGGAGGTCGAGTTCTGATGGAGCCAACCGAATCCCACCAGTTGGAAACATAGCCCCAGATTCATTGCTTTTAATGATGCAGGTGACGGCTACGACGCATATTCACAATTGCGATACTCAACTGCATAAATAAATTGTTCACATGAATAGTAACGTTCGTCGCAAATGATATCAGGAAGTTCTGGAAAAAACTAATCGATGAAACTAATCAATGAAACATTAATAACCAGTGGAACCATGTTACGCTATATTGTCCTAAATGGGAGATGTCAAGGAAACTATTGTGGCATCTGCATGGGATGATTCAACCATGATCCGCCCCTCAGTGGAAATATATTTTACATCCGTCAGATACACCACGAAGTGTGTGAACAAAGCTACTCTTGTGACTGCATTTTAAAAACAGCCACAACACCACAATAATGTTACATGTCCCAGTCATATCCAATAATGTGTACACAGAGATATGTGCTGTATGTGCTTGTGCAGAAATATGGGCTAATGCCCCGACCAGTGCTAGTGTGTGCGTGTGTGTGTGTATGCATGTGTGTAATTCCTACAGCTGTTCTGTCAGGGGACAGAACCTTACAAGACTGCTGGTTGTGACAGAGGCATTGGTACAGCAAGAAACATATGCTGTGTCTTTATCATCAGCAGACACTGACAAAAAACACAACACACACAAACTGTCAGACAAAGTGAAATGACTGCATCACACAAATGAGGGTTCACACACACACACACACACACACACACACACACACAGTAAACCGCACACTGCTTCATTTATCAGTGGTGCATTATTTATCAGCGGCAGTGTTGCTACTCCTCAAGGTATTTACAGCGAGGAATACATTAGCAGTGAAGAATGCAGGATTGGAAAAGTGAATATTCCTCCGGATTAATATGCACATCACAGCTCCCACTGGAATAATCAGCCAAGCTGTACTGGTCCCAGTAAACACAGCCTGGGCCTCTTTAAAGCCTTTCACCAAACACAGACATTCATCAGAAAACTGTCAATCACAGATAATTCTCTTTAATCTGATCTAATCACTGCAGCCAGCAATATCTGTCAATATTATTATCCCCGAGCGTCATCTTTCACTCGAGTCAGGAAATGAATTACAACAGAAATTAGTAATTGGAAAGTAATTGGAATAATAACAAACAGGGGGACTTGAATGGGAAAAGCATCACATCCCTTCATTTTATGAAGCGAATGCATCACAAGTGTTTACCGTCAAAGCTGCCGGTGTGTCCCGCTCCCTGCAGGAGAGCAGATTGAGTTATCCTCTTTAGTTGGGACGTGAGATCACAACGGTCCATTGTTGAGGTGTAATGCAAAACATAATACGCTGTGTTCAAAATTATTGCTCCCAGGGCAGTAAGTAAACTTGTAACATTTTCAAAAGGTAATGAATGATAAATAAATATGATGTTTATGAGTCACAAGCGCAACGCTGCTTCTGCATTTTGGAATTGAAGACTCTCAAAGGCCACATTACTACATTCAGGAAGTAAGGTTAATTTTATCAAACATGCAAGGTGGGGGCGTTATTAAAACGTGTTTATGATGGAGGAAAATTCAGGGAAATATCATCAGAAACAAGGTGACAACTTGGAAGGAGTTTTCAGATAACAAGTGTAATGAGATGTGTCACAAGGAATTATAAATATATATAATATTTAATTTAAAATTGCTTAGAAATGCTGCTGTTGTGTATTCAGCTCTGCTGGTGAAAAATTAATATTCAAACAATTATTCCTATTATTGTAATTCACTGTTTACTGATTAACAAATTAACAAACAATTGACTAAAATGGAATTTTCAACCACTTCGATTGATATCAGCTGATTGAATGGGTATTATGAGCTACTACAGGTTCAGAAGGCCGTTATCATCTTTTCACATGGCAGATCATCGATAAGAATACAAGAAGAGGACGCACACCTCTATTGGTCTATTGGCTGTAGTAATTATGACGGGAGCAAAGGAGGAAGTCAGGTGTATAAGCAGCGACACAGTCTGCATAGAGAGGAGGTCTGGGTGGCTGGACGGTCAAACAAACACAGGACTCTCACCCAGGAGACCACTGTTTATGTCCTGTGTGAAACCAAAAGTCAATGTTGACTTATTTCATTGTACTTTTGTTACGTAACTGATTGTGTTCTGTGGTTTAATCATCTTTGTGATCTGAGGCCATGTTCTCAAAACATCCCAAAGCTAAAAGTAGCTCCTACCTAGTCAGGGAGGTTTTGGTGTAAGAGTAGTTGACAAGACATTTAGGTGCTTTACGTAGCTCCTAAGACTGAGAGACGTCAGAGACAGTGCAGACAATTATAATCGTATAATTTGATGGCAGCAAGTTAATAATGAATCAGTCGGCTCACCAACAGGTCACAAACAATCCATTAACACTGGGAAGTATGGTTTGGACAACTCTATGCTACTTGTAGTGGAGCTTTCAGCACTGATAAACTGGGAATATCTGACTGTCAGAGTGATTCATCAAACAAAAATGCTATATTACTATTACTATTGATTGCTATGTACTAATGTGTTCAACAGTTAAACAATAACACATTCAAAACAAATATTCAGAGCATATCGAGAGCCTCCACTCGGCTTTCACAGTTAACGGTGCTAACAGTGCTAACAACGTATGAGAGCAGCGCAGAGCAGCGCAGAGCAGCGCAGAGCAGCGGCCATGAACTAACCAGTGGGGCACGCTCACGTGCACAAACATGCCCTGAATGCACGGCCAGCTGGCTATGTGAACAAAGCACAGAGAAGCTCTGATATCCACACACACAGAGGGAGACAGACTTCATTCTCTGCTCAAGGAGACATTGCTCCTCTACACTTCTATGATAACTGCTGTTTTCTGCTCTATTAATGTTCAGAATGTCTTCTATAGAGATCCTTCAAGTGTACATTAAATAATCACCAACTGCAAAAATACATAAAGGTGATTTCATGGCCATCACTGGATTATCAAGTAAATTTGGTGTTATATGTACATTACCACATTAAAGTATAGATTGTTTCATCAACAGGAAAATATATCACATGGCTGATGGTATAACATGCCATAAGTGAGCGTTATGGTCTGTTTGACTCTAAATGGACCATAATTTACTAAATGAACATCATGCTGTATTGAAGAAGACTTGAAACTAGAGATTGAGACATAAACTCATGTTTACAATGTTTACTGAGGGAATAAATCAAGAGAGAAGTAGTAATTTTCTATAGACTTCTATACAACCAGAGGAGTCGCCCCCTGGTGGTCAGGAGAGAGAATGCAGCTTTAACACATGAAACTTTGACATCTATATGACCAGAGGAGTCGCCCCCTGGTGGTCAGTAGAGAGAATGCAGGTTTAGAAACTTTTGTATTGGCTTCACTTTTCAGAAGCTGAGGTTGCCACCTGAATTAATACAAACTAGAGTGTGTAATTAATAGGTTATCTCTGCATTACAAATGTTTTCGAAAAAAAGTTGTCATAATCAAACAGATACGCGCTGTCACCTTCCACAGCATGATATCAGTCATTTCTGTCTAAGCGAGACTACCAGTTGGAAACCATCAAAGGAAGACAAAACGCGTTAACTTCTATAGTTAAAAGTCAAAATATTTTTTGCAGATCCAAAATGGAATTTCGGGGCACCATGACTGATACTTTACACAAGGACTCAGGTGACTTCTACTGTATTATAAATAAGCATAAACTTCGGTAAAAAACTTGGTAAAAACAGTAAATAATCTATAGTAGCTGAAATTTGATATGTACAGCAGAATATAATAGCTTATTGCTGGAGTATTTGTATTGCGCAGGTCAGTGTAAACATTGAGTAGCTTAAGTGTGTAGTGGTCTACTGGGAGCTCAGCTGGTTGTGCAGCTGCGGTACCTCTCCTTCACACACCGGGGATGAATCAGGAGCTGAAGGAGCTGCACAGAGCTGCCAGAGTGTCCCGCATGGGGTGGGAGGTGTTGTCCATTAGGGATGATAGCTTAGCCATCACCCTCCTGTCTCCCACCACCTCCACTGTATCCAGAGGACACCCCAGCACACTGCTGGCTTCCTTTATGAGTTTGTGTAGTTTCTTCCTGTCAGCTGCAGAGATGCTGCTGCGCCAGCAGACCACTCCATAGAAAATGGCTGATGCCACCACAGAGTCAAAGAAGGTCTTCAGGAGTGTTCCCTGCACTCCAAAAGACCTCAGTCTCCTCAGCACATAGAGTCTGCTCTGTCCCTTTTTGTACAGGGCCTTTGTGTGGTCGGTCCAGTCCAGTTTATTGTTCAAGTGAACACTCATGTGTTCACTTGCATGTGTACAAATGCTTTAAAAAAATGCACCATGCTAAAATCGAATGCTGCTGTCTGATCAGTGAAGTGGTGAAAGGTCACACTGTTGACTAAACTATAGGCTATTACTACATCTATGACATCACATAAACAGAAGCTGCTGTGTGTTGCTCGCTACAGCAAATTCATTTCAGCTTTGTAGCCCATTGTGCAGTCCATATGGCAAGGTTTATTTTATGATCATCTGAGTGTCAGAATATCATGCACCGAGCAGAATACTTATCACAATTATGGAAAACACACTTCTAATCATAGCTATGTAACTTTGGACATGTCAATCAGGGACTGATACCATGAGGGCCCATTCAGTGCTGCTGCTCTGCCACCGAGGCTCCGGCTTCTTTGCTGCTGACGAAGGGGGCTAAAATAGTGCAGGCTGTGGCTAATACTCCTCAGTCAGACTAGTGAGTTTTACTAATTACAACCACGATCATTACCACCCGTTATCCCATTCAGAGTAGAACAAAGCCATCATGATCAGATTTAGTAAAAAGTACTAATGTGGTAACTTCCCCTCAGTACGTTATGATCTGATGAATGCATGGGCCAGTAAGTAAGGCTTCTGTGGTTGTGTTGCTGAGGCTTCATGATGATGCTATATGCCTTCACTGGGACGGGGAGAAGATACAAGATATCTGCTGACTTAGACTGTCAAGACATGACACAAGTCATCTACTTGGTAAGTGTATAATGAACACTATACAAAAAACAAATCACACGAAGTGGACAAACACTATTCAACTGCGTATCAGAGCTGTTAAACTGTTGCTGTTATCAGGGGCAGTCTAGTGAAGAGAATACTAAAACAGCCTGGAATTTACATTATCATCAGTTATCAGCAACATGATTATTATAGCTAGTTACATGAGTCTTCAGCTAACTACGTTACACTGGTGGTCAGGGCAGTGTGGAGGGCGCTTTGGTCAATAGTGGTGGAATGGTAAATGGTAAATGGTCTGTACTTGTATAGATCTTTTCTAGTCTCCTGACCACTCCAAGCTCTTTAACATTACATGTCATCATTCACATCCATTCATACACTGATGGGAGGGGCTAGCATGGTGCCATCAGGATGCTAAACAAATTCACATGCAAATGCATTCACATTCACATTCACACCGGCTATGGTTTTCTCTCTCCTCTAGCTCTTCTATTCACATTAGGTGTAATCCATGAAAATGAATCACAGCCTTTTGACATGGTAATTTAACACGTTGTTATTATTGAAAAACACATGAAGGATGCTTGGGGTTACTCTGAAAGTGAAAGGACCACTTCAGACACGGTGCAGATGACTGGTCAAGTCGAGTGCATACATTTTAATTGTTTGCTAAATGTGATATGAATGGCTAAGTGTGGTCAGACAGCCTTACTTTGCTCTGGTCTTTTTCTTTTTCCTTTTGCTCACATTGTCCTCAATTCTCCCATTCATCTAGCCTTAATTAGTCTTTCAATATTTTCATTTATCTAATACTTCAATGTTCATATACGTACAGGTACATACATGGAACATATAATGGATTAACCCATCCTAAGCATTAGGAGCAGTGGTTAGCTTTAAAGCTCCCGGGGAGAAACGTGGGGTCACCGTGATGTCACCCATTGGTTCCTACAGACTGGGGTCCCTGCAGACCCATGATGTATTCTTTTTGTCAAATCTGTCAGGTGCTTTATTCTATCGGTCCCTTTTTTCATATCTTTGTCAATCAGTTGTTTTCCTAATGACTTCTTATATAAGTTGTGCTTTTTTTAAATACTAATGTATTGGGGTCCTGGGGGGAACCAAGTCAAAAACACCCTCATCCCATGCAGTTTTAATAGGTGGAACTATTTATTAAGATTATGTTTTCCATGGGCCTGATTACCCTAACCTATTTTTGAGGTCTCCGCACGAAAAAAGCATGCCCATACTAAAAAGAGTTTATATCTGCAACCACAAGGTCTATTTGAATACTTTTGGTGTTATTATAAAGGTAATAACTGTGACATTTGTAAATAAAGTGTAAATATCAGTATATATGTTACTGGTTAAAAGTAAATGAAGATGGAACACAGAAGAAATGCACTTTCAGGATGATCATCACTTTAGAATAATGCAGTTGCAGGTTTAAACCTTTTTATATCATATCACAATATGTGAACACTCTGCACAGTTTGACTTTGAATAAAGTGAAGCAGAAAACAATAAACAAGTTTTTAGTACAGACAGGTTAGAAAAATCCTCTGAAAATTTGGATTTATTGAATAATGTATTTCTTTATATTTTTTACCAAAACTATTTTCTTTACTTCTTTTTTCACTAATTATGTTTAATACATCCACATACAGCATTAACATGGACAATGCCAAACAAAAATAATGTTTTTTGCTCTGAAATCTCTATAAAATGCATATTTTTGTTCTCAAAATCAGATTTCTGGAAAGTAAAAAGGCTGTTATTTTTCTGTTTTTCGTCTCATAGAGCAGAGTGAGACCTCCTGTTAACCTTCACAGATAGGTTTATAGAGGGAAACTGGTGAAATTAGATTGACAGCACTGCTAGCCAATACAAAGTCAGTCAGGCCAATTATGGTAATTTCATTGTGGACCATTTCGAAGCTGCTGCCCATCCCCCCATATGTACATTTTCAGTCACAAAGACCCCGGAACCATTTGTTTTAAAGCAGAGTGTTTCGTATGGGCCTTTTTCAGTGTAACACGACCGGGATCATAACAGGAAACGAAGCTACACTCAGTAAGTGTACACTTTTTTCATATTTTGCTGGTTTCATATTCGTCTGAGGCTGGTGTTAGTTGGCTCACAGATCGCTGAGGCTGTGGTCTATAGGGATATGAGTGGTATGTGCGGAATCCCTGGGTTATTTTTTCTTATCTTTTGCGTGGTCGTAAGCCTATGTAGCATAAAGCTAACTCGCGGTAGGTCGACATATGCCGAGCAAGTCGAAAGGCTGGCGAGATATGAATATGAATATTTGGTTATGCATTTCGTTGGTCTTGATTAGTTGTGTTTGGAGCATGTACAAATGGCTTAAATGAGCTTGTAGCCCGGGTTTTGCTTGTTAATCTGATATAAAACATAATTATTTTCTTTTTATTATTTTTTTTTCTCCCAGGGGTTCCCCTAAATTTCTTAGCCCCCTCCTGAGGGGGTTCTTGGGTAGAAAAGGTTTTAAGTGGCATACATTATCAGGTGGGAGGGCATGTTAGAGACCTTTGTATCAGTACGAATATCTGCGAGTGTATTGGCATGGACATTTCTGGATCTTATGTATTCTTCCAGACCCTGCTTACTACATACTTTAACATAGTGACCAGGCAGAAAATGTGAAGAAACCCTATGTTTTACCTCTCAGTGAAGAAAGACATTTTATGTCTTTGCAAACAACAAGCTGTTAGAGCCTTATGCACTGTCCAAGGACAAAACAAGATACAATAACCTAAATTGTTCTGCAAGATGCTGTTCCTGCAGCAGTTCGACATCCTCTGTAGCTCTCTCTCTCTATCTCTCTCTCTTTCTCTCTCTCTCTCTCTCTCTCTCTCTCTCTCTCTACGTATTACCCCCACAGTATTGAAAAGCAAATAAAAATGTATACATGTTGAAATTTGAATTACTTTATTTTGGGGTCAAAATGATCCCAGTATAACACTATCAGATATAACAAAAATAACATTCCTTGACATTACTGAAAACTAACTACTACTTGGGATGTGTGTTGAAGAAAGGTATTAATTTTATTTCCATACAATATTTTCCTAAAATAGTTAATAATCTGTTTTTCTTTTCTGGATGACATTAATTACATAACTAATAATGAGTAAGACATAAGTTACCATTTTGCTATGATGGTTATTTCTACAGTAGTTTATTCTTCTTGTATATTAAATATAATTATCTGATCAGGGTTAAAGAAGGCCGTCCTGAAAGCAGAAGATTCAAAAAGTTTGAACGAAGAATTCGGAAGCTGGCTTTTAACTCTAGTACCAACATGGTGCCTTTTCTTCTTTATAATATGACAAGACTAAATGCAGCAGACTACAAACTCTAAGTGTCAAGGTGCACCTTTAATGGCTGCACTGCCTCCAGATACAAGACAGACCTCATCATGAAATCCTATTATGGCTTTCTAACAGCTCATTTGTTAATTGTCTCCTCATCAAGTCGAGAATATGATGTGTGGATGAGCAGCTTAGTCTTGAGAAACAATGCTGCCTGTTTGTGAGCTATAAATGCATCTCATCCTTAAAACAGGGACAATTGGCTCGTGAGCGTTTCTTTGTGATGAGAGACATTGTTCTACATGTAGACAAAAACATACAGTACCCCAGCCAATTCTCCTGCAATCTCCAGCTAAGCTTTCATATTATAATACACAGATTGGATAGAAATGTGGCCCAAATCTTGGCGGAGATGCAGTACTCTGCAGCCGAGGCTTCAAAATAAATCCATGATGAATGACAGTATCCTGACCCGGTTAGTGATCATTAAAGGTATAATGCAAGAGCACTGCAGCTGCTTCAGTAAGCTTAGCCTGGAGCTCCAGACTCATGATGTGCCTCTGAGCCCAGAGAATGACTTAGCTCATTTTACATGGTTTGCAAAGACACATTAACAAATAAACATGCGCACCGTCTGCTTATTCAAGCTGCAGTTCCCGACCTTCTGAACTTACTTTGAACTTTTATTCACTGAAAACAGGGACTGAAACAAACACTACTGCCAAATCCCGGCCAGTCCCATCCGCCACTTCACTAGGTAACCAGCTTGTTCCGAGGCTTCGCTTTTCTCAACATTCCTTTGGCAGCAAAATAAATTGGCTGGCAGTATTCTCAGTGCCTTAGCCAGTGTGTCTCGACCCAGATTTGAAAAGTACAGATCAGCAGTGAAACCCGATCGCCTGATGCTGTGATCCATGAAGAGATGTTTCGTTCAAACATTTTGCTTTGCATTGAGCGTTCCTGAAACCTACGATGCTGTAGGGAGCCAAACTGTCACTATGTCAAATAGGGACAGGATTTGGTAACATGTGATGAGACAGTACAAGGCGGGACAGGAAAACGTTTTTCATTTTTGCTAATAATTTACACAGAAAAATCCCATATCACCAACAGAATGAATACATAACACAATCAGACACTTGACAAGTTAAGTCAAGCCCATATGTTGTTGCTTTTACTCGTAAAAAGAGCATCAAATCTGGATAAATCCATTCAGAACTTCTCTGAAAGCATCCTTCAGCAATGAACAGGGGGGAAATATCTGGAGAGATCGCTGCCCTAAGTTAAATGAAAAAGCTTGAATGGTGCACCCAGCACTTCGCACCATGTCTTTGGATCCATGGGGATTCTAGTAGGAAAGCCCGTTCTTGACAATTGATTAATACTGGGGTTTAACGTGATAGGGCAGGAAAAGATGGGACATTGGACACAATAACCTTATTTCCATCTGATCTGGATAAGGAAAAACAGCTGCAACTGGATCAGCCAGACCACATCTGGACAGGCTCTTGCATTGTTATCAGATGTCAGCCTTGTTTAATCCAATCTGAATAGTTTGGTCACATTTGAGAAAAACATCCAGCTAATGAATTGAAAAGTCACCTAAACGCCTCTTCTTCTGTGGCAAAGAAAAAAGTACTTGAAGTAGAGCACTGTCTGTCACTTTGGGAGACTCAAAGGAACATTTTGACGGGCAAGACGAGGATCACATGGCCGACTGGCTCGGTTTACACTGTAGAGGTGCAATGTGTAATTCCTGGCCACCTGCTCAAAACAAATAGGAGTGATCTTCCCGTGAGGCGTCGGCCTTTAGTTTACATTCGCCATCTGTGTTTACTGAGACACTAACTGGGTCTGTACGGTCCGTTTACGTTTTAATATTTTGTTCCTGAGATTAAACGGCAGAAACAAATGAAAGGACTCATATTTTCATTTAGTCCTCCCCTCCACCAAGAGCCTGTGGGAGTCCCAGGAGACGGACCTTTGGTTACCGGCTCATGGGTTTCTGGCTAAATGCAAATTTCTTTAGCTAACTGGGAACTGAATGTCTGTCTCCAGGAGCTGGCACCCATTTTAAAGTGTTGCAGAGATATCTACTGAAATTAGCATGCTAACCAGCTAGCCCTGCCCTGTCCTGTCCTGTCTTGTAATACCATTTGTACCTGTAGAGGAGATAGTGAGTCACTGTAGTGCCCAGTCTGTCCTCAGTCCAACATGAGAGGACAAGTAGAGCTGACCAAAGGCTTGGCAATCACATTGAGGTACAGGCTCTGTGTACATTTTATAGTTTGTTTATTGGATTAAATCCAAAGTGGCAGAAACAAGAAAATTACTTTTATTTTTCATTTTGTCCTCCACACGACCAGGAGATCTGGGAGGGTGGGACTGTTTGAGGTCTTGATAGGTTAAAGATAATCTTATAAGCAGATTCTGAATACGAATGCATATGAATCTGTACTGACAGGGAAAATATTTTATATCATTCTCGATTCCATTTCTAGTCCAAGTAGTGTTGACCAATCTTGTATGCAGGTAAACAGTCCGTGTGGAGAGAAAAAGAGGCAGAATGCATCGGCTGAAATGCAATTTTGGAAATAACCAGTGATCATCTGATGACTATTTAGCTTTTTTTTATAAAAAATTTGCTTGTAACCTCGCTTATTGTGTACCGATCCGGTCTTCAACGTCGTCCCTCAACTCTAACTGCATTCTTTCATATCAAGTTGCTAATCGGACTGTGAACAAGAACTGGCACACGGAAGAGGAAGTCTACACCAGAACCCTAGAGATCTTGGTCTTTGTCCCCAGAGACTTATCTGTCTACTGACTGATAGCCGATGGCTTCTGAGATTGCATCAAGATGTTACTAGTACCAAGACTAAAACAACTGACCTTCTAGTCATCTAAAGTGTTTGTGTGTTGATGTTGATGTGTAGTCGTACAGTTTCATGTTGGCAAAAACCTTCACATCCTAAAAAAAGAAAAGGTCACCCTTGTTTGCTCAAATTACTGTAATTTTAACATTGTACGCTGCTAAATTTTTTATTTTATCACTCACTATTTCACTGAAGAACTTTCAAATGTTATAATTCATAATTCATTACATTTTCACATTATGGTGGTCATGCATACAAACTAGTAAATATTAAGTGAAAATGTAATCAGGGGTAGTCATCAACTGTGCTTATTTAATTTATTGGGGACTATGAATAAGTCACTGTACAAATGTATAGACAAACTCTTGGTAGGACGGATGGAAAGAAATTTGGACAGACAAATAAAATTACGTTAGGTTAAAAGAAAAGGACATAATACATCCAAAACCATCCACCTCAAGATTATTTCCTCTCTAATTCAACCATTAAGTTTAAACTAGAAACACATTGCCAATCACGTGGGATAATTCCACTTGTTCCAAATGTAATTTACAATCGAGAAAGTTATGTTCCACAAGATTCTTATAACAAGCTGGTTTCTATTGGAATTGTTGAATTCCAACATAATAAATGTGGAAATGTCACGTAGCACTTAAGCGGTGGTTACTCGTATCTCTTCAATGTGACTTTTGTCATCAAAGTTAGGAAATGTTGGGTTTTCACCAGACCCAGACAGCAGGTCTCAGCTGGGCTGCAGCCCGGGTTCTCCTCCTCTCTTCCCTTTGCTCTCCTCTGGAGAGGAACTCCCATGTGGAGGGAAGATGATGGAGACCCACGTTTGATAAATTGTCCGGATTGTGCCCACATGCTGTCCACACCTCACTGACAACCTTGCCTTCATGTCTCAATACACGTTATGCAACTGAAAATAGTTTCAGATTTTACAAATCATCCTAATGGCAGATTTTTGACTTCATGGTAAAAATGTGATCCAACAAATTTACTTTGGATCAGACAAATTTCTTGGTATGAGCTTTTCTAAAGTTCATGGAGTCGTTTGAAAAAGTTTCGATCCACACAACATTATGTAATGACAATGGGCAATCTCTCCACGTCTTTATCAGTTATACAGGATGAGCTGATGGTGCACACAGGTTTTTTCCACAATGGGAACTCTTTGTAACCTGGACCTTTCCATAACCTGAACTTGCAAGAATCTATAAGGTTTAGGTTCTAAGGGGCGTGCAGTGGAAGCTCAAGCAGAACCTTTGACGATGGCTATAGCTAAACTTATGGGTCCTTTATTTCCTGTATGGGAAAAGGCCTAAAACACCCCATAAACCACTCTCAGGAGAACCTCCATGAGGACAGGGCTACCCCTATTTAAGATAATTATAATGCTAATAATATTGGTAACGTATCCTCATACAACGGTTTGTATGATATCTTAAAAACATTAGTTTACCAATTAATTCCCAGCAACACATGCGATCACCCTCTGCAGTACAGAACCTGTTTAGGCAACCGAACTACTCTGTTTAGGAAAGGATCATGGTTCAGGTTAAAATAACTACCTTTACACTACTTGGTTCAGTTTAGGCAACAATACTACTTGGTAAGCTTTTGGAAAAGATTGTGGTTATGATTAAAATAAGTAAATGTGTTATGTAACTTCCGTACGTGGTGTTTGTTAAGTACACAAGATGGGTTAAAAAAGTGAATTAAAATTTGGCAACGGTGAGTTTTGGTTTCCCACAGGACACGTTCAGTCCTGTATTTGTTTGACCCATCCATACACCCTGTCCTTCTCCCTTTGTGGACTTTGTCTCTCTTTATACTACGCCACTGACTTCCTTTGAGGCCGACCTGCATGACCTGGCTCAAGATTATGTGGGTTATATATGAATTATATGTGTATTACTTTTTCGTATAGTCAATGAAAACAGCCTGGAGTTGAGAGAGACATCCACTCCACTGTTCAAAGCTCTCACCATCACAGTCAACAACTCAGATAAGGCCTGTCGAAGCCATACTCTTAATGCATTTTTATCTATCCTTTAATGTGAAGAAATCATTAACAACATGTTTTTGGGGTATTTGATGATGATGCTGACTAATACAAATAAGAGCTGTATCTTTTTTCCATTTTGGGCTGACTATGGCAGTGGAAATAAAGCTCATACACTACAATTTCCCAATGTATGAGATTTCTTTTAAATGAAACCATGCATATGTAGACAAGGATGAACGTGCATATTTCTGTCTTTTTGCACCATAAACAACAATTTAGTTGGTCTTTCGAGTTTATTTGACCCCACTTTCTGAAGTATCCTTCTTGAAGCAGATTGAAGACCTAAGAGATCAGTCTAACAGTACTCCGGGGATATCCAGTGCCTTGTTCTTCCCTGATTGGCACAGATTTATCAGAAATATATATTAGTCCAAAACATGACATGATGTAAGTGTGTAATCGTAAAGGGAATGATTTTTTTTTATTATTTTGGGCTCTGTAAGTAATTCATGTCAATTTGAAAATATTTGTTTTCACTTTGACATTATTTATTGTCAAAAATGTCACAACAGTACATCGATTGTGACTCATTCAGTCAACTGTGAATCAATAATAGATGTTTCATTTAAGACCACTTCAAAAAACACTGTGATACACTCCTGAGTATAATTCCTCTTATTCCATCAGGACAGTTTTTTGGGGGCCTTGGAAGAAAATATTGAGCATTTGAACGTAAACAACATTACATAAGTGCAGAAAACAGGTCACAAACATAACTTCAAAATATCTCAACAACACTTTGGGACACAAACACCCGTCTCGGAGTTGAAGTCCTGTGTTTATTTGACCCATCCACCTCCCTGCCCGCCTGTCCGCCATGAGTAATCTCTCAATTTGTATAATCACTTGCTATGAGCATATATCATGCATATGCATTCATATTGCAGTCAGTACAGAATACATGCCGGTAATATGGTAATGTTATTGCACACTAAATTACTTACAAATGTGTCATTCTGTGACATTCCATGCCATTTGGTGAGACCAGGCTGGGATTGCTTTGATACAGAGGAAACAAAGTCTTAAAGCTTCACGAATCGACATTTCTATATTGACAATGACTGTGCAATGTGAAAAGTGTCACTCAGAGAACAATCCACAGAGAATTATCAACAGCTCTGCAGATCATCACATATGGTTCTATTCTATTAGTTCAGTCTCTCTGCTCCCATCAACCTTGTTTCCTGCAGCAGTGCAGGCAGCTGTTTTGAGTGGGAAAGAAAACTGCAAACAGACTGAGTTCAATTCAATTCCACTGAGTATTGCCATGTCAACACAGGTGATAGGAATTTAGCTCATAACCACAGTGAGCTACTGAAGAGCCAAAATATTTCTCTCAGGATTTGATGCAGACCCAAACTGAGCTAAAAGAAGAGTGAATATTAGACACAGCTGTAACAATGTGTCCATTTTTTTATATTGTATTTCTACATTCTTTCTTAAAAATTAAATTGTGACAACAACAAAAACAGATATTGTTCTTGGATCCTTTTTTATTTAATAATGTGCTTGAGATGCATTTTTCAAACCATTAAACCATTTAATACATTTGGGGCTAGTGATTGGTTTACTTTTGAACACTACGACACTCTGGAGTTATTGGAGTTGTTTGGTGACACAAGTTGGAAACAATCCGAAGCACAATGGCACCTTATTGCACGGGCTGGAAGTGAAAATGGGTTTGCAAGGCTAAACGGCAACAAGGATGGATTGAAGCAGACTGTTTAGTTAGGTAAGAATATGTTGTGTCATTTGGAAATGATTACATCCATCGAAAATCGGACTTTTGTACTTTACAACGCACTGAAGTTATTGGAAATGTGTGGATGACATGAGACAGAAACAGTCCCACTGTCACATTCCACCACACCGTAGATTGTTTTTATGCCTCCTGCCTGTTTGCTAACTCTCCTGTCATTTCACATCCTCCCACAGCATCCTCTCTCATCCGCCTCACCTGGTCCTCCACGCCCATCTCACCTGCAGCACATCCCCTCATCAGGCCCTCACTAGTTAAGCCCTCCACTTGTTCCCATCCAGATGGTCTTGTGTGTTACTGCCGAGCTCTCCAGCATTACTCTAGTTTCTGTACCTGATCTGCCTGTTCCGACCCGGCCTGTTCTCGACTACGGATTTTCTGCCTGCTCCTTTTGGATTGTTTGCCTTGGTGACTGATCTCCCGGCATTGACCCTGCCTAAACGTGAGTAAACTGAACTGTCCTGGTCCATCTGTCTCTGTGTCCTGCTTTTGCGTTCCCGTGCCCCGGTACTAGTAACCCTTACACCTACACAGCCACCACTGTTATCTAACTCTACAAATAGTAAAGTATATAGTATGAGTAGTACCCTACAATTGTGAAGAAATACTGGCCATGCAAACACCATGAATAGACATGCAAAAAAAGTTATTGTAGCATTCCAACATTATAAATGGGATTTGTGAATGTTTATTGGCCATCACTGGAGACAGTGAGTTGTGCCTATTCAAGTTGTATGTTCATGTCATCATCATGTTCTTGTATGAATGTTTACAACTGAGATGCCAAATGAATGCATCTACATTGAACAGGCTCTAAGCAGACTGAGAGGGAGAGGAAACTCACTTTCAGTCTCTTTTGTATCTGACACATTTACATTTAAGTCTTGACCACCTTTGTTTCACTCAGATTTGTATCTAAAACACATAGTGTGTTCAGTGTGTGAGTGAAAGTGTGTCAATTACTATCAGCAGGTGCTAACAGATGAGCGACGGGCACTGTGCCTCCTGGGCCATTTAGCTGCTACCTTGAGATGCCACGGTATATATTCATCAGCTGCTTCATGGGTCACACACACACACACACACATACACACACACACACACACATACACACACACACACACACACACACACACACACACACACACACACACACACACAGATAGTAGAGGCTGGAGAAAGCATCCCACTACCACTACGGCACACTGCTCGTTCTATTTACTCCCCCTCCCACACACACACACACACACACACACACACACACACACATTGTATGCTGTGTGTTTGTGTCAGAGGGAGCTCCAGAAGTGTTGAAGGAACTGTGGCTTAAAAGGCCTGTGTATAGCATTTAGGGAGATCTTTTAGCATAAATATATTAATAACTATGTTTTCATCAGCGTATAATAAACTGAAACTAAGATTCATGCTTTTGTTAGCTTGAAATGAGCCTTTCATGTCGTCTTCACTAAGTTTGCCATGTTGCACTGACTTGTAGCCTAGAATGGACAAACCAAACACTGGCTCTAGAGAGTTAATGCCATTAATCATGGCCCCGTTCCATTTAGATGGGTCAGGGCCCTGGTATTGTGCATGCCGGCTCCCTAAAATGACAGTGACCCTCTAAATAAAACGGGACCATACTTAATTATATCACTTACACGCGGGTTTTCTCTGCTATGCCGTGTCACAATGGCCGCTTTGAAAAGGGCCTATTCTCTTGAGCCAGTTCCTTCTAATGTGTTTCCATATGTGCGCGAATATGAATTAAAGGAGAGCCACAACTTATTTTTTCCACTCGCTCCTATGTCCCAATGGGATGACTCGTATGGACTCTAGTTAACTTCTCTTCTTGTTTCATTTTGTATTTATTTGCCTTCATGCTTCCCAGTTTGCTTTACTTCCTGCCATATTTTAGTTTCCCGCCAGTTTTATTCGTCACCTGGGTTTTATTATCCCATCAGACCTCCCAGTTGTATACTCCTAGCTGTTCTGTACCTATTTGCCAGATTGTCTTAGTTCTAGTTACATAAGACTAGCTCTCCAAACATTGTTTGTCCCCTAGTGATTTTCCTCAGCCTCTTTTATGATTTTGATTCTAGTTCCTCGGTTTTTTCCTATGCTTAGTGAACCCTTTGGTTTTTGGGGATTTTCCTTTGGTTGGTCTGCGTAGATTCTGTTTTATGTTTTCTTTTTACTTCTACTCTGTGTTTGTGTGATCTTGCATTTGAATCTGTTGAGTTCTGACCTTCCCACCCAACAGCGATGACGCTTGCTCTCAGCACCAGCGGCCTGTTCACACAGCATTGTGTCTCTTTCTGTGAATGTCCTGTTGTGTCCTGTTGTGTGTGAGGAACCGTGTCATAAAGGACACTTATTTTTGAAAGACTGAAAGCACTTTAAAATCACACCAGATAGATGAAGCCAGCACAATGTGTTCTGTCTGAAAATGGCTTTACAAACAGACCTTTATTTAGAATTATCTTTGTTTTATATCTGTTTGTATATTAATAAACTCAACACTAATATACATTTTCACAGTGTTTGTATTAAAAAAAAAGACTGAGCAGCAGACTGGTTTGTATAGCATAACTTATTTGTTGTAAAATATGAATATTCTGCATTTACCATATGAGTAATCAGCGGGCTCTCTCTCTACCCAGCCTTTATCTACAACTTCCATTTGCTGTTTGCTAACCTGAATACTATTTGAATATTTGACTTGTTAACTGAGTTTAATTTTAGAATTCTTCTGTACTGACATGATGAATAAAACAATTGCTAAATATAATGTTAGTGAGTTACAGATCTTACTGGCATCACAACTGAGGCTGTAACTGGGGTCATATTTTTTTTTTTTTATATCTATCTATCTATCTATCTATCTATCTATCTATATATATATATATATATATATATATATATATATATATATATATATATATATATATATATATATATATATATATATATGTATATAACTGTATATGTAAGAGCCATTTTGTTATTGTTTTGTTAAACCTCCCACCACTTGGGGGCGGATGGCTGCTGTTAATTAGGCAAACAGGTCAGTATAATCGGGAGGATCACTGGAGACCGGTGTTGCTGGATTGGCAGGAGCAAAACGTTTTTGACCATGTGATAACCTGTGATAATGAATGTTATGATTTATTTTAGTGTATGGTTTAGGAAAATGGATTATGACAGAACGTGGCTGTCTTCCCTTTATGTTGGAAAAGATGCAATTGTAAGAAATAAATTGCCTTTATGTTGGAAACTGGACATTTCTTCGTTTATTGCACTAAACAAAGCAAGCAGCAACCGTGGTGGCCTTTTTTTGGACTGGCAACGGGTCACTATAATATATATTTAACTCTTTCTACTATGCATCCAAAAATATGTACACACCCCTGTCCCACTTTGTTTTGGGAAGTTTTCATGTCATCATTTTGCAGAGTATATATTCTCAAGAGAGTCAAAACATTCTAATACATTATGAATATTTCAAACTGTGAGGTGATAGAGAGGGAATCACAATGGCGGACAGGGAGGCAGATTTACTAGATACTGTGTGTGGGATGGACCCTAGCTGGATGGCTCCTAGCTGGATGGCTCCTAGCTGGATGGCTCCTAGCTGGATGGCCCCTAGCTGGATGGCCCCTAGCTGGATGGCTCCTAGCTGGATGGCTCCTAGCTGGATGGCCCCTAGCTGGATGGCTCCTAGCTGGATGGCTCCTAGCTGGATGGCTCCTAGCTGGATGGCTCCTAGCTGGATGGCCCCTAGCTGGATGGCCCCCAGCTGGATGGCTACTAGCTGGAGGTGGTTCTATGGCACGGCAACCCCAGGACGTCATATCCAGCAGCAAGCCTCACTCAGTTTCTCGCTAGATTTAACAACTTTTCTTACCCTCTTGGCAACTTTTGAGATGAGCAATACCCTAAGCCAATAATTTAGCAGTCTTGCTCAGATAATCAGGGAAAACTCAAGGAATATATTCAAATATGTTGTATTGTTAATAATTCCCAATGCTGCTCAGAGTAATAGCAGTCCGCGGCTCTTCTGCCAACAACATTGTTTTCCTCTTGAGCTGTGTGCAGTCGGTCAGTAGGTGATAGATAGAGCTGAAGAAAAGAAGAGAGGATGCTCTTTTCTCATACTTTTCTCTTTACACACAGGTGACACATACTTATTTTGAAAAGCCCAAACAAATAAATATGCATTAAGCATAATATGCCACCTCTAAGAATCCTCTAGAGTCTATTGCATGATTTGGGAAAACATTTAATACTTTAACAAAAATGGGCTGTACGTAAACCTTTGTCTGCTTTGGGATATTTGGTGGACAAATCTGAATTTCAATACAGCAGTATTCCATGCACAGTTACAAAGGATTTTACAAATGCCTGAAAAACTAAAGCCGCAGACAGCAAAGGCAATGCAAGTGAGATAAGAAAGATGAAAGTAAGGCAAGTAGCATAAAAGAAAACAATAAACTGTAAAGGTCAAGCAGATATAATAGCAGGCCATCACATAAAAGCACAAGGATAGAAAATAAGCTTAAAGAGAGGATTCAAAAGATGACACAGACTCTGCAGGCTAAGCTTCTCAGCCGGGTCGATTCAAAGGCTAAAGACTCTGTTTGGTTCATCTGTACAATACAGTAATGATTACATAATCTGCCACTCATAAAACTAAGTAATCAAGTCACTGATTGCTCTGACCTCTCTAAGTCACAGCTGTATTTTGAGCAATAAGCACTGATGACAGCCGATGAGTTATAACGATGCTCCAGTTTAAAGTTCCTTATGAAGACGAGGGTTCTGTCTGCACTGTAGTGGGAGGAGGTGGAAGGAAATGTTTCCTTTGCTGCTCCGAGTAGTTTCATAGATGTGTAATCAACATGTAGCCCTATAAACTGCTGGGATGATCACATACCCTTACACAAGGTATGTGTGAGTTTTGGCAACCATAACTAGGCAAAAATACATCTGCAATTTACATTTTTGACTCGGCTGCTCATAATTATGATCCAAATCTTGCTTGTATGTTTACCAAGCATTGTGTTCACATTGTGCTCCTCCAAGAGGCAAATAATGAAGTAAAAGCTGCAGGTTTTTTTCAGTTAAGTGGCCTAGGTTTGTGAACATGAGCTACTCCCTCTATAGCTCTATAAAGATCTATAAGGTTTAAGCCGGTAATCTAGATGTCACCAAAGGTCCTTTGAGGATGAATACATTGTCCCTACATTGATAGTGCTGCATGTATAATAACTACAAAATGATCACCTGCAGCATCAATCTGCTGCTTCACTGCACTGGGTATTGAGCAACACTGAGTTGGATTTGGTGGGAGCTCCTCTGACCTTATTTAAAGTCTGCTATTCTACTTAATTTTGCCTCAAATTATCAACTGAGTCTGAATACATATTGGCTGTTATAAAAGGCTCTTATTGGCTCTCATGTGTCTGGCTGACAGGAGGACAACTGGTGAAATGTGGTTCCAGAATGAGACGGCGTGGCTCATGATGAACATAGACTTAATTCTAAGAAACACACTTCTGCAAATAGCATCTTTAAATTTAAAGAACGTGCTCATAAGAAAATGTTCTAAATAATGGCTTGTTTTAGCAGTAAATACATTTTTTGTTATCCTTGTACTCAAGAGCCCAGCTATTGAGTATAATGTAGAAAATAATATTGTTAATTCTGAAGCCAATGCATCAGTCATGTGTCAAGATGTTTATGTTGCATTAGCATGTGATTTAGCCGGGGCTTTAGTGCCGTGTGACTGCCTCTGTCAGCAATAAACGAGGAGATACTGGGATTGGGGGTCCTTAAAATCATTTGAATGTTTCTGACTTATAACTATGCATTTTCATATGATGTGGATATCATTATTACAATAAATGAAGCTTAAAGACAAATTTTTCTACAGTTAAATCATTTTTCTTTTATTTACACATATCACAGCCTTCATCTGAACATTTAAGTATTGTGGAAATGTTTGTCCTATAAAATCATATGCTGTCAATCAAAAGAGCAGATACATAAAACTTTTAAATAATGTTTCACTAAAAAAAAAAAAAAAACTTGATGAGCAGTTCACTAATTATTTCACAAAAAGGATGTGAACATCATAGTAATACATGACAGCAGTCTCCTCCTCCTCTGTGCCATGAGGCTCCTTCACATTGAGTTGAAGTTTTGAAGGATTATGCTCACAACCGTTGGTGCTGTGAACCTGATGTGGAGAGACAGAGCCACATGCAGCGGCCCACTCCGAGCACTGACTTTAGCACGGCAGGCTCCTCTGATCCACGTGTTCACAGATGTAATGCTAATCACCGCTTTCCTCATTCTGGCACTACGGTACCCGGATGGCACAAATCTCCTCTGATTGACTTTTATTTAAAATCAGAAACTTGGAAAACTCAGTTGCAATTATTTCAAACAGGAACTGATGATAAAAAGCCAATTTCTCAAAACCAAGGTCACGCTATGACATCAATAATGATTATGATTGCGCTTAAAGTCCCCCCCCCCCTTCCCCCCCCAAAATAAATGACACAAGGAAACTCAGTGAATTGTGCTGCTTCAAGGCAATAACCTTGTTGGTGTCATTCTACTTCCCAATCTTTAGTGCTTGTCAGGCTGGATTAGTTTCAAAGTTTATTTTCCTTTCTTTTTTTTTTTTACAACTCTACTCCATAATCCTAATCCCATTCCGGCCTGGCAGTCTTGTTTTCACCTTTCAACCATAAGAAAAGTCCAGCCCCAAAATCCAACCGCGTCGGTCCGTCAGATGATTATTATGTATCAGTCTGTTGATTTATGCATGTGGAAAGCATGCTTTGACCAGTGCTAATTGCACACACCCGGATGTATGCTGTAATTACTCAGCAGAATGCAGGTGAAGCATGCATCCTGCATGCTACGAGTGACAGTGACACCCACACCTGCCTGTGAATATAAAACCCTGGCAGATGGGCTGAAATTAATCAAGAGCCATGCTAATGTATTGTTATGATGACAATTATTATATGTCCCTGGAAGATGAATCCTGTCTGAGCAGAGCTCAGTCTCTCCTTTGACGTGTGTCCCTCTCCTCAGGGGTTCAAGAATATTGTAAACTTTCATGTTATAGATATGGGTAAACACAGGGGTGGCCAAACCTTTTTTTAATTGGGCCACATATGGACTAATACTAATACCACTCATGGGGGCTAAACATGAATGTATAGTTTTCAACCAGTTCCTCCAGAAAAACAATTCTACCATCGAAAACTAATTTCTATAAAACACTAAACGGTGCAACGACAGCAGTTTATTGGTTTGTTGTTACAAATAGTATTTCTGTATCAGATGCTCTTCAATGCAATTTAAATTAATTTGACACGTTAAAACTGTAACACGGTGCATGGCCCTTTATTAATTGAAATGCAGATAAATATATATAAACACTCAAAATGTGACAAGTGTTTGTCAATATCACTTGAGTGAAACAGACTACGAAGGCCTCGGGAGACGCAGCGGAGGACATGTGGGCCTCACCCATGTTTCTGCACAGCAACAGTGCTCATGGCAGCGGTCCACAGACACATCTAGTCAGTGAATTTATTTGGTTTTAGTCTTTCCATGAGATTTGCTGATATTCTATAATATATTCTTTTCCTTCCTTTGAAAAGAGTGAGGATGGTCACGACACACGGTGGATATATCATCCAGTGCAACAGGATGACATACGACCTCATCTTTTAATCTTGAACTTTATTGTGCAACAGACCAAGGGCCTGTGTTATGAAGCAAAATTGGTGATGTGGTTATTGTGATAACATCCTGACACAGACAGCATTATGGAAGACCATAATATATTAAAAACAATTCTACTGAACGCCGCTTGTAAGTGGTTGTTTCAGTGTAAAATATTTTCTACACTCTCGGTTTATTTGTGAATATAAACAATTTTTACACTTAATAAAAGGACTAATGTTAGTAAAACATATTTCTACTGCAGCATACTGGATTTCTCAGAAAGATATTTTCAAATGAAATATATGTGTATCAAACTGTTTCATATTCAAGGCTAAGGCAGAGAACAGCATAGTCCTCAGACTAAATTGAACTTGCTTCATTATACAGTTCCCTGCGACAAACACACATGTATTTAATAAAACAAGCACACACACAAGCAGCTAATCTATTGGAGTACATGTTAGGGAGCACAACGTTGCTCAATTTGGTCCCTCGCATCATCATCATACGTCGCTCTGCAGTGTGTGAGTGTGAGGGAGACTGCATGTGGGCCTCATTGGATTTGGCAGTGGCACCAGAGTAATGAAGTTTCATCTTTTTAAAGACCTTTTAATAGTTTCTGTGTGTGCGTCGTAGGCCCCTCCAGCAAAATATGGATCCCTTTTCAGCCCTCGTCAAATGTCGGAGGGAGAATTCACGTTTACAGATAATCTAAAAGCCTCCTGCTCTGGCATCGGTAAAGAGCGCCAATCTGTTTGTCCTTGGCTCTGACTTATCTCCGCCGCTTTTGTTGCATCTCACTTCAATATTTTTCACCCACGGCTAAACCACTTTCAGGCATATTAATGGATGACCCTGAAACTTCCTTGGGAGACAAAGTAAACATCAGCTTTGACCACTCTCCCAACAAGGTAGGACACGGCAGATAAATGAAAGGCAAAAGTAGGGAAAGAAAATCTACATGAATGCGCCACAATTTCTCTCCTACTATATTTATTAAAGCCGTTACAATCAGACCGCAACCTCCAGCTCCTAAAAGTGAAGTCAATGCCTGTCTACTGCTGGTTGTATAGGTCGTAAGTCTATAAGAAAATGACTCTACTTCTCTCTTAGTCTATTCCCTCAGTAAACATTGTAAACATGAGTTTATGTCTCAATCTCTAGTTTCAAGTCTTCTTCAATACAGCATGATGTTCATTTAGTAAATTATGATTCATTTAGAGTCAAACAGACCATAAAGCAGGGTATGCTTTAGGGCGGGGCTACAAAGTGATTGACAGGTTGCTACCGCTTGTCTGGTCTGGCAGTTGTCAGTGTTTTAGACATAAGACTTTAACCCTTTCAAAGTGTTTTCAGTTCATGCAAGTTTATTGTAACATTTTAGTCACCTAAAAATTTTGTAGATTGCACTCCAAAAACAAGATGGCAATAGCCAAAATGCTGAAATCAAGGCTTTAAAACCTATTCTACCCTAGCCTATTTTTGAGGCCTCCGCAGGAAAAAAGCATGCCCATACTAAAATGAGTACAACTCTGCAACCACAAGGTCTATTTGAATAATGTTGGTGTTATTATAAAAGGTAATAACTGTGAGATTTGTAAATAATGTGTAAATATCAGTATATATGTTACTGGTTATAAGTAAATGAAGATCTAACACAGAATAAATGAAAATATTTCAGTTTCACCTAAAAAAAAGAGTTTTTAGTACAGACAGGTTAGAAGAAGCCTCTGAAAATTTGGACTTATTGAATAATTTATTTCTTTATATTTTTAACCAAAACTATTTTTTTTACTTCTTTTTTCACAAATTATGTTTAATACATCCATATACAGCATTAACATACACAATGCCAAACTAAAATAATGTGTTTTGCTCTGAAATCTCTATAAAATGCATATTTTTGTTCTCAAAATCAGAGTTTTGGAGAGTAAAAAGGTTGTTACTTTTTCTGTGGATGGTTTTCAGAGCAGAGTGGGACATCGTCTTATTCTGCACAGATAGGAGCATACAGGAAATCCGGCCAACGTGTGATAGACAGCACTGTTTAGCCAATAAGAGTCAGTCAGGCATGCAGATGCTAATGTGATTGGGCGATAAGGTGGGTGCTTACCCTCCCCCATATGTAAATTTTCAGTCACAAAGACCCCGGAACGATTTGTTTCAAAGCAGAGTGTTTTGGAATCACTGGGTTATTGCCGTTCTTTAGCGTGGTCGCAAGCCTATGTAGCATGAAGCTAACTCGCGGTAGGTCGACATATGCCGAGCAAGTCCAGTGGCTGGTGAGATATGAATATGAATATTTGGTTATGCATTTGCTTGGTCTTGTTTAGTTATGTTTGGAGCATGTACAAATGGTTTACATGAGCTTGTAGCCCGGATTTATTCTGTTATTCTGATAGGCAACATCATTATATTTGTTCTTGATTAGTGTCTTCACTCACAGGGGGAACCCCAAAGTTTTTAAAAAGGGGTACACCTCGGCCCTCGTCGGGTGGAACAGGTTAAAATCGTAGTCCACAAACCAATGGATGACATCAAGCTGACTACGTCCACTTCCTACATACAGTCTATCGTTAAAATCAATGTGTCAACAGTGTGAGAAGGGTGACTTGTATATTTATAAACCTACAGCTCTCCTCAACCATTGATTTGATTTCAGCAATCAGCAGTTTTCAGTCAAAAAGCTCTAAAAAGCCTCTGTTTACTACCTGCTCAGCCGACCAACACAAATAGAGACTAGCTGTTGAACATAGTGGAGCATTTAGCAGCTAAAGAGACAGATATTCTCCTCATGTGTTGGTGGAGACCAACAACTGAGATAAAAAATATATTATTGTAGATATCAAGCAGCAAAAGTAACAGAAATTACACTCCACTGGGCCTCAGTTACAAATTGCTGGATGGAGTCTACAGCTAAATGCTAATGTCTACATGGTATTTTCACAATGACAGAGCTAACATGCTAAATGCTAATGTCTACATGGTAATATCACAATGACAGAGCTAACATGCTAAATGCTAATGTCTACATGGTAATATCACAATGACAGAGCTAACATGCTGATGCTAAGAGGCATAATATTTAGCAAGCTCACCATCGTCATTTTAATGAGTTAATGAATAAATTTGCTTGTGGACTTTAAAGTGACACAATGATACTTTTTCTGAATAGCTGCTTCTGTGGACGCAAATGACATTTACTAGAAACGCTGAAACATAGAATAACTGTAGCACAAATATGAATGACTCAAAGTCAGAGATCACACTCAGTAGTGTCCATTATACAGCAATAACTATCTAAAGTTTGCTAATATTAGCCAACTTTTAGCTGTGGGTCATACCGGACCAACTACAAAACAAGAAAAAAAACAAGAAAAAAATAAAAAATAACAACAACAACACATGAATCAGCATGTTGATAATAAAGTGGTGACAATTCTTTACTGAATCATTTAGAGGTGAGTGATATCTGACTGCTCTTGAATTCACTTTTACAAAAGACCAGTAATAGGATGTAGAGAGCCAATACTGTAGAACGGTCCAGCCCTATAAGGCTACACACACACACACACACACACACACACACACACACACACACACACACACACACACACAGGGAAGGTGTTCTGAGCAATTCATGTGGCACTGCTTCAGAGGATCTTCATGAGCAGCGCGAAACAAAAAAGACTTCAATCAGCGATATCAAACGGTGGCTGGCTCCGATGGTTAACGGCTGATTTTCTGAGATTAGAGGAAGCATCCCATCCTGTTGAGCCGTGGCCAAACAGAGCATGAGAATAATTAGAGGCTTTGATGTCTCTGAAAAGGGCTGCCCCTTCCCTCAGAATAGTAACAACTAAGAAAGTTGGTTGGATGCTTCTTGCTTTATCTCTTGGTCTCCTCCTCGTTTGCTCTCTCTGCCTCAGTGAGTCCCTTTACATCTACAGTAGACACTTCAGGGAACCTCCATCTTTGTTCTTTGTCCTTCATTTTCCATTTTTTCCCTTCCTCATTTACTCTAATCTTCTTCCCATTTTATTTAATTTCCCCATCGTCTAAAATCTCTTCAAAATGAAGCGGAATTCCAATATCCAGACACCTTGTTTCTTCTTTCCATGAGAAAAAATCTCTTTGTCTTTTCTTTCTTCCTCACCATTCCTGTCTCTCTGTCTGTCTCCCTTCTTCCTGACAGCATGGGTATGATCTCCACGTCTTCTCCAAATCACAAGGACTCTGTCATGTCAGGACAACCCAGAGTTACAGCTCCGTCCCTTGGGTAAAACGTTGAGAGTGGACATGCCGGGCCGGGCCATTACCTGCATACTAACTGTGTTAGCTGTGCAACGCTGCTGCCAGGGTTGCCAATGATTTGTTAAGTCTCACTTCCCTACCACAAACTGCTGCGGTACTTCCAAATGCTTTAAAGAGCTCTTTCTTCAGTGTTCAGCCAGCATCTGTACATCTACACTAAACCAAATCAGACCTGCAAATAATTATGTAAGATGGTCTTTCTTGATACCATATATAAAAGTGAAAAATTAAAGCAAAAAATAAGAGAATTAATGCCCGTACATTTTCACTCACTGAATGGTCGGATGAGCTTGTGGCCGCCACAGTCACCAGAACTGAACACATAGGAAAAAACATATCCGATATAAAACTGTTCCCGATCATTTCTTGTATTTAATCCATTTTATAATTGATAAATGCGTATGTGCATTTTAATATCAAATTCACCACCATGTATGTATACATACAGTAATTTAAGAAGATATTACAACCAAGTAACCCTAAGAATCCTGTTCATATTGGGGGATTCTGCCGATTAAATGTCCAATGCCAACTTGCAAGGAAGTACTGTGTGCTTCTAGTACACTACTTCCTAGGTAACTAAGTACTAATGCTCAGACCAAGGTCTCAAACCAGCATCCTGTTGATCAAAGTAAAGACCAGGACTACACAGTAAACCATTTAGCTTACCACAATGTGCACAACACAGCATGTACTTTATACAGTATCTCTTCATTGCACTGCCTAAAGAATGACAAGTGTGTCTTCAGTGAGCATTTGCATATGGCTCTGTGCAGCAGGATTGCATTTCCTTTGATAAACAGCAGCCTAAATATAAGTTTGGGTTGAGGAAGCACTCACAGGAGCTTTAGTCATCTATTAATGGTCGTCGTAATGTCTTGTTTTCAAAGCATTTATGACAGATGTATGTTATGAAAGCAATTTGCCATTTACCACTGCTCACTGAGTGTTATAAGTTAGCAGGATGACAGCTACAATGACACAAGAGCTCTGGAAACTGCTCGCGCTGCTCGTCTTTCTCTTCTTCTGACGTAACCTTCAACTGTGAGCTTCACTTGGTGCATCGTAAAATGAAAATAATGTATTTATGCACACACACTCTTCACTCCTTTTATACCTCGTACATACACAATGAGCTTTCAAGGAGTATGGTAAGAGGGAATCAATAAAAGAGATCTGATGTGTTCGCAGATTCCTTGTTTTTCTCCATGACCAATTCAGAACGGCTCAGTCCCCATGTTGTACAAGTACAATTAAGTTGTGAGAACATTGGACTCTAGAAATATCCTCACAACCAACTTGCCAAGTACAACACTTGTGTTGTATTGCTTTTTAAATATGTCTTGGCTTGACCCTGGGATCATGCAATACTGATAACATTAAATGCAACTTGTGCAAATTTGACAAATCTGAACATTTACGGTAAGCTGCTGTATAAATGCTTGTAGGTGGAGAAACACTTGCGTTCACGTTTCAATTAAAATACATCCAACATAATTTCCTTGCATTGATATCAATTTGATGAAGTACCTTACAAAGTAGTAGAGAAGGAAATTCAATGTCCTCCGAAAAAAAACAAGGAAGAACAAATCAGAAGAGTTTCATATAGTCTGTTTCCTGGTGTGTTTTGAAGATCCTCTCTTCTTGTGACATGTTTTGGTTTAATTCCCTGCCTTTGTGTGTTTACACGCCTTTTAGATTGTGTGACCAGCTCTGATTAGTTTAATCTGTTCCTTGTTTTCACACTCTTTCTCTGGTGTATGTAGTCAGGGGCTGTGGTCAAAAAGTCCCAAAATGACCTCCTAACGTCTATTCCTAACCACTTTTCCTTGACTTCTATGGAAAATGTCATGGGGTCAAGGAAAGATGTGAAGGAGAGTTCATGAGGAGTTAGGAAAACCCAACCGTGGTAAACTATGTAATTATGATGTGATGGCAGATGTCAGTGACGGAGGTCTGCCATGGCGAAACTACAACGAAGAAGGACTACAAAATGTTCAACTAGAATATGATCCCATGAAATCTATTATTCTGTTGCATACAGGCTTCATAAAGAGCTTCTTCTGTGGGAGGCTGCTTCACTCGGCGTGTGAAGGAGAGAAACCGGAGATCCTTCCTTCCTGCTGCTGTCACAGTTAACAATCAACATGGTCTAGTAGAAACTGACAATTCACTCATATACAACATCAATGAAACTGTTCATTATCAATATTTCCTTTGTGCAACGATGTAGAGTCAACTGTTCAGTTATGTTTTGCTTCTTAACAGTTTATTAATTTATCATAGGCCTAGCTTGTTTGTTTTTACTGATGTTTCTTGTTATTGAAAATAATAATTTGTTCATCGACAGTTTATTATTGTTACTGTTACTGTTATTGTTACTGTTATTTCATATTGTTTTTTTTTTTACTTATTTGTTACTTTTAGTGAAACGAAAGGGTTGTCAATGTCTATTCACACACACACACACACATATATATATATATATATATATATATATATATATATGCAAGATAATCATATCTTGGATTCAATTTGTTTTCATGGACGGGCGAATGGTGCGTCACTTTAAATGTTGCCGCCGGAAGGAATTGTGGGGCAGCATTATCTCCTTTCCTTTTTTAAAAGAAGGTCCAGTGTTTCCTATGCTACAGGAGCTAATAAAGGAAGCATTGAAGCACGTTTCCTTAGCATTTAGAGAATTCAAACAGCTCTCTTCACAGCAGCCACTTCGACACTTAGTCATTTCACTCACTCAGAACCTTCCTAAGCAAAAAGGACTTTTCGACCGCAGCCCGTGTGTTTTCCTTGTTTCAGTCGTAGCTGGTCTGCCTTGCTTTGCTGGTGTCTACTTACTTGTTTCCTCTCTCCTTGCGATGTTTCCACAAGGATGCAAGGGAGGGAAACGTGAATGTAATTTAGAGACGTGGGATGTACCCTACGTCTGAGTTTTTTTTATTGTTCCTTGTCGCATTTCCTGCCTGAGGTCCTGGTTTGTTCTTAGTTTAGTTTTGGGTTGTTTTTTGCTTTGTACTTTGTATTCCTCAGCCTGCTCACTCAGTTCATGTTTCTTGTTGGTTTGCCTTTTGTTAAAATGTTTTGTTATTAAAAGCTCACTTAATTTGAAGTCATATCTGCCTGCCTCGTGTCCTGTATTTAGATCCTCTCTGAACTGACATCCTTGACATATAAACATCTGACAGTCCTCAAATCTCTTCTTTGGTACACCATATTTTGCCAGGATGACTCACACACAGACTCGCAAGGTGACAACATCAGCAGTGTCGCTGTCATGACATGGCTGTAATCACATAGAATCAATACAGTAAATCTCACGATATCTCAGCCTGTGGCACCTTTTGATCAGAAGAGACCAAATCCTTTCAAATAGAGAGGAGCATTCAGGGCCAATTTTTATATAGGCTTATGGTAAGTTTATTTATACTAATTTAAGCACTGGAAAAATAATATGAAATCAGTCGGCATCATTGTTGTCCTTTGTCAACTGGAATATCCTTTTTGGGTGGCTGTTATTTCCGATGCTCCCCCGGTGCTGCCAGGGACATGAGTTACATCGTTACAACACATTGTCTCTAGGCCACCATGATGCCTGAAAATGTTCATTTATATTACTGCAATGCTTAAGGAATATTGCAAACTGATCCCCGTGAAATCTGAAAAACAAGGCATGTGATTGATGCTTCAGTATTCAGATTTAACTTCTGTCAACAACACATAGCAGCAAAGGAAGAAAAAAGCACTTGACTGATGTGAAATGTGCATAAAGATTATTTTGTAAATACAGTAAACCATCCATCTCTCCCTCTCTGTCTGCCCCTCTTGTATACACCTAACTCCCCTCATCCCCCTTTTGTCATTCTTGGCTACACAATGTAAATCCTTTGCTGCTATCGCCCCCCCAACACACTCCTCTCTGTCAAAAACACTCTGCGTAGTCCAGAAGCCTACAGCAGCCCCACTGTACAAGAGCTGTTATCGCAGCCTGACGACACTACACCAAGCCATTAATGTCATTACTGCCACAAAGAATTGCAAAGGACAGAATGAGTTACAACAGCAAAACATGTTCAATATCAGGTAGGAAAAAAAACACTTGGATGCTTGGAGGGTAAAAGTGAGAGTTCCTCTTTTGTTCCTCTTTTGAGTTGTCTTCTCTGTTTCACCTGTCAGGAGGGACTAAGGTGGATGTCATACTTCTCATTAAATAGACACCACACCAGCAAATGAGATTATGACGAGATTATCTTGTCACAGAGAGCATTCACTTCCCTAATAAATGCTCTTAGGTTTCTCACTTTCCAACATGCCATCTTTGTGACAATCTCATTTTATTTCTTTCCCCTCAGTCTGCCCCTCTGTTCCCGTCTCCAGACACTTCTCACTTTGCCCTGCCTGGAACTCAGGCTAATGGAATACCTTCCTGTTTAAAAACAAGGGTAGAAGGTCCTCCAGAGTTAATTTTTTTAAGTTGACCTGCTGAAATGTTGCTCATAGCCATGGGCGAAGTCCAACTTGTATTTTGTTGAGTTACGGATCTCTTTATGTTGTTTTGAAGAGTTTCATTAGTCAATATGTAAATGTCCTGTACTTGTATATATCTTTTCTAGTCTTCTGACCATTCAAAGCACTTTAACACTACTTGACATCATTCACACCCATTCATACACTGAGGGGAGGAGCTACCATGCAAGGTGCCACCTACCCATCAGGACTCTAACATTCATATTCAGTCACACACCGTAGAACAGCTACGGGAGCAATGTGGGGTTAAGTGTCTTGCCCGAGGACACATCGACATGGGCTAGTGGAGCTGGGGATCGAACTGCCGATCCTCTAATTGAAGGACGACCAGCTATCCACTGAGCCACAGTCGCCAATATATTTATGTTTCTTTTTTATATTGAAATGTTTTTTCACAACGTCACCAAAAGCAGCATGAAGTGCTTATTGGTGTTCTGTAAAGTACGAATAAAACATACCAGGTGTAGGTTACTCCAGCCTCTGTGTGTTCTCCCTCCACCACTCAGCCAATTCTTACAACTGGCTGAAATATAAAAGCATTACTGAAGAATTTATAAACCATTAACCATGCATGACAACTTACTGTATATACTGTATAAACCCAAAGGTTTCCTTGACAAAGTCGTACCTTTTCCATTTTATATGTGGATACAAATTATTCTGGACAAGACAAATGGCATTTACACAAACTAAGGCATGGCGTCGTATCAAAAATACTCCAACTAAGCAATGCTCTTCATACTTACTAGTTTTTGCAATGTAGTAACTCATACGTGGTTCCATAAAGTAAATATCATCCCATGCCAAAGTCAGGAGCTGCCCAGCAGGAGAACCCAGGGAAGATTTTGACCATGAGGACTGCTATCCAATCACTGGTATATCCTGTCAACCTGTTGTTATAGGATACAAAATGACATCAAAGGGATGTTCAGACAGGACCCTGAATTATACAACAAAGAATTATACAACAAAGAATTGTACAACAAAGAACACCCCTCCTGCCTTTGTCTTAATACGGTGACCCGCTGATATGCATGTTGAGTTGTATGGTGAGTGAGCTGTCTTTGGTTGGCTGGATGGTTTCTCTCAGAGAGAATTTTATTTAGTTTAAGATAAAATAACCATTAAAGTGCCGCTTAATTATGTGCATAATGTGCATTATGTGCGTAATGTGCATTACGTGCATAAAGTGATAAATGGATGGATTTTTAAATGCATGAATTATTTGTTTTTCATTTTGATACAAATATTCAATTCCATATTAAAGTCAAATTGTTGACCAGCAGAGAGTTGGATCAGCCTCACCCCTGAAATCCTGGGGTGTCGAAGTGGGACATTCTATCAAACTGTTGCTGATGGAACGCAACTGGATTTTTACAATAAACACAATTTAACCACATGGATTAAATAAGAAAAGGAAAATATATTGTGTTCTATCAACGTTGTGTAAAATGTCTTGAAAGAGTTGATCTACTACTGTAGTGCCTGTTCAAAACTGAATATTTGGCCTGTGTAGTTGCTGCTTGCTGTAAAAACCCTCAAACAAACAACTTCAACAACACTCTGCTTTTTTGGGGTCCTAAATAACACACCTGCTACGACTTACAGTAGTTGCCTCACAAAGCCAAGTTTCAGCAGCTCACGGTTAGAAACACTACAACTACCGTTGTAAGGTAGGCAACCTGGGTCGCCAACGACAAGGGCCCCAAACTGTTCTAGATGTATTATGATGTAAAGAAAAGTACTAAATTATGTCACTATTAGATTAAAATTTAACTGACAAAATATAACATTTACAATATGACGCATTATTATTCACCAAACTATCCAACATCATATTAGTATTGAAAGCTCCACCTTGAACAGAAGTTTAGTACATTTCAGTACATTGTGCTCATATAGCCTTTTCACTGAACATTAACGTTTGAATGCTGCACTTTTACTGTGTGGTATTAGTAGTTTTTACTATGAATAGTTGTTTTAATACTTATTCTACCACTGCCAATACAAACATTCCCAGTGAGAGAAAGGGTCAAAAGTTAAGCAGCACAGCTTTGCCTCAATTCACTAAATCTAGCCTGTACAACACACACAAGTCGTGGTTACTCGTGGTCAGAAACATCGGTGAAATACATTTCATGTCATTTCAAAATAGACGTATTAGGTGCTTACCGCAGTTATTCAAGGATTTAAGGGATGCAAGAGATAAAGGTTAATTTATTGTCATTTTGCAGCACAGGGTTGCACAACTTAATAATTAGTTGTAGCCCATTGGCGACACAAGTAAAAACATTACAAACAACAAAACAGCAACGGTAGTACATTCCTGTGCATTCTTTTTTATTTCATCAGGAGGAATGCAAACAGGAGCAACCCAACAACTTTCTTGGCAATATGACCGACATCTTGATATGAAAAAAAACTCTACATCAGGGAAACATTGTCCAACAACTTTGACTGTGTTTGAGCATTAAGCATCATTAATGTAAACACAGTCCAATCGGAATCCTGCACTCCAACGGTCAAGTGCAGCTTGATCTGGGTTGCCGCTTTGGATTCACATTTCTGTAAAGATGTGAGCACAACAGGCTAAACCAGCAACGGGAGGTCAGTGACTGAGTTTTTCTGTGCCCAGACGTTAGCCAGGAGCAGATTGGGTTGTCATCGGTGGGCAGTTAACGTCTCAACGTCAGCTCCTCCCAAATTAATCTAATCCCCACGCTTCCTTCTTGAAGGGTGTATTGTGTTTTATACCAAGACAACCTTAGTAATGAACACGAAAAGACAATAAATTAAGACAAAAATTTTGCAAATTTCATGGGAGCTGCTGGCATGTTCAGGCGACCACCGTTGCCATGGCAAGTAAAGCAGGTATTTTAACAAGCAGAGGTATTTTGCTGGCGGTAAAAGATACAAAAAAATGACACAATTTGAGATGCAATGGCAGAAAGGCACTTTTCCTGTAGACTATTCACTCATGCTCGCTGAAGAAAAGGTTTGGTTGTAACGTTATCCAGTTCTCATCTAGTGTTAGCACGCAAAATCACTGTGTGCTTGTTCATTCAAAATTTATTAATATTAAATGTGTGGCATGTCGAAATTGCGCCAAATTCAACAAAGCTCCAAGCAGGCCCCAGCAATACACCCACTAACGTGATGTTTTTATGAAATTCTGTAGCAATATGGCACTGGCTGGACATAAGCAATCCCCAGAACCTATCCATCCTCCGGCCGACAGTTATTAGCTGGGCTGAGGTTCCACTGCTTCTCCTTACTCTGGTGAAGACATGATTAATGTCAAAACGTTAGTTGCTGCACCTCATTAAAAACACTCGTGATCCAAAGAAAGGCATCACTCTGAGGGTAATCATTTCCCTAGCAGCTTAAAGTGGACGTTTCAGATCGAACAACACATTGTTGCTGTGTAAAAGGTCAATGACATCAAAGCACTTTTTAGTCATGGATTCAAAAAAGGTAATATTTCTGATTTATTTCAATAAATCAAGCAACCGCTGCCGCTTCGCAATATCACCATGAATTAAAATTATCAATCAAAATGACATAATCGTATTCTACTTTCACCCATTCAGGCTGAACCTGAGTGGAAAGCTTTAAACTTTTTTTCAAAATAAAATTGAGCACCTCTAATTACTGTGATAAAATATTTTCAAAGTGAGTCCGCCCCAAAACAGTTTTTTAAAATAAGCTGCCAACTGGGGATGCTCCTTTAAGCTGAAGTTTAACGGGGGGAGGGGGTGGGGGGGGTGGACAATCCAGTTGAACAGGAGAGAACCAGACTGACTGACGGGAGCTGGCTAATAGGACACCATACGATGATATGTCATTTAATTGTGTACATTTACAAAATAATAAGTTTAACCAACTAATATTTCTGGTGCCAACTAGCAAGACTAGCAATGTTTTAATCGACTAGTCGACTAATCCCACACATCCCTACTACAAACGCAGTAAATATGTTTTTAATAGATTACACAATGCAATAGTGTAATCTGTGTCTATGTAATAGGTGTGCTCATTTCACATAAATACCTTTGTCTAGAGATGAAATGTGAGAAATGTTTTACTGATTTTTTTTTTTTGTTTTGATTGTTCAGATGAAGAAAAATTTGAAATGGACAGGGTGGTTTTAAAAGGAAATTAGTTTAATATAAGTTGTATATTGATCTTGTAGAAGTGAAATATCAATATGGTTGCCTTCCTACCCCCTCGCCTCACACAAAATGTGGATCTTCAATTTTAACCACGTTTTTCTCAGGAAACATCTGGCAGACATGGCCTGTCACAGGCTATTTAATAGTGCCAGTCATCTGATCATCACGCCTACTAAATACATGACAGCATATGAGACCTAACATATAGATCTGACAAGCCACACCGGTGTCAGTATCACGGATACCGCCACGCTAAATATCACTTGATTTATGAGGCAGCCTGCAGTCCCTGCTGTAACATATGGGAAAGACATCCTGTATGCATGATGAGGCAACCATAAAGGAGCCACTGCAGCTGATTTATAGCAGCTTAATACGAGTGCAGAATCACCAACATCCACTTTTTGTCAGAAAAGTCCTTTCTGTCCTTTTTCAACCTCATTCACCACTAGAATAAAAAGAATACCGGTTTATAGTGGATTATTGACTATAATAGATGTGAGGAATTGATGAAGAATACACTGTGGCCTGTGCAGCCTTACTAAATGACGCCTGGGTGCTACTTCAAGCCCCCTACTGTGTTGACCCCTTGACTTGATCAAATGCTAACTGTGTGTCCTTCCTGCAGGTCTGAATGCAAATACCCCATTCCTGCCTTTTACTACCACTTATAATTACATTATGTCTGATCATGGTCTTCCCTTACCTTTTGTTCTCTACTATTTACATACAGTCTGATCACTGCTTTGGCTCAATGTATGAAATGCTTCCTTGTCATCTGCTCTGGGTCAAATCACTGGTTCAGATCTGCTCTGTGTCTGTAAGTTCAGCAGTGTGCCGGCATGCTTCATAAAACACTCACCACCACAGCAACTTCTGAACTGGACCCTTCAACAGAATACACATCCATGACAAAGTATTTGTAACCTGTACTAATCACGACTTTCAAGGACAAATGGATAAACACTTCTTTCAGAAAATGCAATGGGTTTTGGAAAGACTTAGCATTATATACAGTATATATATATTCCAGTCTTCTGGAAACACTTTTAGCCTTAAAGTTACACACTTTTATTCAACCCTGTTTCTTGCTCAAGAAGAAAGCACACAGCCAGTACACAGGCTGCATATGCACACTGCAGGATCTACTCAGGTTAGGCTAGGTTCAACTTAATACCTAACAAAGATCTGCGTTCCAAATTGCATATTTTCAGTACATACTGCAGCTGCCCTTACAAAGTACGTTCTGTTAAATGCAGTATGCATTCAATTGTGCATACTCTATTTGACACACTGTGTATTGGGAAATATTTACTGTGCGTTCCAATACCCATACTACCACAATATTCACTATCCAGAAAAAAATTTAGTGTGTCTCAATACATAGAATACAGTAAAACATACCAGGATGTTCAAGCCAGCATGCTTTTCTCGCTGTTCTGATCCACAATGTTTTGCACAGAATATTTATATGAGCAAGAGGGGAAAAGTTCAAGGAACCATGTTATGAGGAAGTTGTATGTTCCAAATGAATTCCTACTGCATGGGAAAGTAGTTACTTTGTAAGGGCAGCTGCAGTACTGAAAGTAAAAATAAAAATCTGTGTATATACAGTCAGGCTTCCCGCAGCATGCAGCTAAATCAGGGGCCTCTCACCTCAAGGACAGCATACTTCCAAGGCAAAAGAAAGGACTAGAGCACACTGATCGATTTGCTGCCTTTACTTGTGCACACTGACTAACATTTCAGCACTATTATGTCTTCATCAGAGACAAAATGGCAAATATATAATCAATCTACAACAACAGGTGTGTAATTCTCATTTGATGATTGGTTGAACAGGATTTCAAGGTGGGAGTTGCAACTGCCAATGTACTTGAGGAATGAAAGAACACAGGCATCTGTTAAAAGTTAGAAAAAGATAAGGTACAAAAAGTACAAGTACTGCATCTATGATGTGTCACCAATTAAAAGAAATATGACAAATGCAGTTCTTCACTCAGGCCAAAGGGCTCAAGTTTTTAACTGTTAAAAGCATGTATCTACTATGCCTCTCTGCTGAGCATTGAGTTGAAACTGTCACCACTTCTCGGAGAGGGTGGAATTTGTACTATTCCCCAGAGCTTTAATGATGCTGCAGAGCCATGGCTAGGCACTGCATAGTGCCCAGCAATAGAATAATCCATGTTTTGTGTGCTTACTCAAGTCTGGTGTTCAGATATGCAAATTAATCTTTCTTTAGTTTGTTCCACATCAACCAGAACACAGGGACATTTCAGCATGTGACCACGTGGAGTAGTTTTCACCAGTACGTGGATTTGTAAAGGACTACATTGTGCACAGTGGCACAACATCCTGTAGGTTGAGCAGCCAGCCAGGAGACAGTCTTATGCTGCCTTCACACCAAAAGCATTGCGAATTTTTCGCGGGAGTAGATTACATACAAAGTCAATGCACACGAATGGATGCAAATAACGAAATTTTTCGCCGGGCGCCACAAATGACGCAAGTAGCGCGGCGCGAATGACGCGAATAGCAATAATTTGCCTGACGCTGAGTTGCGAAAGCCAATCAACGTTGAGAAGCTCCGCCCGTCATCACTGACGTCCTGCCGTTGTTGAATCAGAAACTATAGAGGATAAGTTGATAGTCTGGAAGCTGCAGTCCTCCAGACGCAGGTCCTGGAGAAGCTGTGAGTGGCTACGGATGATGTTATGAACCCAGACATGAGGGCATTTGATGTTCCGACGTTTGTTGGACTTCCACAACATGTACAATGCAGAAATAGTGGTTATTTCTTCCATGGTGGACGGCGGAAATTAACTATTTCCACAGAGTTAATGAAGCGAATGACGCGAAATAACCACAAATAGTCTGGCGAGTAAACTCATGCGAAAAAGCCTTGCGAATATTTGCAACGCTTTTGGTCTGAACGTAGCATTAGGTAGTTATCTAGTGTTGGAATGAACCAGCCTGTCTCTGAGATTATGGGAACATTAAAACATGATGGAGGGAGACACAAGCTGATATTATAAAGAGATGCATCTCTTTTGAGGTCAATTTTTGAGGATAACGTTGTTGACCCTGCCGACCAAGGGAGAGTGTTCTGTAGAGAAGGTGACCTGTGGGTGAGTAGTGGTAGCTCATATGCCCTTCAGTAACAGGGACTCCCTCCCCATATGTAGGGCCCTCTGATGAGATGAAGAGATATGGTGTGGGATAACCCCTATGCTGGAAAGGACTTGAGACTGGGACCCTGTAACGGTACAGCAGTTTAGGGTGATTACTCTCAGCTCTTAGAGCCTTCAGGCCAGACGAGCGTCCTTCTAGTTTGGTAAATAACATAATTACATCAAACCCTATTTAAATAGCTGGGCCTCCCTTGTAACCTTCTCTTTGGAAGATCACTGAATGAAAACTAGGTTTGCTCTTTACCCCAATGTGAGTCTTTTAATATTGGGTCCCTGCAGATACCAGGTCTGATCCATTGAAATAAAACAAAAAAGCATCCAAATGATTTTGTTCTGTTTGAGCAACAACACTGCTTGGTTAGGTTCAGTAAAACATCATGGTTTGACATAAAATAAGTATGTTTGTTATGTAATTGAAGTTACAGATGTAAACTAAAACAAGTCAACATTAACTCTTGGTTTCACACAGGACACAAACAGCAGTCACCTGGGTGAAAGTCCTGTTGGTTTGACCCATCCAACTACCTTGGATTCTTCCCTATGTCGACTTATGCGTATTATGATTATACTCGTGTTTTTGATATGTCAAAAAAAAACGTTTGCGGAAGAAAATATGACTGGCAGGAAATGAAGCAGTCTTTATCATTTCTGATAACTTTTGCTGTAAGTTTAAAAACAAATCCTGACATGAAAGAAACAGATGGATAGTAGCTTTGTGTGACCACCAATCCCTAAATATAAGATTTATTTCCTCAAGACTCAATTATTTCAACACACAGGCATTTAACACGCTCTTAGAGAAGCGACCACATCACACTCATCCTTGCTGCCCTTCACTGATTATCTGTGAGTTGTAGAATTGATTTTAAGATTTTACTGCTCTTTTTAAAGCCTCGGAGACTGATTACTGCCTGGGATATTCTAGCAGGGCCCTAATGGCTCCAAAAATACCAACTCAGTATCTTCCTTTGAAATCTCCTCATTGCTTTTTCTTAACTGATGATATATTAGAGTTAATATTTAAATTATTGTATCTTGTTTGAATCTTAAATTCTGGATCTTAATCCCTTTTATCATGTTCTTATTGTGAAAAACTTGTAAGTGTAAAAGGTGCTATATATATAAAATTGTTGTTCTTATTATTGTTCTTATTATCAATATTATTATTATGAACCAACATCAAACATATTTCGTGTAATGTCAGACAGCAAACAGACAATATCAGCTTTTTACCGAGTTTAGTGTTTTGATGGTTGACAAGATGTCATCAGTAAAATTATCTCAACTACGAAGTTGCTGTTGATTGAGCTTCATCATTGTTGAATCCAGTTTGTGCAGATGTACAACTGAGATGCAATAATTCAGTGAAAACTACTAAATACAAGTCAGTTTTTAAATCTTGCAGAGCGTTGGGGTCCGAAACTCAATACTAGCTTGTGATTTAGTTTCATCCAAGTAGCTGTGGGTGCAGTATCTCCTGTGTAAGTTAGGTTCCCATCTGCATACCTCTATCATCCGTGACTGAAATCTTCTGTGGCATTCGATCTCCGTCTCTCTATTTTACACAGTCCAACGTTTTCTTTCCATCTCTCCCTCACACTGTTCCTCTCTAGGAGGTGAGTCTTGGCATGGCTCCAGAGTAATATCGATGAGGACAAGTAGACCATGGGCCCTCGGCCCAACAGAGCAGCTACAGCAGGTGTCATCATAAGCCAGTGGGCAAAGAGTTTAGTGTGCAGCGTACTAATGCTTATACAGGATAGACAAACAAACGTACAGTGAGAAATTGCTTTTCTGTATTGAGGACAAAGGAAACGTATACGTAGTTGGAACCGCAATTTTATTTGCTTTGTTAGTAACGTGACTGCTGTTACACTGCTATTTTGCCTTGGCGCTTTAAGCATTACAAGAAAACTTAAATCAACAAACTAAAACTGTTCCTTTTCTTTGCCTCTGTAATCCAACCTTGAGACAATCCCTCTCTTTGTTTTGGTATTACCAACATATTCCTACTCACAACTTGTCAAAACTTGGCCTTACGCTTCCAAATATAACGTGTCGGTTTCCGTTTATTAGAATAATTGTCTTTTCAAAAATAAGCTACCAACGTAGGTAAAGAGCTGTATGGAAGCGATTACTCAATCATTATTACTTTGAATTTGGAATTTAGCACCTTTAAATGGTGCTACTGTGGTTCAGTGGTAAAGCAGGGTCATCCTTCAATCAGAGGATCAGCAGTTCAATGACCGGCTCCGCTAGCCCATGTTAATGTCTCCTTGGGCAAAACACTTAACCCCAAATTGCTCCCGTCGCTGTGCCTTTGGTGTGTGAATGTTAGTTAGTCCTGATGGGCAGGTGGCACCTTAGCCCCTCCCATCAGTGTGTGAATGGGTGAATGATGACATGTAGTGTTGAGATGAGAAAACATTGATGCAAGTACAGCCCATTTACATCTTTAAATATAACCTTATAAAATGAGACACCAAAGAATCCCCCTAGCTCTCAGTTTGGTCACTAATGGTGAAGAGGAAGTGACAAATTGTTGTATGCAGAGAGAGAGCTGGGACGTTACAATTTAACAAGATGCAACTTCAACTTCCACTCTTCTCTGGCACAAAGAGGGTTGGTCAGACTGAACGCAGCAGTCCACCAGGCCCGATGGTGTGAGCAGATACATCGTATTGTCAATCACAAGGAAGTTTACAGCGTCTCTGCTGCTTACATTCACAAATGATACAGATCAGTGCAGAAATTAATCTGTACTAACTTTTTTTAACAAAGAGAACAAATATTTTGAAGGCCCTCTCCACTGAAACATAGTTCCCTTCATACTGCACAACCATGAACCAATTCATCACGAAAGGCACCAAAGACTGTTCACATGAGCCTTTGATGTTGGACCGATGGCTGTAGGTGTATAATGTGGGCAAGTCAAATTCAAAGCTGAAAGGAGCACATTTCTTTTGATAATGTATTTACCTCCTCAGGGTCGACCTTCAGCAAGTAACCAGTGCAATGTAATAAAGCTCATTTTCATATACAGTGAAAGCTCAAACAGCCATTATGTGGACTGACAAAAACAGCCCTCTCCTACAGCAAGAAGATGCTTCACATTTTCCATTCTGCGGACAAAGCATATTTCAATCTGGTTCCTTACTCCTTGGGGAGAGAGTTGTTCACACTCTCGAATGTGGACAGTAGAAACACCATTATGCTAGGCCATTTTAAATCAAGCAGTATCCCCATTTAAGTGTCCCTCCTATAAAGTAGGAGGATAAATGAATAAAAGCAACATGTAACAGGTACTAACAGGCAGTAAAATGTTCAGCACTGCCCATCACACCCCCATTATCCTGGTTGCATTTACATTCACCCGCCTCTTTATGGCTCTCACACCCTGGAAGTGGTAATTCTGGCTTGTAAAGCAAGCAGAGAGAGAGAAGGGGACATACTGAGTTTAAAAGACACACAAAAGACTTAAAGAGACAAAAGGAAAGTGAGTCATATTCTCCACCTCGCCTCCACAGTCCATCTTCTCTATGTGCAGTTTGTGCTGCATTTGTTGTGGCAATAAGATGAGTTGAGAAACACTAACTCTGCTAAGGAGGTCACCTCTGTCCATCCATTTGTCTTTTGATCAACATATATCATAACTAGTCACCAGATTGGCTTGATATGTGCTGAAGGAAACCCCATAACTTTGCTGTAACCTCACCATCTGGCCTAATGCTTAATTATTGATGTCACGTATGTCAAAAAGAAGTCAGATTGTATAGAAGTCTATAGAAAATGACTCTACTTCTCTCTTGATTTATTCCCTCAGTAAACATTGTAAACATGAGTTTATGGTCTCAATCTTTAGTTCCAAGTCTTCTTCAATACAGCATGATGTTCATTTAGTAAATTATGGTCCATTTAGAGTCAAACAGACCATAAAGCAGGGTATGCTTTAGGGCGGGGCTACAAGGTGATTTACAGTTGTCAGTGTTTTTGTCTTACAACTTTAACCCTTTTATAGCGTGTTTTATTTTCCAGAGAGTTAATTATAGCATTTTAGTCACCTAAAATAGTTTCATTCAACTTTTAATTGTCCAAAGCTCCGCCCTCTCGTGTCACTTCTGGTTGCAAAAAAACAAGATGGTGACGACCAAAATGCAGACATAGAGGTCCCCCAAAGTGACACCACATAATTTGACTGTAGGAGCAGATTTTTGTCCCCTCAATATGATGAATAAAAGTATATTATATTATTTTCACTCTACTGTTATTTCATACTATTTAATTTGATCCTGAAAGTGTCTAATGGGGGAAAAATAATGTAGTACTCCAATGTCATGAACTACCTTCTTTGCCTTCACACACTCCTGTCCTTAAAGGAATAGTTCAATGTTAGGAATCCGCTTTCTTGATCTCAGGCAGCCAGTTAGATTACTGCCACTCTCTCAGTTAGCTTATTTTAGCCAGTCTGGCAAGTAACCGACTGGTAAAAAGGCAGAAATTATGTACTAATGGGGGGTATTTTACAGTATTACAATGTTATGCTAATTGTAAGTCACAAAACTGCATCACATATGTTACCAATTGATATATTAGCAGATTGTTATGGTATTAATACAGGGCTTAAAATGATAAATTGTGTGAATTATTAATATACTATTATTCAGTGACTGAGGAAGAAAGAGCACCATCCCCCTTCCACCAGTTGGCCTGTCTGCCCCCACCTGTAAAGGTTGTGTTGTAAACACACAGTTTTATTAACATTGTATGTTATGTGTAAATGGACATAATATGGGTATTTTTCAACCTGGATCCTTTTTTCCCATGTTTTTGTCTCCTAGTGACTAATGGTGATTTTTTAAATGAATCTCTGGGATAAGAAAGGTTGATCACACCATTAGCATGCAGAGATGTTGTATTTTACTTGGAACAGGTGTGCATTTGTGCACAGCCCTCAGTGTTTACTTTGTCGTGCTTAAATTAGGAGTAAATCGGGGATTCAGATGAATTGACACTTGGAAATACAATTCTCTATTCCCTAGACAACCACTAATCAACAACCAGCTTTTGAATTTTTAGTCACACACTCATACAAATAAAAGTCAACAGGGATGTAGTGGGCGGTAAAACCATCTAAGCTCAGCCAAAGTCTGCTTCCTGGGCGACTCCAACATTTAGGAAATTCATTTTTTAAAAAGCAAAAAGAAATAGTCCCCAGAAGAGAAAATGAATGCAGAGTTGATTGTTGCAGATATATGTTTATATTGGTGACTGAAGATTGCCTCTCTCTCTCTCTCTCGGTCACTCAGTCTCTGTCTCTCTGTGTCTCTCACTCTCTGTCTCTCTGTCTCTCTCTCTCTCTCTGTGTCTCTCTCTCTCTCTGTGTCTCTCTCTCTCTCTCTCTCTCTCTCTCTCTCTCTCTCTCTGGCTCAAATAAATACGAGCAGCACTCGAAAGTTATTCTTTGAATTAACTTATTTAAATCATATAAAGTATTTCCATACGATTAAACTGCTTTCTTTCAGCATTAAGCAAGTTGGTCCAACTTAATTTACTTGGGTCAGATCAATTTACTAGGGTTGGTTCAACGTATTCACTAGGGTTGAGTCCGACTTAACTTAATAGGGTTGGTCAAACTAATTTTACAGAGGTAAATGACGTTGATCCAACCCCAGTAAATTGAGTTGGACCAACATAATTACTTAATGCTGAAAGAAAGTAGTTTAATTATATGGAAATACTTTAATTCAAAGAATAACTTTTGAGTGTCAACATTTTTTTAATGTTTACCGTGAACAGTAACTGAAACTTAAGTTTCAACAAAGCCTGGTTGGCTGGAAACATAACAAAACAAATGGAAGATGTAGCAAAAACATTTTATTTCCCAAAATAGGCACTGAGTGAGTCATGTGTTACACTAGCAGTTGCTTTGCAAACAACATAAGAATGAAAATTACAGTTTGTCTCAATTTTCGATGAGAACCCTTTGAACAAAATAACACACTGCTTCACCTATTTTTGAAAGTGCCAACAGAGTGGATCTTGGTACTTAATACTTAATCTGTTTGAAGAAAAACAAGCAGTCTAAAAGAACAGTCTAACAGTACCTGAACTCTAAAGATGGTGTCTTGGTACACACATTCCTCTTAAAAATTAAACATTTGAACTTACTAAATTACTGCACCTGTAGTTTAATGTGCTGGTGAACTCACAGAAACATAGAAAGTAACACAGAAACACAGAAGTTTCCTCTCTGCTCTGACGGGAAAGCTTTGTTTTGAGAGCTTGTCCTTTTGTGGATAGTTTGTTTCCATCTAGTTCCATAATGATCTTCTGCAGAGCTTCGAAGGTGTACCTGAGCTCTGGAGGGTAGCTCAGGTTTAGAGCATACACAAGAGCAAGCAACATTGCCACCCCAAAAGGTACATCTCCCAACTCATCTAGCACTTCCACCCGCTCCAGAATGATTCCAATGTTCTCTGGGTCATCTCTGGGCTCTGCACCTTCTTTTTGAATGACAAGGATTCCAAAGACTCTCTCCCCCATGGCCGTTTAAGTGCCTTTATTATCGATATCCTGTGACTAAACAATTAACAAGGGCAATCATTTTTCACTGATGTGCATTACATCCCATTTTCATTTCACATGTTATTTTTACAGTATTGAAGGTCGTATCTTCCCTCAGCCTATATTACAGATTTTCTTCAACATTTATTTTCTTTTTCTGCCGCAAGACATTAATTTAAAGCACATGCCTGGTTAGTTTGCAGATGAAATGCAGTTGGTAAAACTCAAAAAAGTTTCAAGGCCTTATCGTTTCCATTTTTTTTTTTCAAAATCTAATGGGAACCCAGAGGAAACCTCCATTCCAACTGCGATCATCCCCTAATGAAGATAAAGGTAAATTAACATAACTTGTATTCCCTCACCAGCTTCTCTGAATCTTCGTTCAAGTAGACACAAAGACCTTTGAGGACGCATTCTCGCATGACGTCAATGCTTTCAGTCCAAGTATGCAGATCAGAGAGAATATGCAAAACAGAAAAACATTGAACACCATCTCAACCAACCAGCTTATTAAATACAATGATAATACAGGAAAGTAGCTAACGCTTACTAGCTAAACTGCTGCATTGAAGTGAACATGAAATACATTTGATAGCACAAATGTTGTTTTCCTTGGGGGTAATTTAGGAGTGGGAATCTCTAGGCACCTCACAATTTGATTTGATTCAGAGGACTACGATGCAATTATACAAATGTTATGGATTCTTCTTGATTCATCAAAAATGTATATAAGTGATTTACTTTTTCTTATTGTGACTTTCTGCTATTTTTAGCATTCAGCTCTCATACAAAAATAACGCTTTCTTGTGGTAAAACTTTACATAACGTTGAGAATTGAGTCTAAAATGTCCGATTATTGAGTTTTCTGCATCGAGTCATAATCTTTTAAGAGAGAATCGCAATGCATCTAAGAATCTATTTATTCCCTTCCCTGTAATACTACCGTCATTTATTATTTAAACCAAGCTAACGTTAACTTGTTGTTAAAGTTAGCTTGTTGTTAAAGTTACCTCGTCATTAACAATAGCTCGTTGTTCAAATTGGCAAGTTATGTGAAAGGTTGCAAAAAAGGAGGTAACTTATTGTTAGCTATTGCGGCATAATTAGCCATGCACATGAGGACTGTTGGCTTTTTATCGTCTGGTCACAAATAACACTTAATAACAAACAGCCTTAACAGAACAACTAAATGATAGACGAACAGCTGGACACTATTATGCCTCGACACTAGATTGTTTTAGTTTATCTCAACATGAATGGATCATTTGTTAAATTTCCTGAAAATCCTACATGACTGAATCAAATTCATAATGGAAACAAATTAAATTGTACATATTACATTATAAAAAATTTAACAGTCAGCCAATTTCCCTTTTTTGAGTGCACTTGTGTTTCCACTGTTGTCTTCTGGCAACTCGTCACCTTGCAGGATTTTATAACGAGATTTTTCATGTACAAGACTCTTTCAATAATGTTGTCAGCCACTTATAATAACTATCTAAGCCTCTCAGTGACAAAAACAGCACGTTTACATTCAGAACATCGATGGTGCCAAATTGCCCCTGTACGATTACAATGGAGCCCGTTTATTGTCTGCTGTTTGCAGAATTCTCTCTCAATTTCAGAACCAATTTCAGAAATGTTCACATGAGAGAAAATAGGTTAAACAACACTGAAGGTACCCTTTAAGAAGAAGGATGTTGAATGCATTTCCTACCTTCCAAAACATTTGGAAAGTATTTTTGTGAATATTAGCATTTGATGTGGTGATGATCACTGTCTGCACACACAAATGCTTCTGTAGTCTTTAGAAATGTGCACATGACCCCCATGCCCAATGTCTGCATGAGCATCAACATGCATAATAATGGTGCATTTTACACATACAGTGCAAGGACATTCTCATCAGAATGTTGCAACACAGGGACATTAGTGGTCAAAAACTCCATCTGTCTTCTCTGAGCCAGTCTTTGTGCTGACCTAGCTAACATGCTATATGCAAATGATGAGAAAGTAACAAATCACATATGAAACCTTGAAAGGTGCAGAAGTGCTTAGCAATCTTGCACTATATTTAGCAAGACCTCAGTGCAGTTATGCCCAACCTTGAACATATTATTTATTTAACAATGCCACACCTACATTATGTTTAAATCAATCTGAGAATGTGGTGGAGAGAGGTCTGGCAGAGCAAGATATAGATCACAATCACAAGTAATCCCTTATAAAAAAGTAATTTCACCGTTCCACTACAAGAGTGGTTATTACACACACCCTACCTTCTTTTCTACCACCAACAACTACACACACAACATGTCAACTTGTATTTAGAAGAGACTTGCATGAACAATGACGAACAAATGAACTAATTAAACGGGGCACAGGAAACCTTGTGGAATCAGGACATCAAATTTAATCGGCCGACACTCCAGGTGACACATTTTCATCTTTCTAAACTGTTCACTGTGTGAGTCGGTTTATCACTTCAATTCTGTATTCATATTCAAGGTTCTGCCATGTCAGTACACACCATAAACTCTCTTGTTTCATCACTGTTAGTATCTGCTGCCACAGTTCCCTCAGTCCTTTCCTCAATGTCTCTCTTTTCCCTTGTTTTTGGTTTTCAGTCATTGTAGCACCTGTCCGCACTAACTGTGGCCTGTACTATTGTATTATATGTCATTTGCTATCATTTGCATGCAGCTTAGGTCAGCACTAAAACTAGCTCTTCGGCATGATGGAGTTCAACTAATTGCATTGTGTATCAACACTGAAGAGAAAGTATTGTTTGTATAAATGTGTGCCTTCACTTGTCAACTTCATTACCTTAACTTTATTGAATTGTAAATATGGGCTTGTTTATTTATTTATAAAAAAAACAGTACTCACCAGTACTTTAGTGATGTAATGTATATCTATTTTAGGTGAACACATTCCTCTCTCTCTTGTCCTCTCCACCCAGATCTTGTCTCCTCCATCACTGCCCCTACTAACACCTCGAGGTTATAGAAACACTAAACCTATTCCTTCATATACTGTACAGTACAGACATTGTGAGTTATTGGCTTAGAGGGATCCCACTGCTTGTATTTCACTTTATCTTGCGCTACTCCTCCTCTTTGGAAGGTATTCATTTCTTTACCCATTTGTGCTATTTTAATAGGCTGTTCCAGTAGAATGAATGTGTTTTGATATTGTCACTCTTTGTACTCATTATGTTTCATCAAATTGACATGCAGGAACCACAAGCTGATAGAATTATTCAAGCTTCCACCTCCCGCGTCCAGAAATACAATTGAAATATCCTGATGGACGAGGGTAAATGTGTGTGTTGATCTTTGTTTAGTTATCCGTTATAGCACATGTCCTCACTTTTCACATTGAGGGTGACGGGACTGAGAAATACTGCAAGTATTATCAAAATATAGTCGTGGGGGATAGAGATCGGTGTGCTGTCGATCAACGGATCATCAAACTACGGTTCATATGATATCTTACTAAACGTTGACGTTTTTTGTCACTTACCTTGCATATTCCATTAACGGCACTTCCATGGTTAGTTTCCTGTGAAGTTCTGTCTTCACAGGAAACTCAGCTAGGTTTATTTTGAAAATACCATATGCATGTAAAGAGCGGAAATTGACACGCGTTGCTGGACTTTGGTAGGAAAAGACACAAAAAATGAGGAGTAGCTTTTCGTAGGATGCCATACGAACTGTTGTATGATAATAGGTTGTTTAGGAATAGATTGTGGTTTGGGTTAGAATAAACACGGAAGTGTCCTTACTGAAGTGTGCAAGTTACTTATTTAGTTAAGTGTGGCTGGTTCATGTCTGTAGACTTTAAGGAATTGAAACCATGGTCGAACTCCTCGCTGTGGACACCAAATGAGGACCTGACCCAGTTGATCCAGCCATGGGTGTGCTACACCATGGGTGGAGTGACAGTAAAAATGAGTTCAGGCTTATGCGGGTTTTCCAGTAGGGCCTACATCCTTTTCTTGGTGATTGACAGCAGTAGGCATTTCTCGTATGTATAGTACGCCTGTTAGTAGATGGTCCAGCCATAAGGCTGAGTGGTATTTTAAACCCCTTGGGTTAGTTGCACAGGTGGAGATTTTGCCTACATTTTGAACTAAGGATCCCTTAGAATAAATTGTGTTGTACAAAACACACTTAAGACTTATCTTTAAGGTTTCCTTAAAATGTTCACTTTAGTATTTTTGGTTCTCAACTTATTTTGGTCTTATACTTAAGGAATCCCTTAAAGTTAGTTAAACATTGCACAAACAGTTAGTGCAACCATTGGTACCTCTGCCTTAACCGCAACCTGGTCCAGTTTATGGCGATAAATGAGGAAGATGAACTCGTACACAGAAGAGTGTTCCACAACTGCCGGAGAGGCGGTGCATAATGCGAGGAGACATCAGCCTCAAAACGTCGCTGTCACATGATCGAGAGTCATGTCAGTGGTCTGTGGGCCTGACACTGCTTAGCTTTGCTGTATTTTTCAGGGCGGAGAAAGAGGTGACAGGGATGGAACACTTTCAAACCAACCGAATGGAGAGTTGTTGTATTGACCAGAGGATTAGGAGAAGGATCTGTCCAGCAAGCTCCATGCAACATTTATCAGCTCACCAGCAGCAGCAGGGAGGAGAAAGCAGCGAGAGGGGAGGCAGAAGAGGCTCTCTCTGCCGCTTCAAAAGCCTCTGGTCGATGTTTTTCAAGCTTTCATTAATGTTGCAAACCTTGTCTCGCCAGCCCAAAAGTAGAAAAAGAAGAAAAGGAAGAGAGAGATGCAAGGGTTGGGGGGAGAGGACAGAGTTGTGGAGGTGCAGAATGCTTTATCTTCTGGAAATAATCGAATGTGCAGTGCAATTTCATTGCTGTGGTGAAAACGTCTTACAGTCACAGAAAGCTTGATCATTCCTGTGCTTTTACCTCAGTTAATAAGTCCTAATATTACTCTTGATTACCATTTGAAAACCACAGCCAGTTTTATACTTTATATTATATTTTCTTTGCTTTAAAATCTGTGTCCACTAGATATTTAGGGTTGGTACGAATAATGATTATAATTATAATAATAATAAACACTGTTTGTTTATTAATGACCGTGTAAATATTTTTTTGATTATATATTAATATATTTAGTAGAAAAAGTGGAAAGTACACCATATTGGACTTGAAAAAGACATATGGCTACAATACAGAATTATTAGATGGTCTGTTTTGTTGTGCGATGGGTGCACTTAAGAGTTCTTTACAGGCCTAAACTAAAGATCCAAACTCCAACCAAACCGCTTTATATTCTTTACTTATTCCTCAAAGACTAATGTGCTTACTTTGGATCGACATAAAGGCTTAAATTACTTATTTGTCAGCAACAGTACTAAAAAGGTCAACAGAACTGGCGAACCAGCATAAAACATAAGTCACTCTTAGGTGGGACAAACGTGACATGGGAATTGTTCCCATCTCCACCATCTATGTATCATCTATCACATAAGACATAAATGTGGCAGTAACAATTAGTGAGCAGTAAAATATAAATAAATATAAATAAATACACTTATGGGCTGTCAGCAAGAAAGGTGGAAACAAAAAGCATGTCCCTCCACTGTTGGCTTTTCAATAAAGCTTATTATGCTACAAAATATCTTTAAAAACAGAAAGAACAAGTTAAGCTCTTACCATTTGGGTTCATTTGAATTTTGTATAGTCAGATGTCCGGGGGGAAGGAGGTTACACAGTCCAATATTGGGAATATGCCCTACCATTGGTTCACTGTGTATAATGGGCACAGTTGTACATAAGGGGGTAGTGAAATAATAGTTCTGGTTATTTGCAAGAGAAAGGGTTATTCAGGCAAATGCTGATAGTACCAACCCATTAGCTTAAGAGTTGGGGAAAGGGAGAATAAACAATTACAATAATTACATTTTCCACTCAGTACTTACTACAAGTGTTGAACCCACAAGACTGAGGCTAAACTCATTACTGAGAGAAAGACCCAAAAAGAGGGAGAAGGAGAGCAAGGAGGATGTGTGAAGAGGATATAAATTTCAACAAATTCTATTACCCATGTTAAAAAAACAAGGAAAGCTGAATTTAGTCTACGAGTACTGTTCTGAGGAGTGAGTGTGTGTTCCTCAGCCCTGCCCTTGATTGTGACCCTGACAGCTCCAGAGATCTACAGCCAGTGGACAGCTACGAGCATCTACTATATTACTGCTGCTCCGGCCTATAATCTGCCAGTGTGTGTGTGTGTGTGTGTTAGAGAGAGAGAGAGAGAGAAAGAGAGAGAGAGAGAGAATAGCTAGGAAACTGACTATGTTGTTCAAGGCTAGAGAACTGGAGTTCATTCTGGTTTGCACACACACACACACACGTACACTAATGCAGGCACACAGGTGGACATTAAACACACATTGTCACAGTGGAGGTATCTAACACTAATTGATGTGTTCAATTTACATACAAACAACCCCATACTGTGAACGGAGGTTACGTTGTGGGACTTGGATAAGTTTCACTTGTGTGATTTTAAATGTTTTCTTGCCTCTGGAACAAAACCCAGAAGTTCTGTTTTCACTTCAGATGTCTATGTTTTTGCACTAATTATACAAAGAAAACATGTACTTTAATGTTTTGTATTTGCAGGAAATAATGCAATACAATCAAACTGTAAATATACTGTACTTGTATTGCCCTTTTCTAGTCTTCCGACCACTCAAAGCGCTTTAACACTGCATGACATCATTCACCAATTCATACACTGATGGGAGGGGCTAAGGTGCCACCTGACCATCATGAGGTAGGAAAAGCTATGTATATATACATGTGGGGTTAAGTGTCTTGTCCAAGGACACATCGACATGGGCTAGCGGAGCCGGAGATCGAACCGCCGATCCTCTGATTGAAGGACGACCCTGCTCACCACGCCCTGCTCACCACTAAGCCACAGTCGCACACTGACTTATTTACTGTGATTACACATCTAGCATCGGTTTTGTACATGTCGGGGACGGCGTGTCAATGTACATGCATAGTGTCTCTTCAAAATAAACTTCTGTCCTCACAGGAAGTTAGGTTTAGGTAACAAAACTGCCACAAGACTAGCAATACTAACGAGTCACATGACTAGCAATACTAACGAGTCACATGACTAGCAATACTAACGAGTCACATGAGGCGGACATGACAAAAAGTCAACGTTGACTTTTAGTTTCACACGGGACACAAACGGGTCTCCTGTGTAACAGTCCTGGCTTTTGGTGCTTCATTCACCTTATTTTACAAGTACACGTGTTATGCACCTTTCACCTAGTCAAATACCTTGTATATGTAACGTACTTGGTAAATAAAGTACGATTTTGTTTCTAATTAATCTAGTAGTTTAGACATGTTTGGACCAACGTGTAACTTTCCAACGTTGAGCTTTCCTACGAAAGCCTGCAACACTGCTTACATGCAGTCTTTTCAAAATAAACGGACTACTTCACAAGAAACTACTCAGTTAGGTTTAGAGAACAAAACTACTCAGTTAGGTTTAGAGAACAAAACTACTCAGTTAGGTTTAGAGAACAAAACTACTCAGTTAGGTTTAGAGAACAAAACTACTCAGTTAGGTTTAGAGAACAAAACTACTCAGTTAGGTTTAGGCAAGACAACTACTTAGGTTTAGGAAAAGGTCTTGTTTGGGTTGAAATAACTCCAGAGTGCAGTTACTGAAGTAAGTTGCGTTGACTTCTTGCTTCACATCGGCAACAAGCAGCAGTCCCCTGTGTGAGGGTCTTTGATGACCCATCCACCTCCCCTCCCGACCTCTCTGTGTGGGCTGTTGCAGACTGGTTCATGATTACATGGAATACATACAATTTTATTTCATTATGTACGAATTACAGCAAATTAATTTTCATTTTGGTAGAACAGCCAGAACTGTCTACCTGACCCAGCCCCTAGAGAGCAAACTGAGACCCCCCCTCCCTCATGTCTCCTCCCTCTCCTCACCTCCTTCCCTCAGCAGAGCAGACCTTTGTTGGAGCCCTGAGGCCCTCTGACCCAATAGAACCTCAGCTATACTTACACCTGCGCCTTTCCTGTCACCTTTTAAATAATCGACTCTTATTTTTGGCTACCAGCTGACTCTACCTCTCTTTTGATGTGTTGTGTTTGAATCATCTGCTGCAGGCCTAGGTCCACACAATACAACATGCACACAAACACACACTCACACAGACCTTGTTCCTGGCCCAAAGCATTATGTCAAAGCACGCGCACGGCACACTAATTGTCTCATTTTAGACTTTCCTTTTACCCTGACAGACACTGTTACCAGTGAAACACAGACTGACCCAGAGTAAATAAGAGTGGGTAACTTCAATAAATCTTCCAGACTGTCGGAAAGCAAGCTAAGCTCTCCTGGTTGCCTTGTGTTTATATAGAGAAAATCATCATGTTAAGAAATCATGATGCTGCTGATGGCCATTTAACACTCATTTATAAAATACTTTGAGCATCTATGCCACTGTAATGTACTGTGATGGGTTTGAATAAATATGGTAAACAAATGAGATCAGACTGGTAGCTTTTACTCCAGTGCGTTTTTTTTTTCTGCAAATCAAGTAGCCTCATCTTCACTGATACCCTTTGATTCCAGTTGCAAAGTGAATCTTCTTTAACTCAGATTTTTCACTGGAGAAGATAAACATTTTGAATATGATTTTATCATCAGTATTCAACTTGTCATCATCTGCTGCTACCACAGACTTCAAAAGCTATGTTTAATTTGGAAGAATAGTGCCCTCTTGCCATCATAATCATTGCTAATGGTTAATTTTCTGTCAACTGTTAATTCCAGTGCACCCGAGTGGCACAAAAAGAAGAGGTCTCAACAGTCACACTGAAGCCCTTTGAAGAGTTTGCAAGATAAATCTGAGATGTCCCAAAAAATAAAAAAAAGGTTTTCTGCCAGACAAATTACAATTATTTTTGTGGCTCTTCTCTAATCCTTTATTCTTTATTTGTGAAAAACGTGACAGTTTTATATCTCCAGACCTCTCAAAACCTTAAAAATAAAACAATTCTGAAACTGATAAATACATGAATAAATTATTTAACTTTTTAGCCAATCGCATGCCTTATGCCTCTAAAGCTAACAAGCGCAAAGACTGCTCCCGAATGTAGTTGGTAATTCAGTTATAAAAAGACATTATGAAGGTGACATCAGGAAAAAAAATGTGACATGAAATAAGTGTCATTGGGGAAGAAAAGTCAGTATGAAATAAAAACTTGTGCATTTTGAGGGAAAATATAATGAAATTAGGATTACATGCAATAACTCTTATATTTCATCACAGTAAGTTTAGTTTGGTTTTGGGCTGCACGGTGATGTAGTCACGTCACAGCAAGAGGGACCTGGGTTCGATTCCCTATCCCAGGTTGGGCAGTCTGTGTGGAGTTTGCATGTTCTCCCCGTGGCAGCGTGGGTTCCCTCCGGGTTCTCCGGCTTGCATGGTTGTCTTTCTCTATACTGTATGTGCCCTGTGATAATTGGACTTGTATATCTTTTTTCTAGTCTTCCGACCACTCAAAGCTCTTTAACACTACATGACATCATTCACCCATTCACACACTGATGGGAGGGGCTAAGGTGCCACCTGCCCAACAGGAGTAGCTAACATTCATACAACATTCACACACCGTAGACATTTGGGGTTAAGTGTCACATCGACATGGGCTAGCGGAGCTGGGGATCGAATTGCCGATCCTCTGATTGAAGGACACAATCGGCCCATGGATAAACTGGCGACCTGTCCAGGTAAACCATCCATGTCGATGTGTCCTTGGACAAGACTCTTAACCCCAAATTGAATGGTTGTGAATGGTTAGATACTCCTGATGGGGTGGCACCTTGCATGGTAGCTCCTTCCATCATCCATGTATGAATGGGTGTGAATGGGTGAATGATGACATGTAGTGTTAAAGAGCTTTGAGTGGTCGGCTATACAAGTACAGTCCATTTACTATTTACTTGTGCCAATGGAAAAGCCCTATTGGTATGGGGCTCCTCTATGGCTGCTAAAAGAAAACAGATTCATAAGTTCTATTGTGCCGTTGTGTCTATCAAAGACCTCTCCTTAATGGATACCTCACATCCTTTTAATTATCTCATAAATTCAACTTTTTCGACCATTGTATGTCCATTCCTATTCGTATGCCGGACCATTTCTGATAATATTTATAGTCTGCTTTGTGCTGCAGTAGCCACTAAAAGTACTGTATGTTTATTTTCCTGTTCACTCTTCACACTTCTAATGCAAACCCTAAATTTCACTTGAAAATCATTTGAGACTTCAGCACTGATCAACACTTGAGCCGCCCACATACTGCAGCTACTGCTGAGGGAAGAAAGGGCTGATGGGAGGCTGACAGAAGGGCACTAACACTTCAGCAACCAACCAGATGTGCTGATTCCTGACACCATCTCCAGCAAGATGTCTAACAGTGACGGGGTCAGCCACTCACTTACAAAGCAGTGGTGTGTGCTTGTGGGCATTTTGTATATGTGTCTATGTGTTAATGCTTCAATCTGTGTGTGTGTGCGTGTGTGTGTGTGTGTGTGTGTGTGTGTGTGTAAGAGGAAAGGAGGCACGGCGACCAACAGCACAGCTTTTGAATACAAATCTGCACCCAACTCTCAGCTTCATTGGCTGCAATAACACACACCCTTACACACACACACACCCACACACACACCCACGCACACACACATTTGCAAAATGCTTTCTCTGATAATTAACTTTGGCCATACCTCCCCGCCCGGTACGCACACACACAGACACACAGACACACAGACACACACACACACACACACACACACACACATAAAAAAATACACGTATTTACACACACACTTGATTCTTGATTCCAAGGGGAATCCTTGGCAGTGATCAATGTTGAGAGCATTTTCCTTTTTCCCTCCACTGGTCACTGGTTATTACAGTGTAACAAATCCCATTTGATATGCACACGTACACACAAACACACACACGTACATCTTTTTTTTTGCCTTGCATGAAGATACAAATACCAAACACACACACACACACACACACACACACACACACACACGCGCACAACTTTCTGTGCACACACATATGCAGATACAGAGCTCATTTCACACTCTTGTCAAAGTGAACAAACAGTGCTGGCAGGTACGCACGCACGCACACACACACACACACACACACACACGCACACACACACACACACACACACACACATACGTGAATACCTGCAGCCACTGAATCAAAAGCAGAGGGCTAATTTGATTGATAACCTTTATTTGAAAAGGTTGTCTTGAGTTCCGCTATCAATAAGTGGAACAATGTATGAAATACGCAGCACTGGTTGCTTGTTAATTAAAAGTAAAATCCAGCAAAGAAACTTTGGAGAGCTGCATCAATAAACAACTTTCCAAAAGTTAAAAGACCTCCGACACTTTTAGAAAAGTGCCATTATGACCAAACTAAATTGCTGTGGTTTTACTTCTACTTGAGCTCACAGTAAGCATATTCTCATTAACTACGTGCGTGTACTCAAGCACAATTATTAATTACATCCTTAAACCTGCAAAAACAGATGTTTTTAGTCACTATGGGGAAGCAGAAACAAGTTATGAACACAACATTGACACATCACCTTTTAAGTTCATATGGAGAAGTTGTTAGCAAGCAGTTTGTATCCACACGTCCAGCAGTTAGCAACTCCTGAGGGACATGCCTGTCTCTTTAGCTGCTGACTGCTCCACGTCGTTTACTGACTGTCTGTCTGCTGTTAGCAGGAAGTGTGCGGTGCTATTTGAGAGTTTTGTGATGTCGATAGCTATCCCCAGTTATCAAAGAGTATCATATAACAGTGGCATCTGTTGTGGGATGAGGTTGATCCAACCTTGCAAATTGAAGCAATGTGGTTCCTTGACAAAAACAAAAAATAACACACTATTTTTGGGGGGAGGGTGACTTCAGGATCTCAGAGTTTTTGTTCTCGCAAATTGAAGACGAAAAGAAATTTTGAGATGTTTCTCAAAGTGTAACCCCATTCTTCGAGCACCTCAGAGAATACCACTCAGAATATCTCTCAGACAATATCAGGACATTCTGATGTGGAATTTCTAAATAAAAGCCCCTCTGAAATTTCAGAAAGAAGCTGTGGTACCTCTGAATTCAAATTAGTTTCCTGGAATGATCACACATCCCAGTGTGATCATTACCATAAATAAAACAATATCGTCAATGAAAAGCTCTATGTTGTTTTTATATATTCATACCACAGTTATAAATAGGTGGAGTTTTGACCCTTTAATTTCTCCATGCTCCATGAAGCTGAGGTCAGAAAACCTCCTCTTGTATCCATGTATGTGTACCAAACGGGTTTTTGCATGAGTGCTATCTAATGTCAGTGAGTCATATGACGGAAGTTAAACATCAGGGAACGCCATTCATCTGAAGTGCTGAAAGCTCTTGAGTGGCAGAATTTCAACTAGTTGAGTGGTTTGGTTACATTGTTGGACACAGTGTTCCTGTAAACACTTCTAACGTCATGACAGGACTCAGTGGCTTTGAGGCTCGAGTGCAGAACACCAGCTTCTATTTGAACCATGTTTCAGAATATTCTCTCCAAATGTTTTGGTGCAACCCTATGAGATTTCAATACCACTGCTAAAAAACTGTCTGTTCTCTTTCCAGCTGGGATCCCATTATACACTGTCAAAAGAGAGTCCTTATTATTTATAATTTTATTTGCTGACTTGACTTTCACTCTGCTTTGACAACATGAGTACCTTTTCATGCGTTTTTTCTCGAGGTATTACACCTCAATCCCAGAACGTTTTTGTCTAACTGACTTAACACTATAAAACTTCTACTGGATGCTGATTTAAGATTGTAAATTGCCCTAAATGATTGTGTTTCTAAGGCTCTAAACTATCTGCAGTGGGTGACACAACACTCAGCAAGCCCTCTCTATAATCTGCTTTACTTAAGCGGTTGGTATTCTAACTGCACCGCTCATATATCACTGTGAAGTGCACGAGGAAAAGAAACGACCAAGAGCAAAATAGTTTGGGCTTTCTGGACAGTGTTCACACTTAAATGGATGCCGCAGGAGTTATGCTTGCCCCGTATCATCTGAGTCAGGTCATCTTAGTTCAGGTCTGTGTGAGGCTAAGCTCCGGGTTTATTTCATCATTAGTCTACTGGGCACTGGAGGGGCACTGAAGGGGATTATCACAGAGCGGACGGAGGAGTGTGGATGAGAGTGGACGTTTATATAAATCCATTCTGTGTCTTCATGTGAGGTAGGGGGGTGGGGCTGGATTTGTATGTGCACACACTGCATTTCACTGTGGACTGTTTGTCAGTGTGGAGTACACATTGCTAGAGAGCTGTGTACACCACCCGTACCCTCCATCTGAACTGGCTGCTGATGTCACAACGAGCCAACTACTACACAAGGGATTTAATAGGCTTTGATTTGCCAATACTCCTGATTTTAAATATGTGACATTGTTGGGGCCTTTAAAGCTGCATCAATAAATACATTTATATTAAGAATGGATAAAATATGTATGTGTAGTTAAAAGCAACGCTTTTGAATTATATCAGCCCAGTAAATGGCTGCTATCAGTTGTTATCATTACCATTCCAGTGCTTCAGACAGATCAAAAAAAGTTCATTTACGCATGTAAGTTAAAGAGCATCGAGTAATTGCTTCAGCACTCAAAGAAATACAAGAGAACATTCATTTGAGTGTCTGATTCTTAAAAACCAGGTGTAGCCTCTGCATTTAGCAGCACTGGAGTCACGCAGTGCTAAACCACCGGTACTCATGTCATGGGGAAAAATAAAATGTGTTTCAACATCATGGATTTTGGCCTAGGACTTGGAGAGTGTTGTGTTTTATCTGGATATGAGCTGACTGTTGCAAACAATCATCCATTCATAAGATAAAAGCTTAAAACAGACGAATACATGTGCATTCAATAAATCAATTGACTTATGTCTTACAAATCATCCACAGCACCTATAAAATGATCTGGGGGGATTTTATAGATCATAATAATCTCATAGCAAATTCATTGTAATGGATGTACACTGCATGTCTCTTACTGATGATAACAAATTGATGGTTGATGTTCACATTCGTCAGTACAATAGCTTACTGATTCCATAACATTGTACCTACAGATGCTATAAATAATGCAGAGGTTCACTTTATCTGCTGTTAGTCCTCTAGAGAGAGAAACACAGACAAACAGCAGAAAACCTAACCGGTGAAAAGTGCATGCTGTGTATATTTATATATTGAGATAGATTGTGCTGAAGAGGATCTGCAGATCTGTTCTGAGACGTAGTGAAATAAAGAGGGGGAGGGAGGGGGGGGGCACCTTGTTTCAGACACATTCTGAGCTTCTGTGTGCAGTCCCGCTTGGCCTGGAGCCTTTATACATATACATTTAAGTCATGCAGATGACTGGAGGAGATAAATTATGTTGATTGTGCATTCAGACACATTTATGAGGCTTCACGCAGTTTCTGAGGGACAGTTCTGTTCCAAACAGTCTCTGCATCAGAAAGGATAGGAAAACTGGAACATTGAAATAACCTTCCTTTGATAGAAAGCTGAGTGTCAGCAGGCACAGAGTGAATGCACTACAAAGAAGAAGGAAACAGTGAGCAGTTGATTTGGGGGAGTTGCTGCATTTCATCCATATGGGATGCATTGAACAACAACAACACTCAGGGTCTACTGCTTTCAGGATCCAGTTGCTGTTGCAAACTATAAATGTGCTACATGAAGCAAGGTATGATATGAGGCTTGGTTTCTCTTTCCTTTCTGTGTCCGGCAGAAATATGTACGTTATAATGCATTCAGCATTCCCACAGAGCACCTCTGACTGTACTTTTTGTCCTCTTGAATTGTAAAAAGCCACAGTCCCAAGTCCTGTGTCAGTTTAACTAGTGTGTTGACACGGAAGTTAGTTTCACGCCCCGTGTGTGGCCTCCACACACCTGAGGGGCTTCGTTCAATAGCAGCACGGACCAGGCTGCAGCGTTATGTTCAGCATCACCATTTAGCAACGTTTCCCCATTGTTTCTTTCAACTTCAATTATAAACTTTGACATATTGAACGTTCACCTCTATATTTTAACCTACCCTAGGCCTTTAGGGGCAGTGGGCTGTGAAATCATACACGATGTGGTCTTTGTAAAATACAAACAGAGGTTTTAGGTTCCTCAGTTAAACTTGATGTACACTGAGCCATGTCTACACTCTTCTTATCACAACACTTGTTCACGACTTTTCTGTGTTTAATGAGTCGCACTGCTTTAAATGCAAACCTTTCTGTTCATAAAGATTGTCAGCATTTTAGCAGTATTAGATAATTTTCTCAAACTCGTAGTGCGTCCTTAGTAAATGTGTTGGAACGTCATTAATTCTGAATACATTCCTATTTCTTGTTTGAGCTTTCTGAACTGCACTTCTTGACCTCTCCTTTGCTCACAGAATGCATGAAAAGGGCAGCCAGTCAGTAATTGCATAACGAGCTGCTGCCTGAGTAAATCACACGCTAATTGCTCGCAAATTGAAGGTGCAAATTGATTAGAGTGTGCAGTGCAAATTGGTGGAACACTTCTATAACTATAAAGCAAGGAATCTCTGTGCGTGTGCGTGTGTGTGTGTGTGTCCTTTGCATATCTGGAGAACCTTTCATCCGGTCTACTTCACGCTTGCTGGGTGTATTGTAGGGACGCAGGAGCAGGCCGTGTCGAAGCTGGTGCAATATGAACACACAACACATTCAATATTAATGAACTTTGTACAAACAAGTGACAGTGCTCTGTACAGCTGTGGGGGCGGAGCTTCAGGGCTCTGAGTCCAGCATGTCATCCTCAGCGGGGCCTCATTGGCTGCAGCTCACTGACAGCATGGTTGCTGCTGGATACTGAACGCTAACTTAAGCCCTGTAAAGTGTGTAGTTAATGGTGGACACACATATATATTTTCAAAACAACCAATAAAAAGGGAAATGTGGTCTTCGGGGTCAAAACTTCCAAAATGTCATCTTAGCAAATGACCAAACCAATGCCACATAACTGTTTAGAAGTAACTTTGTGGTCCAGGAAAATGTGAAGAAAAATGGTTAAAACTTTTTCGAATCACACTTTCAGTTTCAAGTGGCTGAGTGTACTGTGCTTGAAAGGTTCAGCTCAATTCATTCAGTGTGACGCATTTCACAAGAGCCCCTCATTGAAGGTAACAAGTGGATGTGTGTAATACCAGAGGCAGATTGAGTGATCACCTGTTTTTCAAGTGTTTACCAAAATGGATAATAGTGGCATGTTGACTCTCTGAAGAGAGATACAGGAGTATCTGCTGTCCCACCACCCGACCACAGAGCCGCTTCTCTTATCAGGCTGTCAGACTCCACTCAGCCTCCGGACCATCACCACATACTTTTCTTCTTCTTATGAAGCATAAAGGGACTACAGGCTAACAAACCCTCCAGCGTCAGTAACTGCTGAGCTCCAATCCACCTGGGCATGCAATCAATCTGCTTCCTTTTTTACTGACAAAATTCAGAAAATTAGACAAGCAGTCGGTACCTCCACATCAACCACAGGACATATGTTGTCCCCAACTTTAAATAAAATCCATTCAAATATCATGACACAATTTCATTCAATCAACCAAAGAAGCCTAGAAGACATTATACAACATCTGAAATCATCCTACTGCTGCTTAGATATTCTACCGACACACTTTTTCAAAAATATTTCACACTGCATGACCACTGATCTTCTACAAATTGTAAACACCTCCCTTCTCTCAGGTGTTTTCCCACAAGCCCTAAAAACTGCAGTTATTAAACCACCCCTAAAGAAGGCTAGTTTAGACCCCGCAATAATGAAAAATTATAGGCCAATAACAAACCTCCCATTTTTAAGTAAAATAATTGAAAAAGTGTTTTTTCAACAGCTGAACAACTTCTTAGCCGTAAATAACTGTTTTGATGTCTTCCAGTCCGGCTTTCGACAGCACCACAGTACTGAAACTGCTCTTGTTAAGGTTTTCAACGACATCCACTTAAACACAGACAGTGGCAGAATCTCAGTCTTAGTATTACTGGATCTCAGTGCTGCATTCGACACGGTCGACCATGACATACTACTAGACAGACTACAGGTCTGGGTAGGACTCTCTGGCGCAGCACTTAACTGGTTTGAATCCTACTTGAAGGACCGAGAATACTTTGTGTCTGTAGCTAATTACACATCAGAGCTGACTAGGGTGACATGTGGTGTTCCCCAAGGTTCAATACTGGGGCCTCTTCTGTTCAACATCTACATGCTTCCACTGGCTCAGATTATGGAAAACAACAAAGTGTGTTATCATAATTATGCATAACTATATCACCAGGGGACTATAATCATATACAAGGGCTGAGTAAATGCATTGAATAAATCAACAACTGGATGTGCCAGAATTTTCTTCAATTAAATAAAGATAAAACAGAAGTAATAGTTTTTGGTAGCAAGGATGAACGATTGAAAGTCAGCGCTCAGCTTCAATCACTGATGTTAAAAACCACAAACCAAGCCAGAAATCTAGGTGTAGTTATGGATTCATACCTCAACCTGAACAGCCATATCAAGACAATTACAAAATCAGCCTACTATCACCTGAAGAATATAGCAAGGATTAGAGGACTTATGTCTCAACAGGATTTGGAAAAACTTGTCCATGCTTTTATCTTCAGTAGACTGGACTACTGTAACGGTGTGTTTACAGGTCTCTGTAAAAAGTCAGTCAGAAAGCTGCAGCTGATTCAGAACGCTGCAGCTCGAGTCCTCACTAAGACCAAGAAAGTGGATCACATCACTCCAGTTCTGAGGTCTTTGCACTGGCTTCCTGTCCAACAAAGAATTGACTTTAAAATCCTGCTGTTGGTTTATAAAGCACTGAATGGTTTAGGGCCTAAATACATTTCTGATATGCTGCTACCTTATGAACCATCCCGACCCCTGAGGTCGTCTGGGACTGGTCTACTTTCTGTTCCAAGAGTCAGAACTAAACATGGAGAAGCAGCGTTCAGTTTTTCTGCTCCACATATCTGGAACAAGGTCCCTGAAAGCTGCAGGTCTGCTGAGACCCTAAACTCCTTTAAATCCAGATTGAAGACTCTTCTGTTTGCTGTTGCCTTTAATTGAACCAGATTCAAGGATCTTAATACATTTCTGCATCTCACTACTGTATTTTATTTCTTAAACTGCACTGCGACGTTTATTCTATGTTTTAGCTTGTTAATGTTTTACTGACTATTTTTAATGTTGTTTCTAATGTTTAAATGAATGTTCTTAATTGTTTTTAAATCTTCTTTTCTTTTGCATTATGTTTTGATGCTTTTCATGGTTTTATGTGAAGCACTTTCAATTGCCTTGTTGTTGAAATGTGCTATACAAATAAATGTGCCTTGCCTTGCACAACCCTGTGTTAAACAATAACAGTGAATTCACCTTGAATTTTAAACACAACTCCACACACACACACACACACACACACACACACCCACATGCACATGAGCTTGATATCCATCTTCTTATCTAAATCTGACCAAAGATTCATCTTTCAGTAAAATAATGTACTTGTTTGACAGATATACTGCTATCAGATAGAACAAACCCAGTGTAGTCCCTGATAGAAGCGGGCCGCTGCTCTCTTTTCAGTGTGACTCGCAATCTGACTGGTGGCTGAGAGACAGACAGAGACAGAGAGAGAGAGAGAGAGAGAGAGAGAGAGAGACGGAGAGACAGAGAGAGAGAGACACAGAGAGACAGAGACTGAGTGACCGAGTGACCGAGAGAGAGAGAGAGAGAGGCAGTCTTCAGTCACCAATATAAACATATATCTGCAACAATCAACTCTGCATTAATTTTCTCTTCTGGGGACTATTTCTTTTTGCTTTTTAAAAAATGAATATCCTAAATGTTGGAGTCGCCCAGGAAGCAGACTTTGGCTGAGCTTAGATGGTTTTACCGCCCACTACATCCCTGTTGTTTTGATCGTGTTTCAAGGGGAAAAGCATCAAAAAGTGCATTAGCAGTAGCGTTACCCAACCACCGGGCAAGAAAAGGTCATGAAAGTGAGATTAAAAGAGTGGAGGGATTTAAGCATGTGCTGCAGTGCGCTGTGAACCTGCCAGCACTCATGGTCAGACACTGTGCACACATCACTGTGTTCCAGCTTTTGTTTCCTAAATGAACGTGGTATCTTAACAGTATCACACATTTCCACTCAGAGCTGAGATTTTCCACGTTAGCCAAGCTGGAACTGGCAACCTAAAGCCCCGAGCTCCTCTCTCTAACGGCTGGGCCGCTATCCATTCTGATTGGTGCTCCTGTGCTGATGATGCTGATGAAAATACTCTGCATGAGAACTGTCTGAGGAAGCACATCGGGGGGTCTTTCACACGGAGAATTCAGGAATACGTGGTGCAGGCTGCAGTTTACACAAGACAAAAGTGAAAGGGGTGGTTGTGATGTTTTCAAGGTTGTTTGTGTGAGGCTCCGTAGTAAGTGTACTACTACAGTAGATGGAGTTTGGAGAAACAGACAGGAGTACCAAAGTAATGTACTGCTGATGTATTTTAGAAACCTACAAAAGTCTATATCCAATATTTTGGTGCCAGAGTGCATTACAAGCCTCAAAATAAACGAATACAGCTTGTTTATTAAAACAAGTGCCAGGGAAATAAAATATTGTTTTTGTATATTGTGCAGCATTTTGAGTGATTAATCAGCTGAAATAGAAAACTAAAACTAAAAATGGTGGTGTTTCCGTTAGCTTAAAAAGAGCCCTTTATGTCTGCTGCATGGGGAAGAAAGCCTTTGATGTGTTCTGCTCCAAACACTTAGCTAATCTGAAGAAGGAATTTAAATCTGGCAGAATTAAAGACTACAATTTCTATGCTGGAAGAACCAAGAGCAAGTGGTCTCCGTTCTGAGTTTATGAGAAAAGACAATCCAGCCGATCCCGGGCCGTTTGCTGAGGTTATTTCGTCTTTCCTCTCACTCCATTATTGCTGGCCCGCGTGTTGGACCGCAATGAACATTCTCAGTGTGTCTTTGTGTGTGTGTGTGTGCTATTGTTTTATCTGCTGTCTGATTTCGTGTTGTTAGGGTTAGGGATACAACTTTAAAAATAGTACTGATAGTTTACAATGAAGCCCCACTGAGGCTGCACTGGATACACTGCAACTTAAAGCATTCATTACTAAGCAACACACGCACACACACACACACACACACACACACACACACACACACACACACACACACACACACACACACACTTCCCTATGCAGATGAGTTGGAGAAGCTTGTTCATATAACTTCGTGCGTGTGAAGCCCCGGGATGAGCAGAGCCATCCTGAGGACGGAAGCAGCGGGGCTGACGTTCAGCACCATGGACAGCGGTGCACCGCCACGCTGCCGCGGTGAAACGGGGTTACTGGCTCCACTTGGCTCCTGTATCACGCGTGTGCACGCGTGCGCTCGCGCAAACGCGTGGGCGTGTGTCCGCAGATGACAGGGAGAAACAGAGAGACTTCGGATGGTCTTTAACAGGATGCGGAGCGCAGAGTCCCAGAGTGTGTGATGCAGATACACTACAGCCTCTCACCCAAACACACAGGCGTGACACCAACACGGCGAACCCAGACATTCCACCAACCTGAGCCGGGAGTCCTCCTCCGGTGTCCACACAGCGGCGAGGAGCTGTCAACACATCCGCGTGTCGTGACCGGGACACATCCGCGGCTCCGTTAGAGACACCGACACGGAGACTGAAGGGTAGAAACCATCGAGAGAAGCAGAGGTGGATTCCCTGTATTTCCCGTCGACAGCCGGTAACAATCCCAGACACGTCCGTCCCTTCGGCCGTCCACCTCAGGGTAGTTCAAGGGGGAGGGATCAATGTCGGGCTGAGCTGGGAAGCCCCTCGACCGTCCTCCTCTCAAAGTTTGAACACCGTTCCTCCCTGCCTTCATGTACCGGCGGCTTTCGTGAGCGGACTGTCAAACGGGACCGTGGGGAGGGGGGGCATGAGTTGCCGGTTTGCGCCCTGGTGGTGTACCACGGCGTGTGCAGGCTTTGAATCATGTCCTGTGAACCCCGATGGGGGTCTTGACCAGCTGGGTGAGCCATTTTGAAAGTAATAGACTTTTCTTTGGACTGGCTGAGTCTCTTTTCTCAAACATCAATTCATTCTGATTCTCATTTCCTGCCTTTAAAATGTATTGAAGGCTGTCTGTAGCTCAGTGTTCCCATTCTAATCAACCAAAGCATTAATAACAAGAAAAACAAATATAGAAAATTAAATATTTTAGAGACAGTAAGTGACTTGAAAGACATGGAAAACTCCTGTTTTTAGACATCCAATATCGAGCAGGAGTTTTCTTGTTCAGTGTTTTATCACATGCAGCGCAGCAAGTGTTATCTATTAAAACGCCTGTGAAGATGTGTGTGGGTGAAACGACATTCTGAGACACAGGATCAGTCAGCACAAGAGCTCCATCAGGCACACTGATGGTAACTATCCAGTTGCCCGTCATTTCAATGAATCTTCACACCCTTTCTCCTCTCTTCCATTCCAGGGCATTGGACTTATTGAATTGCCAAGTGGTGGAGATATGGAAAGAAAGATATGCCAATGAGAGCTTTTTTGGATTGACACTTTAGATACACTTCAGCCAATGGGCCTCAATGAGGATTCTGAGTGCTATGCTGTAATCCAAGGTATTTATTGTAGAATTGGGGATCTATTTTATGACTGCCCCTTTATAGCCCGTTGTTCTATACTTGTTCAATTCTTGTTTTGAGATTGATTTTTTGTTTCTTTTCTTATAGATTTGGGGATATTTGATTAACGATAGCTCAAGCCTGTTTCCTCTCAAAGCCCCATTTACTGTGATGAAATTATATATTACTACAGGGTGCTTCGTGATTGTATATGTTTTTGGTCTGTATATACTGTGCTCCACCCACTTTTTTGTATTGTGTAAGTGTGGCATCCACTTGTAAACCTCTCAGTACTACATTCAGCACTTTAAAGCTGTAGTTAAGAGGAGGCTGAATCCTGTATGCTCTGATGAAGGTCCTTTAGACCGAAAGCTAAAAATAGAGTCCATGTGCATAGATTTAAGTGTGCGGATATCTATTCTACCAGAGACCGTATTGATTAATTATTAACCACAGAGATAGAAAAGAGAACAAGATTTCTTAAACAATCCTACTGGTGGGGCTGAGAGCAAATCAATTACTGGCAAAAAAGACTGCAGAAACAACAGTTCATAAGATAAGGGATACAGTCACAAATCAAATATGAACCGCACAAGATTGAAAGCATTTTAAGGAACTATTATCGAAAATTGTATAGCCGACCTCCATCCGTTGACACAGACCAAATTATCTTTTAATTCTAATAATAATAATTATCGTCTCTATAATATATATATAATATAATTGTCTCTTTTCTAGAGACACTGTACCTCCCAGCAATGGGAAAGACCAGAACCACCTTCTGACTTCACACATCACAAAAATAAAATAGAGAAAGAAATTGGTAGACTGTAAACAAATAAATTCCCTGGCAGCTGGTCTAGAGTATACAAAACAACTTATACCACCACTGGAGTCTTCCACACTTTAACATGGGGAACTCCCACCATGTGGCTGGTTGAACAGTTATACCTGCCCTGGTTACAGATCCACATCAATACTCAACATAGATTATAAATTGTATACCTTGATTATTGCAAAGCGATATGAGCACTTTATGAATGATATTATAGATGATGACCAGACAGGCTTCATTAAGATAACTTCAGGAGAACCTTAAATATAATTGAACATATTAACATATCAGTGCAGCCTTAATTCGTCTTGATGCAGAAAAGGCATTTGACAGTGTAAACTGGGCATTTCTGTATCAGGTACTTGAGAAATTTGGACAAAATAAAAAAAGCCATGCGATGAATTTCAACACTACCAAAACCCAACCCCAAGGGTAAAAATAAATGGGAGTCTGACTGATAGTAGAGCATTAGAACTGTCGACCAGGCAGGGCTGCTGTCTTTCACCGACTTTATTTGCCGAAAGCAATTAGGCAGATTAAATACTTTAAAGGGATAAAGGTCGGGAACAAAGAACACATCATTGGGCTTTTTGCAGATGATGTAATCTGTTATTTAGAGGAGCATGACAAATGCCTTTCAATATTAATCTACCAGTTTGAGATGTTCGGCTCTTACTCTGGGCATAAATAGAACTTTGTGAACAGAGATTTAAACATTAAATTACAAACCATCCAAAATGATTCAACAAACACTTACATTTAAAACACTTACAACTGACATTGGAGTTCTAAAATAATGACATATCTTGGGTTTACTATAACAAAAGGTATTTATAATCTACACAAAGGTATATCAAGGTGGATTAGGACATTAGGAGTGATATGGAGACGTGAGCTGTTCTTCCACTGATAGACACTATACAAATGAGCACACTTCCAAGACGTCTCTGTTTTGTTCAGTCACTACCAATTGAGATCCCTGAGAAATAATCCAGAACCTGGGATGAAGTTATGTTGAGGTTAGTTTGGAATGGTCAAAGGCCAAGAGTCAAATTTGACTTACAGATTTAAAAACATAAAGGGGGCATGTCATAACCAAACCTTAAGGAATATTTCCATGCAGCACAAAACCAGTAATTTCTTAGTGTACCAATGACTATGAAGCAATATGGAAAAATCTAGAACAATATGTAGAAGTAAGGGAAATTCAAAGCCTTATTGAAGACAGAGATATAGCAAAATATTTACTTGAACAGGTGGATGCTGTCATCCGATTTATGTGAGATATGTGGTTTAAATTATTACAAAATAGGAAGAAGAGCTCATGCTTCTTCGATGGATGGCCTATGACAAACATTTTTTCCCGTGTATCGATCAGAGGTTCGAACAATGGATTCCATATGGAATAAGAGACATATGCACCGTAGTTAAAGGTTGTAGCGTTCCAGGAGCTAAAGACAAGTATTTACAAACCAGGACCACTTCAGATATCTGCGATTAAGAGATTTCTTGGACAGAGAAATAAAGCACAATGTTAACTTGGATAAAAATAGAATAATAAGAACCATAATTGGAGTTTACAATAAAAATAAATATATAACTACATCTACATTATATCAACATCTGATGGAAAAATTAGGAAGCCCAACATTTTATGAACACTGAAATGGAAAAAAGAACTTGAAGATGAACGGTTGTATATTTGGAGAACACAACAGTCCTCAACACTTCGGAGAGGACATTGTTAGAAGAATGTCATGAGATTCCGTATTAACCCCCAAATTACAAGCAAATATACATCTATTGTTGGAAATGTGGCGCAGTAAATTTAGATCATTCCTATGTATTTTGGTTATGTCTTGAAATTCTGGGGAAATGTCCTTATGGTTATAGTCAAAATTCTGTGCCATGATATACCAAAGTCATGTATGTTACTCTGCTTTGGTGAGATGACAGGAGATACTGTGTTCAGAGAAGACGAGTATCTGCTGAAATTCTTGTTCGCAGCTTGTAAGAAGGCTATTATGAAGAGACGGTACAAGGCAGAACCACCATCACAAGATGGATGGCTGATAATTGTGAATATATGATATGATGTGGAACTGGTAACTCATAGTTTACAAGTGCAAGAGGAGCGATGTCGTGAGACGTGTGAGAAATGGACAATGTTTATATGTCAGCGATAAGACAGGAAAAGAACCCCTGAATGTCTCAGGATTTATAGCAATCTGAATCCTTTTTATGTTTTTGTTTTTCCCTTTTTGAATGTATGTTTTTCTGTCTATGATGAAAAGGCAATCAAAATAAAGTGTTAAAGAACTCACGTAACGATAACAAAATAAATACACATAATAAAACTGTGCAAGTATGAAAAATATTATCCAATTACTATCTGTTGGTGATGATGATCATCAGTGCTGCTACATTAAAGTATGCATAATAAAGCTCACCGTTATCTGTTTTGGTAATAAGTTCTTTGGCAAATGATTTAACCACTTTCTATTCCCTCTGCACACGGGGGAGGAACTAGAAGAAAAACACGGGGGGTCCGACACAACGTGTCCAACTCCGTGGTCCTGCCTCCTGCCATGGCCCTGCTGACACCCACTGTTACTATCGTTATTATTATTAGTCACATTACTGTTAGTAGTACTGATACCATTACTGCTTTCATTATCAACACTATTCTACTATATACACTGCTGCTGTTATTAGTAGTCGTAGTCATTTTCCCATTATTATTCTGCTTACTACTCTCATTATATAAATCATTTCTGTCATATGCATTGAATGTGTTGTAACTCTGTTATGTTCATTCTGTACACATGACATCTATTGTACTTCTGTCCATCCTGATAGAGGATCGTCCTCGAAGGTTTCTTCTCTTTTTCTCCCCTTAAAGGTTTTTTGGGGAGGTTTTCCTGATCCGATGAGAGGTCCTGGGACAGAGGATGTCGTATGTGTACAGATTGATTGACTGATTTGTGATTTTGGGCTATATAAAACAAATAGAATTGAATTATTTTATGGTGGAAATCTCTTTTTTTATGTAAAGTCAGGTGACATGTTACAATTCAAAATATTATGGAATATAATGCAGTCAGGCTTTCTTTTGTCTGTATTGCTTTCAAATATTTATTGTCCTTGTAGATCCACTTCTCTCATTTGATTTTTTCATCTGCTGAGTCAACACACATGTAGACATATCTGTCTTCTCTGAGAAGTTTTATATTTTGAGAAAAAAGTAATATTACGATAATAAAGTCATAATGTAATGAGAATAAAGTCCTAATATTTGAAGTAAAATCTCCCCGCCCTGTAGTCTGGCTGTTATTGCTCTTTGCTCTGCTGCTTTGGCAGAATTCCCTTCAGAGAATCTGGACAAAGTTTAAAGAGTGCTGCTCTTCATCAGAGGTGCAGAACAGAAACCAGCAGAAACCAGTTCTGATGGGGCATGAGGCTCACTATTGCATAGCTTATTGTTCACACAAATGTTAACTTCATCATCTGTGATGAAGTGCAGCTCACAGCAGTTTGCCTCAGCATTTCAGTGGGCTTCTGGAGACAGTCCAAAACAGAGCAAAGGTGTCTCTAATCGAGGTTTAGAGCAGATACAGCGACACAGAGTTGTACACTACGTTTTGGTGTACAGGAATGGAAACAGTACCAGCAGCAAAAAGAACCGGAAAACATCTTGCGATACGATCAAACACCGAGTGGCTGCTTCAGGCGCCTTCATTTAGATCTCACCTACACACCTGTAAACTTTCATGACTCCATCTCGCACGGCTGTGAGGCTTTTGTGTTGACAAAATCTGTCTACAAACAAATAGACAGACATTTAATCACCATGCAAAGTAAAGGAGTCTCCAGGACCACACGCCACACACACAGACTCACAAGGTATTAACTAGCCACATGTTGTTGCTGCTGACATTTAAAAATGCAATTGTTGTAATTGTGTTAGCCTATTATAGCATATATATATATATATATATAGCCTATCCTTCTGATCAAATGTGTTGCTGTGTCAAAGTCGTCTCAATCTCAAAGGGTTTCACATATTGTAAATATGGTCAACAAGCCCCTATTAGCAGGAATAATATGGTATATGCCATTTGTAAATGGTTTATAAGCATTTATTAACGGCTTCATCCATTGTTAATACATTGTTTACTAATGCTTTGAAAATCATTCATAAGTCATTCATTAACCTTCATTTTGGGTTGCCAGGTTCCCTCCTTTCTAAACCACCGTAGGTCATTTCTAAAGGATAAATGTTTCACACTGTCTGAGTCATCAGGACTGCAGTGATAAATGGTTATAAGTCATTAATAAAGGATCAGGGTTTCACATTTGCTAGGTTATCCGGTCTGCAGTTAAACTTAATAAGTCATTAATGAAAATAACTCACGTCTGCAGTTATAAATGTTGATGAATTGTCAATAAATGTGAGGTAGCCTCCTAAAAACTGTTGTGGGTGTATAAAAGTATTTCTCTCTAGTTGTTTGGGGTCGTTTTGCATTTATTTGTATATATTTATGCCTCTTCTTTGCATTTATTTGTATTCATTTATGTCTCTTCCCAGTCATTTTGCATCTCTTTATGGGCTTTTTGCTTGACTTTGTAATGAGAAATGTCAATACTGGCTTCTGTCCTTCTGTGTGATGTCACAGCAGCTGTTTTGCTCTTTGCAGCTGATGGAAAACCCTGCATGACATCACTTATTCTTCCTCTAAATCCCCCTCAGGTAAACACTGTTAGCTTGCAGCACTTTCGCACTGTTAGCACTGTTAGCGCTGTTAGCACTGTTAGCGCTGTTAGCACTGATGTCTATTCAATTCAATTCAATTTATTTAGTACAGCCCAAAATCACAAATTACAAATTATCCTCAAAGGCCTTTACAATCTGTACACAACAACATCCTCTGTCCCAGGACCTCTAATCGGTTCAGGAAAAACTCCCCAAAAAAAAACTTTAACGGGAGAAAAATGGAAGAAACCTTCAGGAGAGCAGCAGAGGAGGATCCTCTATCAGGATGGACAGAGTAAAAATAGATGTCTTGTGTACAGAATGAACAGCATAACAGAGTTATAACACATTCAATTCACATGACAGAAATGATTCATGTGATAGTATCAGTAGGTGACGGGGAGGACCACAGCAGGACGCAGGACCAGGGTCCAGATTTAACCAGGATCCATAGAAACCTGCGAGGCGAGAAGGCACAAAGACTTCGGGGATGGAGCAGAGTTAGTAATGTGCATTAATGGTGCATGAATTCATACAGAAGGTAAAATAGAGAAGAATGTGCGTCTATGAGCTGCCTGCTTGCCATCAACATGTTGAGAGCCATTGAGAGACAAATCAAAATGTTCCCGACTACTTTCTTACCGCCTGTTAAAGGTGGAGCTTTTAATTTATAGCGCTTGATAGGTTGATTAATAATAATTCATCATATTCTAATTATTATGTTGTGTGAGTAAAATCTGAATCTTCAACGTAACCAGTAACATTTCTCTGTCATCTAAATATAGTTTACAATGTTTTACTCTGAAGTAATACCGTAGAGTAAAAGTACTACCTTCAAATGTTTACTGTGAAGAGTGAAAGAAAGGCAATATTAGAACAATGTTGTTAGGAGCTGGATTTAACATTCCGAATATTAATACAGCATCAAACAACTATCTGTGTAAAGATATTGATGAATAATGTCGACCTGTTCCTCTGTGTGCTTTGAAATCAATCTCAATCATTCCAATCTTCGATTCAATTTACTTACCGTCCGTTCAAGGTGGAGCTTTCACTTCATAATGCTGGATAGTTAAATGAATAATAATGAATCATATTGAAATAAAAAGAACATTTTGTTGAGTAAAATGGGAATCTGTAATGTAACGAGTCTCTGTCAGGTAAGACTTGTACTACAATGTTTCTTCTGAAGTAAAAGTACAACGTTTTTTTAAGTGCTTTGCCAGCCTTTTGTTAGTTATTTTAACTGCAGAATGAGCTATGAATATTGACATAAGTCAACACTTTTCATATCTAAACAACATGTCCCTGGTGTTTTTTCCAGTGAACCAATTGTGTTGTCAGGGTGGGAGTTATTGCAAAGAGCACCTTAATACCAGCAGAGTTTAATTTAGTCCTCTCCCAGCAAGTTAGTCATGGACTTAATATTAATAAGCAGCTGATATGACCTACCGCTGTCGGCTTTATAAAAATGAGAAACTGTTCCCTGGATGTGTTGTGCTCTGCTCTTTGTCAGTAAGAGCATAGATATTAAAGATGCAAAAGATCTGTTAGTGTCTAGCGAATTATTTCATCTTCGACATTTTTTACATTCTCACGCACACACACACACACACACACACACACACACACACACTGAGTTTTCACCTGCATGTGCAGCGAAATGCACACACTGAACCCAGCTGTCCTAAGAGTGAGCAGCTCGTCTTCTGTAGCTGTTCAATACATTGAAATATGCCATATTATCTTTGAATATACGATAACACAGATAATATCAGCAAAAAACTCGAAGCTGTTTTAAAAATGTGGCTGCAGAAGAACGGGCTCTGCAACACTTTGTGGTGATTGGGCCGAACCAAAACCTGAACAAGATGCAGCTGATCCGGTTGGACGTAAGGCACAGTCACACATTGGTCTTTGAATCCGGATCAGAATCCTGCTGATAGGATGACACTGGGAGTGGACTCTGCTGACACACAAGTTGAGGCTCTGGGTCGTAGTTCCCTTCACGTCCAGTGGAGTCCTTTGAGTCTGGGTCCCGTTGGCAGTCAAAGACAAGCATGCTGTTACATCTGCCAGCACTACTTTATTTCCCTGGAGACGCGTTTGTGTTTTTTCGAGTCCCCTTTAACAATATCTACTTTTCAATATGTTCTGAAATGACCAAGTGGTCCGTTTTCATAAAATCACTGCTACATCAAAAAGCTGTCGTCAAAGTGTGAAGGTGATATGAGGATGGACTTTTTTTTCTATTCAGTTCCTCAGACAGTGTCAGTACCTTGCAGTTAAAAAGTACTTACGTACAGTCTTAACACGTAGTTCCATTAACTGATGTGTCGATAGAAATGTTCTTCCTTTGTGTACAAGCAGAATTACCTTCCATCCATGATGCGTATGCACCATCCCATTTTGTTCTTACCACCGTGAGTCTGTTAGTGATTCAGAATCATCCTAATTTAAAAAGTGTTTGGTCTCCCACTTGCCACACACAAAGGGAGGCACGAACCTGTATTAACAGCACAATATATAACGGCACAAAGCACAGCATAAATTACAGTTATATAACCCCAATGACACAAATAACATGGTCCTGTTTTGGGGGCGATGTCGACGTAGCACAGACATTTGAAGCTTCATTCACACACCTCACTACAGGCTTGGAAATATAGAATGCCTTTTAATTTGAATATCATAATTATTAAATATATTTGGCCAATGCAGTTTTAAATATACTTGTCTGTTAGAGTCTTTAATAATGAATGTGGCTTTAATATGAGATGCCTTTAGTTAAAAGATGTGGGTTCACATTAAGACAGCCAGGTCGTTTGTGAGAACGCTCAGGCAGTTCTAAATCTGTTCGCAGAGGATGAACAAATTCAGTGACAAAATATTGATGAATCACAGATTTCTGCCTGAAACGTTAATACTCTGAGATCTGTGCATACACAGTGTTTGTGAATGAGGCCCATTGAGTGGAAGAAATCCAGTTTATGACTGGTTTTAGGACTAAGAAGGACCTCATGAATGCATTCATTCATTGATGCCTAATCCATCTACTAGCTATAAGTCATGGAAAAGTCAGCAGCCAACACATGGAGCAAGTGCTGAAAGACATAATTAATTCATACTAAAGTATGCAATTATAACATCTGTTAAATTCCTCTGAGGTCCTTACTTTTTCTTTGTGTAAAGATGAGACAATCCCAATGAGAACTGGGGAAGATAATGTCTTGCTTTCTGCCCATTAATGAGGGACACTGAGTCTGATATAGGGGAGAGGGATGAGAGGTGTATTGGCTTGCAGTTGAATATTGTCTTCACATAAAAGACAAATTATGCCATTTCTTTAAATGCCTAAAGCGAGTCATAGGAATTACCATTAGAGGTGGTGTTTTCGTAGGAGCCGTCCATGTAGCTCCTCTCATCAAGAACTTGTTGTGTATTTATGCTCAGTGTCTTTTTTCATATAATTACTTTTTTTATCTCACATATACTAGCTTCAAGTAAAGGTTAAGATACCTTTGATGGAAAATGACTTATTGAAATTGAAAAAATAATGACTTGCCTTTACAAATCACTGGGGTGATGAATAAATGACACAAGAATACTGGCAGCGGTTCATATTTGTGACAGCTACAACACTTTATCAATAAAAGATTCAAAGTAGATGTGTGCATGCAAAGGACCAACTCCAGGGATCCTATTGGCCCAGAGCCGCGCCTGGCAGTCTGAGATGTATTGTTGTAAAGCAGAAGCTACTGCAAGCTATTTCATCTAGTTTCCTTTCAGTAAAATGTTCTGAGTGAGTTTGAGTTCTCTCTGGTAAACAGTAATGCAGTGTATACGTCGAGGGCTTTTATTGTGAAATTTCAAGTTTTAAAGGAGTAATTAAGTTACACATTTTAGTTCGGACTGACATTTTGAATGTGTCGGTTCTGCACAACCTGATTGGTTGATGCCTCTATTCACGGTGCGACCGCTCAGAAAACCAGATAACCTTCTGAAAAGATGTAGCATCTGTTTTTTTCCATGTAATATTCACATTTTGTGTGAAAGTACTCACGACAGTTTCATAAAATAAATTGACGTGCAAATTAATTGTACGGTGAAAAAAACTGCACTAATAAGTACTTTTTTTATTGATGGATCAAATGAGCGCATGTGATGTAAAAGATGTTGCTCATAGTAACAAAAGCGCAGGAAATAACCATCTGACCCCCAACAGTAGAGGAGTATGGACAAATGTGTAAAATGTGAGTTTGTACTCAAAATCCTGACTAAAGTCACTTTTTATTCAAGTCACTTAAAGTCATTCAGCCTCTAGAATTATTGCTCCGGACATGTGAGAAGTACACATGAAAATATTATCTTGAAAGCCCAACATGCTGCACCTGCAGCGCTCGGGGTGAATTCATTAATATTCTGAGGGCCTGATCGGGAGCTTTGGGGGGCCCTATGTGGCCCGCAGGCCGCCGGTTGACAATCACTGCTATCAGCCTTTCTGACTAAAGCGCACACACTTTTAAGTCATTCAGACTATTGCTGTCCTGTGAAATGATGTAAATGAAACATGCACTTTACCACTGTTGTTTAACATAAAAAAAAATAATTAATTATGGAACAAGACTGAAAGGTTCAATAGTAATTGGAACGTGATGGTCATTTTCTTTCTCACCTGTTCAACAAGTGTGGCTGCATGTTTCCCTCAATTCAGTTTATCAGACAGTTCATGAGCCTCACTAGAAACGGAGGGCTGCCACAGATTTAGATTTACTAAAAGCACAGTACCACATGTACACACGCACACACACACACACACACACACACACACACACACACACACAAACAGACACACACGCTCAAAACAAGATGCTGAAATGGTTTTGGTGTCCCAGATTTGAAAACCTCCGACAGGCACATTGTATCGCTCTGCTTTAGAGAGCAGACCTTCAGAAGTACAGAGTTGATGTTCTTAAATGTGTTTTCCTTTTTCTGCCGGGAAATGGAATGGAGGCTAATGGGGGGAAAAAAAGCCTTAAACTGAGTACAGAAGAGGAAGAAAACTGTGTTCTGTTCTCACCTTTGCAGCTCTGCGTATGCTTTCAGGCAGTGGCCTGAAAGCATACGCACTTCTTGACAGCAGGGGATCATTTTCATCTCCACTACCTGCACCTAATCTGATCAATAGAATGCTGAGAGAGATGGAATCAGATTTGTGCTCGTATGAGGCAACCTTACAAGACAGATTTTTTTTTTTTTAAAAACAGTGAAAGCATGATTTACGCTTTGAAACAGACCAGGGAATTGGATCTGAAGTTGTTAAAAGCCCAGTTTTTGGCATTTTAAGGCCTGAGTGATCTGACACTGTGATTGACCTGCTGAGGAGAGCAGAAAACAGCCGTTATGAGACAAAGATCAAATAAAACCATCAGGGGAAGAACAATGATAGCAGTGTACAATCAATCTAAATTGGATTGCAGAACCGTCTACATAGTCACGGTACACAGATTGGTAGATAGCCTAACCCCACGCTGTAGCGCCCTCCTGTCCTGGGCCGTGCACATCCCATACCAGTGGGTAAGGTTTCCAGTCAGGATGCTCTCTATTGCTCCTCTGTAAAAGCTGACAAAAACGTGGCACGGGAATTATGCCTTCTTAAGTTTCTTTAAGAAATACAGCTGTTTATGAGCTTTCTTCATCAGGACGGAGACGCTCGATAACCGTGACACGTTCTCTCTTTTTCTGCCCCTCAGCTCCACAATGAAGACACATCAATGGAGAGACAAGTGTCTGTGTTCGCGTCCTTTTTCATAAAATCAATAATGAACTAGTGGTTCTGCTGATTTGAGCAGCAGGTTGTTCTCTGAGCACCACTCTGCCAACGTGTGGGTTGAAATGACAAGAATATACACAAGACCTGTATGTTTATCCAGTCTGATCCCAACCCAACCTCCTCATTTTTATGGTGATGTGCATTTAATATGATTATGTGTGGAGGTGTGAGTGAAGTCTGATATTGACCGGTTGTCTGCTTCCTCCAGTCTTCATTGACCAAACTCTGCGGTCTCCCTAAACCTTAAAACCAGACTCTTCAGGCTCCATACCAGCATTAGTTTATTTGTGTTTTTAGTTTTCTTTCCATCCCGCTCTTACAACTAAATTGATATAAAAGGGATGTTATGTATTCCCTTTCTGCAACTCTCTTGTTTTATGTTTTTCCTTTTTTATATATATATCCTGTACTGTTTTTATTTATTTTCCCTTTTTCTTTGAATAGGCACATAATTGGTCAGATCTGAATCCTCTATGGGTGGTATGTGCAGTGTTGGGAGGGAGATGTGGGCTGATTTGGCATCCATGTGATTACATTCTTGTAAATTGTTGTATTATTGAGCCCTAGGGCCTTTGTGTTATAAAACCATTAAAGATAATGTAGAAATAAAATAAAATCTTTGCACTTGTTTTGTCTTTGATGAGATACTTTAAGTGGTTGTTTGAACTAAACAGAACAAGTGCAACATAAACAGAGACGTGAAATGATGCTGACTGCTGTCAGTTACCACGAACTGAATAGAAAGATTTGAAACACAAAATAATTATCCTTGGTCATTTGTTTGTTTTTTTATTTGTATCCTTTTTTGTGTTTTATTATATTATTGAATTATATTATGGTGTGTGTGTGTGTGTGTGTGTATCTATATACACACACACAGACAGACTTTTGTCCAAGAGACCGTAAGAGTTAACCTTGTTGCGAGCCTCTAGTGCCATGACACATGTAGCAGGTGTGTATTGAGCTGCTGTCCGTGACCCTCGAGGGGTTCCATGAGCGCCACCGAGTAAGGCCTAGTGCTACCAACCAAGCTGCATTACTTGACGCATTGGTGTTGACTGTATCATGATAACTTGTTTCATAATCTGTATTAGAAGAGTCTGTGTACACTAGTTTCATGGATCAAGGCACTGGCATTAAGTGGAATCAATTGTGTGACAGTGACAGTGATGGCACATCTGTGCAACCCAGTCTTATGGTCTTAGTTATGTTTTTTATTTATTCATCTTTAAATCAAAATAACAAAGAATGAACTTACAGCACCTGCAAACGTTCCGAAACAAACCCCAAAGTCTTACACTTTGCACGGCCATCCACTAACCCAACCTTCTCCCTCTGTCTACTGTGCTCTACAACAACGCCACACATTCTGGAACCCAAAACAAAGGATGGCAGTGGATGAGAAATAATGCTGCTTCCTTTAGGATCAGGATGTCTCCCGATCTTCCACATTCTGCTCCTGGCAATAACCCGTACTCTGTCTTGTAGAGACCCTATCAGCCCGTTGTCTGGCAGTAATCCACCAAGTTTGTAATTGGCCTTAAATGATTGTGTGTACAGAAGTTATTCAAATAAAATCTGGATTTTAAAAGATTTTCAATAACTTGGCAGAGATGCAAGTGAAGTTGACATCATTTAATTCTGTTCAACACGAGGAACAACAAAACAGTTATCCAATAGTTTTTAATTGCAGCAGCTCCTCCACCAGGAAAGAACAAGACTCCATTCAATTTTCCATTAAATTCACTGCCTTGTCTGGCATTGCAAAGTCATAATTTGCTCTATAATTCACACACAAACTACTCTGCAATCAGACAACCTCAGATGTCAAACAAACATGGCACCCACAAACTAATTCAATAACTGTGTGGGCTGAATTGATGGGATTAATAAAACAATGCAGTCGTTTCTTAGTGTAACATAGTTTGTTAATTGGCTGTACCAGCTCACAGAAGACAATATTTATTTATGTTTGGGGGGTGTTGGCGAGGAATTGTGTGTGTGTGTGTGTGGGAGGGGGGGAGGGTAATGCAGTGAGGTGCCATAAACACTTTATTGCCCCAGAACAGATGAGCACAAAAGATGAGAGCCATTACAAGGTGTGCAGTGCTCTGTAGCCTGTAAATATAAGCCCTAAATACACATACATGCCCATATGCATAGAATAAAATGCATATTGTTCTGGTGTAACCTTTTCTCCTTTTATTGCAGATGACAGTTTACAACCTCCACATGTATAAAATATTGTGGATATCTGCAAGCCTAGCTGAACTGCCAACACATGATTAGGTATTGTAAAATGCTAAAATCATACGTTCTCAAGAATGATCTTCTTGGTTTGAGAGGACTTTTGAAGCACATTTAAACACTTACCAACATCTTCTAAAAGCTACAGAACGTGTTAGCAACATTTTAGTTCCTAGTTCTACATAAGACACAGATTTCTCACAATGATACATCCATTTCTTGTTTCACTTAAAGGAGCAGTGTGTCAGATTTAGTGGCATCTAGTGGTGAGGTTGCAGATTGCAAGCAACTAAATAATTCCTCTTCGCTCTGCCCTCTGCCCTCGTGTCCTCGTGTCCTCCTGCCCTCGTGTCCTCCTGCCCTCGTGTCCTCCTGTCCTCGGTCCTCGTGTCCTCGTGTCCTCCTGCCCTCGTGTCCTCCTGTCCTCGGTCCTCGTGTCCTCGTGTCCTCCTGTCCTCCTGTCCTCGGTCCTCCTGTCCTCGTGTCCTCCTGTACTTGTGTCCTCCTGTCCTCCTGTCCTCGGTCCTCCTGTCCTCGGTCCCCGTGTCCTCCTGTCCTCCTGTCCTCGGTCCTCGTGTCCTCCTGTCCTTCGGTCCTCGTGTCCTCCTGTCCTCCTGTCCTCGGTCCTCGTGTCCTCGGTCCTCCTGTCCTCGGTCCTCCTGTCCTCCGGTCCTCGTGTCCTCGGTCCTCCTGTCCTCCTGTCCTCGTGTCCTCGTGTCCTCGTGTCCTCCTGTCCTCGGTCCCCGTGTCCTCCTCTCTGCTGATTCACTGCCTCTCTGTACCGCTGGTCGAGGAAGAAGAGGGCTGCTTCGTCTCAGCCAGCAGAGAAGTTTACAAGAGCAAACTACGCTAAACAGTCAGAGTACAGACAGAATGCTCTTGTTTTCGCTTGTTTGTAAAGATTTGTGATTCGTCGATCTTTCTTGCTGCGCTTGTGTAAAGGTAGCGACGCTGGATAAAAGACTGCGGACAGACACGATTTAGACAGACACGATTTAATTAGGTTTTATGTTCTTTGTACGTGTTCGTGCTTGTTGAACAGATGTATTGATGAAGTTTTTTCATCTGCAAATGTTTTATGTAGAGTAACGAGTGTAGCTGTCATCAATTTGAGTAATCTTCCCTTCACCTGGTTCACTTCAGCGTCTCCACCGCGACCTCTCTGCTTGCTGACTTAGCTCTGTGTGTGTGTGGTTGTGTGTCTTTGTGTGTGTGTGGTTGTGTGTCTTTGTCTGTGTGTGGTTGTGTGTCTTTGTGTGTGTGGTTGTGTGTCTTTGTGTGTGTGTGGTTGTGTGTCTTTGTGTGTGTGTGGTAGTAGGAGCCCGGCCCCGACAGAGAGAGCAGAGGAGATGCTGCAGTGGGATAATAAATAACACCTAAACATTTAAAGTACTAATAAAACACAGCAGTAACTTATTAACACGCCGGTCTTTGGTGCCCGTTTCATACAGAGTTTCGGTACCTATTCCTCACTTAAGATGACATAAAAACCAGTGTTTGGCTTGTCCATTCTGGGCTTCTGTAGAAACATGGCGGTGCAACATGGTGGACTCGGATCCACATGGGGAATGATCAGCGGTCTCCTGGGTCAAAGAGCAGTGCTGGTTGGACCCGTCCACCGCAGGCCTCATACTTTGCAGCAGTTTAATAGAAATGTACTTCAGGGTTTGACATCGCTGTTAGTTTTGGTCAGAATTGACATTTTTTAACCAAAGATGAAAGTGAAACACTGCTTTTGAGTACATTGCTCTTCCAACTTAGATTAAAAAATGAACACGACGGCGCCGCCAACCCTGTATCCATTTCTCTTTATGGATCCATGATCTACATCTCTGAGAGCGACAGAGAGAGCTGACGGAGGAAAGCTTCCCCAATGCAGCGGCAAATTAGTGAGATAACAAGTTAACCTCAAAGGCAGAACTCTAGTCTGTCAACTTCTGAGTATTCAGGCCACTGTTAGAAAAATAAATGACACCTTTGCTCTGACTCCAGACTGCAGAATGCTTCCCAATAAAAATCTGAGGGAAGCTGCTCTGAGCTGCACCTTATCGGAGAGGGTTTGACGCTCTCAATTTAAGCCCCCCAATGTTGAAACAAATCCTACGCCTTTGTTTGAAAGTATGTTTTATATCCTTCATTCAGTGTCCAGTCTTGCTGTCATGCACTGCATGGTATCCAAACATGTGGTAATTATAGAAAAAGTGCATCTCAGGTCCTCTCCATTTCATCCCCCTGAAGACGTTGCATGAAATTCCTCACTTGTCTCCTGGTCAGTCAAAAAAGCAAACCACTAAAGATCCCAGAACCATTTCCTCTGTCATGTGTTGTTTCCCTTGAGCTTTCTCTTTGTGAATCAATGACAGCAGTGTGTGTGTGTGTGTGTGTGTGTGTGTGTGTGTGTGTGTGTGTGTGTGTGTGTGTGTGTGTGTGTGTGTGTGTGTGTGTGTGTGTGCTGGATACAAGGTGATTTACCACCCTGATAATTACAGTCTCTCAGGGGAGTCTGCCTCCAAACACACACACACACACACACACACACACACACACACACACGCACACACACCTACACACACACCTCAAATCTTTAAACACATCCAATCCCAAACTTTACATGTTGCTCTCTCTTTAACAGGAAGGAGAATGTGAAGAACTCCTGCTGGACATAAACAAGGACCATCATCATCTACAACACAAGACAACTACAGAAGAAGAATCAAGTAAGGGGGCGGATGTGGCTGAGGGGTAAAGCGGGTCCTCTTCACATTGCAAAATCGGCTGATTGATCCCCGACTCCTCTAGTCCATGTCGAAGTGTCCAAGACACTGAACCCAAATTGCTCCCGAGGGCTGAGCCGTCAGTGTTGGTATGAATGGGACGTATGTGACATGTGAGAATATGTGGCCTGATGGGCAGGTGGCACCTTGTGTGGTAGCTCCTCCCATCAGTGGATGAATGTATGAATGATGACATGTAGTGTTAAAGCACTTTGAGTGGTCGGAACACTAGAATGACGCGGTACAGTGCAAGTCCATTTACCATTGTTTAATGGGAATTAAAATAATTGTCATTAAACTATATTATTATTATCCAATGTCATTCATAGGTGTCATCCAAATACTAATGCTGCTCTCTCTTTGACAAGAAGGAGGACTGTTGGCATATTCAAGGATTCAAGGTTTATTTAATACCAATCTACAATGCAGGGTTATGATACAAATGCTTTAATTGCACTCAGTTGGAGTTATTATATTATATATGATGTAATAATCGGCTAATATACAGATCCTGTAGCATGCCCGGCTGTCCGAGGAGAGGGGAGCTCTCTTTGAATTGCATTTCCCGAGTTTTCTTCCCATTTTACTCATGGATTTTGGGGAGTTTTTTCTCATCTTCTTAGAGAGCTTGGTCTGGGTCAGCTACTGTTGATTTGGGCCAATAGAGCCCCATTAGTCAATATATAATGTGATATTTGATACTGCACAATGGAAATTAATTCATCCTTTCTTTAGACCACAGAGAATCATCATACTGTTTTTCTAGGTACATTTTGACTTAAATAAGGTTTAAAATCCACTTCCAGGCTTATATTTTTATATAATATTGATTGAAGAGCGCTCCTTGACGTTGATACATCACAACACGTATAGGCGATGAGACTTATGGGCGGGCACATGGCATGCCCAGAGCCCGGATAGGCCCAGAGTCTCTGCTCGAGCCCAGTTTGGACTGCTAACCCAAAACACGATGGACTTTGTAGTTCTTTCATTTTAAATTACTGAAAGTGGAATGTCCCTACTTCTGCTGTGAAGGCGGCGGTGTGTTTGGGGCCCCATGCACAGTGAATTAATGTGCCAGGATTCTGATCATATTGGGCTCTTTGGGTTTATTTTCTGTTCCTTCATTTCTGATGTGTGTCGGTACGTTTGCTCAAAAGATTTGTTCTTTGTCTCGTAGCGGAGCTTCACATTACCGCTTTTAACCGTAGAACACTAACTAACAGTTAGTAACACCATCACTAACGTTGGGTATATTTTATAGATATAATATACCCAATAAAAAATACTTCTCATCAAAATATATTAAAGTAGAACAATACATGTCAAATTGAAGTACTCTTATTTTATTTTCCCTTTTACAACGTGGTGTCATCAGGGGCACCCTATAAAAAGGCTCTAAAATTTGTGAAAAATTAGGGTATCATTAATGAAAGATTCCTAAAATAAATAAATAACGGAGCTGGGAACTTGTTCTTCGGTCCACCCGTTCTTGGGACATGTGAGCCTGTCTCCCTGCATCACTGACAACTGTGGGAGAGATAAACAAAAAATGGCATTTTTTGAGAGGGGAAAAATTACGAGCTTTTTTATGACCATATGAATTCGCTTTGAAATTGCCAAAAAGTTATATTTATTCAAACCATTACACTAAATAAGGATTACATGAAAATGCCAGGACCACTCTAACTTACCTTATGCCTTACATACAGTCGGTACAGGCAGGGCAGTAGTGGCGAGGACCCACCGGATCGGCGGCAGACAGGACACCTGTGTCGTGTCTTCCTGTCCTGGGGGGCAGTCGGCACACCTCACTGAGGGACCTCTGCTTTCTGTTGCCACTGGTCCTGCCTCGCCTGCGGGAGAGCCAGGAGTAGGGATGTCACACACGCTACAGATGAGGATTCTGAGCTGACGTGACAGATTTGAAGAGGGGAGCCTCTGCTCTGCCCATGGCTTGATGAGTGCCAGTGCCAAAGCCTGCATATACGGCCTCCTCTTCATTTGTTTGTCACCTCTCTTCATGGCATTCTCCTTGTGTATGATCCACGAGTCTATCACACCAGCGTTCATCATGCCATAGAACACACACAGTGGCCACCTCTTGGTTTTTCTTCCACAGCCGTAGTGAGCACACATCTGGTCGGAAGTATCAACACCTCCCTTCGTTTGGTTGTAATATTTGATTACTTCAGCCTTGCGAGTCGGTCTTATGCTTGGTTGTGTGTGTGTGCATGGGTGATGGGAGCAGGACAAGCTTCTTTTTTGAAGCTGTGTCAGGGAGGAAGGACACCAAAGTTAGTTCTTTGGTGAAAAGAAAAGCACGAGAGCCTGGCGTGCGATTTTCTTTATCTTTCATCGCATGTGGGATCTCCCTTTTGTTTGCTTTCACCGTCCCCACAAGGGTCATGCCACAGTTCTCCAGCAGGTCAATCACCTTAAAAGTAATAAGCTCACCTGATTTAATACACAAACACTAACGTTGGGTAATATCCACCCGAAAAATATTTTACTCTCAATCACTACTGCCGGGTGAAAATCACCCCAACACGTGCCTGTTGAAAAACCAGGGATTGGAGCAGGAGACACGGCCACCTTGGAGAACCTCAGTGAGCAGCCTGAAGCTACACAAAGACCCACGCAACTCAGACAGCAGCAACACAATGAAAATCACGTGACCACAATTGCGTGGGTGAAAATCACCTGACGTTAGTGTTCGAGGGTTAATAATCCCCATGGTCTCTGAACATATGAGACGTACTGGTGTTGAACTGCGCTCATGGACTGTAATTGGTCGGTGTGTTTCCTGGACCGCTGAACGAGTGCTGTGAAGAATAGAAAAGCGCCGCCGGTTATAATAGAAGAATGTAAAAATGTAATAATTCTAAACTGTCTATCGGTTTTAGGTCTGGGTCCAGAGACAACGGCGTCTGGGTCCGGACTCAGACCGCGATCCGCCTATTAGTGACCCCTGCTCTAGGTGGACAGACAGAGCTTCTTTAGGTTAATGGCAGAAGTCCAACTTGATATTTGCATGCCTCTGCCGCTCTGTTATTTAGTGTGTGGAGTCCGGTGTGCTCCGCTAATCTTTAATGGCCTAACAGTGTCTGTAATAGCAACAGAGTGGAGACGGCCAGGTGGGACGGCAGCAGCTGCCTGTTTATACAGGACTCAGCATAATGAGGCCCACGCAGGCAACCAGAGCAACTCTACACCTCGACAACAGCTTGGCGACAGATGTTCAGCGAGCTCTCTGAGGCCAGCCTTGGCCCACTGGAATGGAGGGATGAAAGGATGTACGTGTGATTGAGACTGAGGTAAGACAAGGTAAAGAAGCCAGGCAGCCGTCCTTCGGTGGGAAGTTGGGACAGGTGAAGGTGAGGGAGGAGAGGCGGGACTGATGACACCTTGTTTACAGGGAGGAGAGGATGAAGACAGGGTCTATGCAAGTTTTGTCAAGTTGAAGTTCTTTTACAAATTCTGGAGAAAGGCACTTTCACACCTGTTGTTCGGTTCATTTGCTCCAAACCAGGAGAAAGAATGATGCATTTTAGTTGTGGTTCCTGCTCACTGACAACAAACAAACCAAGAGGAGTAAATATGAAGCTTATTACTGCTTCTACACACTTTTCTATGGACTTATTGAACTGACAAAGTGCACGAAGACACATACGAGAACAGCGGTTTTAGCAACTTTTGACCTATAATAATCAGGGAAGGACCCTTGCCTTATACAGATCAACCCTCAACAGATTTTCTAAACAAAAACATTTTTTAACTGAGTTAGTTCACACTGAAATGAATCAATTTGTTTCCTAGATAGATGTTTACAAATATATAATTTTTGACCGATTCAATTCCAGCATGTTTTTTAGTACTATATGAAAGAAAGAAAAAAATATATATTTATAAACCCGTAGTGTCTGGAGGTATTCCTCTCAGGCCGCACACAGAGCCCAAAACCCCTGAAGTTTATTGCTTTTGGCACATGAAGGTTTATCAACTTAGATCTACTGTGGTCTGAGTCTCGAAAGTAAGTGAGCAATGTTCAGAGAGATTTCAGTAAGAAAATCCCCCCCGCCCCCCACACACACACACACACACACAAATAAACCATATATTAGCAGGGCTGTGAGCTTTTCCCCTCCGTTTTTCTCTCAGACAACTTTTGAATTTCTTTGCAGACTTAATGATTCACATGACAAAATGACAATGTGACGAGTCCTTTCAAGGTGTTTCTGATGGTCGAAAACCATATAATTCATCACACGCTCCTGTTACTCTGATCATGACCACTAAATCTTGCATAGCCAGACGAACAGCACTGTGTGAGTGCTTAAGAAATGTCTGGCTCCATACATGATCATTCTGGTATGGTCAGTGGGAGGTGGGGGGATTGTCCCCCCCTCTGGTCTATATATCTCTGTCTCTGCAAAAATATTTGTTTTTCTGGTGGGGACAAATGTTCCCCACGTGAGAACAGTCTGTAGTGCAAACAATAAAATCATAAATAGACGATACTGTCAGCGCTAATGTGAGAGATGACATGGGGTCGAGGCTGTGTGATGAACGTCCCCACACTAAACAGTCTGATGTTCATATCAGTAAATGGACCAGTCATGTAAAATGAGCATTTAATTTTAGTTTTGTATAATCATATCCTCCATGTGTCTGCATGGGGAAAGGACAAAGCAAGCGAGTGAAAATATTGCGCCACTTGATGATTATCATGTATTTTTAAATTTATTAAAATATTCCTGTAAATGCAGTAGTTTAGTTTAAGTTTTTAAATTTAAATAAAAAATTTTATTCTATAATTATATATTCTAAAATGAATTATATTACAAATGTTTCTTTGGCTTCCTCCTAAGATCCAAAGACATGCAGCTTAGGTTAATTGATTACTCTAAATTGCCCGTTCCTGTGGACGTAGCTTAAAACATATAGTTTGAAGCCCTTCTACTCTTTATGTGTGTACGTACGTATGAATTATGACTTGGAGCGTCATAAGATATGTAGAAGCAAGACAGCTGTTTATCTCCCTGATTGGAGGGTGATTGGAAATATTCCTGCTTTAAGACGAGACCTGTGGAGGCCGGCGTGCTCTCTTTCTTCTCCGTGCTGACAAGAAACTGATTTTTTTATTATTAATTTAAAATGAAATATTTGTGTAGTCTTTCAATACATAAAACCTAAATAATTTTGTCGTATTATAATTGTTGTGTAGTCTTTCAAAACATAATACCTAAATATTTTTGTCAGATTATAACTGACAGCTTGGTGTCCACTTATATCTTTCACTAAACTACAGTGTTTTGGAAAACAATAAGAATAGTTTCTCATGAAAAAAGACGTTTGCTCATATCGACCACGTGGCAGACTCAGACACCCTCAATAGGTAACTGGTCATTTCTTTTACGAGGTGGTAATATATTTTTAAAACTCTAAATAGTTGAATTAGTAAAAATATTTGGAATGGTTTCCTTACACTTTCAAAAAATACACATATTTTTTTAGAATAATGCTAAAAAGACAACGCTGGCAGATATGGAGAAAGTTCGAGGACAATGGCTGATGTTGAGCCTAATGTTGAGCCTGATGTTGAGCCTGATGTTGAGCCTAATGTTGAGCCTAATGTTGAGCCTGATGTTGAGCCTAATGTTGAGCCTAATGTTGAGCCTGATGTTGAGCCTAATGTTGAGCCTAATGTTGAGCCTGATGTTGAGCCTAATGTTGAGCCTAATGTTGAGCCTGATGTTGAGCCTGATGTTGAGCCTAATGTTGAGCCTGATGTTGAGCCTGATGTTGAGCCTAATGTTGAGCCTGATGTTGAGCCTAATGTTGAGCCTAATGTTGAGCCTGATGTTGAGCCTAATGTTGAGCCTAATGTTGAGCCTGATGTTGAGCCTAATGTTGAGCCTAATGTTGAGCCTAATGTTGAGCCTGATGTTGAGCCTAATGTTGAGCCTAAGTTGACCTATGTTGACTATGTTGAGCCTAAGTTGAGCCTGATGTTGAGCCTAATGTTGAGCCTAGTTGAGCCTGATGTTGAGCCTAATGTTGAGCCTAATGTTGAGCCTAATGTTGAGCCTGATGTTGAGCCTAATGTTGAGCCTGATGTTGAGCCTGATGTTGAGCCTGATGTTGAGCCTAATGTTGAGCCTAATGTTGAGCCTAATGTTGAGCCTAATGTTGAGCCTGATGTTGAGCCTAATGTTGAGCCTGATGTTGAGCCTAATGTTGAGCCTAATGTTGAGCCTGACCTATGTTGAGCCTATGTTGAGCCTGATGTTGAGCCTAATGTTGAGCCTAATGTTGAGCCTAATGTTGAGCCTGATGTTGAGCCTAATGTTGAGCCTAATGTTGAACCTGATGTTGAGCCTATGTTGAGCCTAATGTTGAGCCTAATGTTGAGCCTGATGTTGAGCCTAGTTGAGCCTAATGTACCAACAAACCAAAATGTTGAGCCTAACGTTGAGCCTGATGTTGAGCCTAATGTTGAGCCTATGAATCATCTGCTCGTGCTTCTGGGGATGATTCTGTGTGGCACTCACTTGGAAAAAGCAATATTTGTTTAGTATGCCTATGTGTTTCCCCGGCAGTGTGTATTTTGAGGATAAGATTGTGTGCGAGTGTGTCTGCTGTATTGCTTTAGACTACTGAGTGACAGCCTTTTTCCCAGACAATTGTACGCCCACACGAGACTAAGAGATGGAGCGAGAGACAGAAAGATGGGAAAGTAGCAAAAGACAGGCAAAAAGACAAAGAGGCGCACAAAGATAGTTACCGTTTTCAGTTTTGTCAAGTAGCACAAAGCATCAAGCACTTAAGAAAATGTAGCTGCATAAAGCACTTAGGACTTTATCTCAGTATTTATGTTGGAATGTATAAATGTGACCCAGGAAGATAACATGCTATGGAGGGAGCAGGGCCTGCACAGTATTGAACTGAAATTTGTATTTACATTTTCATCGAATTTTGTTTGACGATTACTACTGCATGAAAATACCGGTACGACTGTGTTGTGTTGTTGAATGACACAGTAACATGATAGGGACAAGCAAGTAAAGGGATATGTCTGTCTAGAAGAAGTCTTCATAGAGCGAGGCAACCTGATGAAGTAGTTTAATTGGTGACTTGTTTCACAGTTAAGCATTTACACCAAAGCTTTCATGGATGATTTGATTAATAACAGGCAATACAAGTTATTTTGTTTGCAAACAAGCTCTTTTCAAGACTGGTTGACAACAGGATCCATTCATGTAAAAAGCTTCCGCTGCATACATGCACATCCAGCGTTGCCCCATCTTCTTCTCTGTTGAGTTTGATGGCGGTTGGCATCCAGAAGTCTTGCATCAGCACCATCTTCTGGACTGTCCCTTGCCCTGTCTATTACGGCATTGCCATGGCATGTGTGAAAAGGCGCAAGAAGAAAATGTTCCTAAACGTAGTGTGTGTGTGCGTGTGTGTGTGAGCAGTGATTGTGCTTCTGTGTATGTGAATATGGGTCTTGTTCAGCCAGTGAACTTGAATTTGGTTGAGAAGAGGTAATCCCTCATCCATAGCTGATAGACAGACAGATAGAAGTGTGGAGAGATCTTGTTAACGACACCTCTGAGTAGCTAGAGGGTCAGTGAGCATGTGGAGGAAGATGGCTGCCGCTTGCTGGCTCTGCTCATGAAACATGACCTCCAGTTTATGGGAGAAGCCAAGTTGAGGAACTTGTATAATAACGCATCACTACCTTCAGATAACGTGAAACGCGAATGGCTCTTGCTAGAGCTAGTGTCCTTTCTGGACTGCTGTAGCAGCATGGTGGAGCAACATGGTGGGGCAACATGGTCGAGCAACATGGCGGGGCAACATGGCGGAGCAACATGGCGGAGCAACATGGCGGACTCCGTGGAAGACGACCCACTCCCGATTTAGGTATAAATGGCTTTTTCTAAGCTAACGAAAACACTATGATTCTTAGTTTCAGGTCATTATACACTGATTAAAACATAGTTATGAATATTATAATCCATTTCTGCCAATAAATCCCCCTAAATGTCACACACTGTTCCTTTAAGTGTTTCTTACAGCTAAATGAAATTAATTTAGTAGAGTCCTGAAGAGTGTGTTCCCGTTGCTCTACCATTGCATTGTGAACACAATGGGCTGCGCTCACAGGAATGTCCTGGTTGGACAATCCTGCTGCTCCTCTGTGGACTACGCTCAACGGTCAACGAGGGATTCTGCTCCTCTGATGTGTTCTAGTCACACATAGAGGTAATCTTTATCGGCTTCTTGTGTGTGTGTGTGTGTGTGTGTGTGTGTGTGTGTGTGTGTGTGTGTGTGTGTGTGTGTGTGTGTGTGTGCATCTCTCTGTTTGGACACAATTGACAAATATGTAGAATGAATATGTAATAAAAAGAAAAACACAATCACAAACAGCAGTGATACTATGCTTTTTATAAATATAGTGGACAGATTTAGAAATGTCATCATGTGGCCGAAATAAGTTTCCTCCGTAGGGTGGCCGGGCTCGGCCTTAGAGAAGTTAAACACATGTAATTCAGGCTGAAAGTAACACAGTTTAAACTGACAATTGCAGGAAGGACAGCTGGTAAGAAATCGCTGACTGTGTGGATGTGTAAATCAACAGATCTATAACATTACTGCTTGAACAAACATGCTTTTCAACAGAGAAATGCTCACTGGGAGAGCATCAGTAGAGCTGACTATAATTATGTGTGCATTCCGTTAAGTTAATGTCTTGCTTGGACGTATTCTTATGGTGTTTATGACAATATTTTAGCCGTATTCCTTCAGCTGCAACCCCGGCAGTGTGAAATGGACTTGGGAGCAAATAAAAAATGAATTAAAAAAATATAATTTCAAGCGGTAATAAGGTTTCCTTCGATAAATTATAATCACCCAGCAAGCATTAAAGTAACCGGAGCAAAGTAACGCTGCATCCAGTCTGTGACTGTAAGACACAACGCCAACATGTCACAATACAACACTCAGGAAGTGACACACATCAGTGAATATATGATGTGAATATATGATGAGACACAGGGTTTTTATTTTTTTATTTGGATTCACACCGCCGTGGTTACAGTTGAGCAAAAATATTGTCACATGCCATAAGCATAAATCTGCAATATATGCAGATTCAACAGAATACACACATGTAATTACAGTCAGATTGTGAAGCCCTTTGAGGCAAGATTTGTGAAACTGAATTGAATTGAATCTATTGGACTGTAGATGAAGAGGTGATATTATAAATATGTCAATTTACACGTTTAAACTGTGTTGTTTTTTTTCTGGATATATGATTATTATGACTTTAACTTCTTCGTAATTGTGTTATATTAATTTACGATCTAAGTACCGAGCTTTGATTGGTCAGTAGGCGGTGCTTTATTACGAGTGGATCGCTTATGCTCGGAAGCAGGTTATGTGTTCAGCATAAGTAACCATGGCGATCTACCCCGTTAAGAAGGTGACCTTCTCCCTCCTCCAAGAGAGGAGGAGCACCACACCCACTCGCACACCCACACCCACACCCACACGCACACCCACACGCACACCCACACGCACACCCACCCACACCCACACCCACTCGCACACCCACACCCACACCCACACGCACACGCACACCCACACCCACACGCACACCCACACCCACACCCACACGCACACCCACACGCACACCCACACGCACACGCACACGCACACCCACACCCACACGCACACCCACACCCACACGCACACCCACACCCACACCCACACGCACACGCACACGCACACCCACACCCACACCCACACCCACACCCACACGCACACCCACACCCACACGCACACCCACACCCACACGCACACGCACACCCACACCCACACCCACACCCACACGCACACGCACACGCACACCCACACGCACACGCACACCCACACGCACACCCACACCCACACGCACACGCACACGCACACCCACACGCACACGCACACCCACACGCACACCCACACGCACACCCACACGCACACGCACACGCACACCCACACGCACACGCACACGCACACCCACACGCACACGCACACGCACACGCACACGCACACCCACACCCACAGACACGGACATCCACGGGGAGGGAAGAACACTCTGGCAAACACTAAAAATCCAGCTGAGGCTGCTGCTTATTCCTCCAATGTTATCTCCCCAAGCTTTAAAGAGAAATTAAAATGAAAAAAAAGTGTATATTTAAAGTCTATGTGGGTTAGGTTCATATGTTATGGAAGCTAGTTAATGCAATGCATTTCACAAAACTCTATTTTGTCAGTGGTGAGATTTTATCTAATTATCTAATATTTTTTTGATATGTCATAAGTAACATAAACTATATTTGGATGGGAGCAGCTTGTGATAGAGAGAAGGGGAGTGGGTAAGTGTGCATGGATGAGTGTGTCTGTGCGCCTGTTTGCGAGTGTGTGAGTGTGAGCGAGTGAAAGCTGTATTTAGCTGCACAAGCCATGAAGCCCGGCTGCGATCATAACCAAGCAGGAACAGAGAGATGAAGGAGAGAGTGAGAAAGTGTGGAGGTGGGAGGGAGAGAGCAGACGAGGAGGAGGCGTTGAATTCAGAGCACAATGAAGAAAGAGACAGGAATAGAGAGAGAGAGAGAGAGAGAGAGGCAGGGCAGTGGATGATGATGGTAGTAGGCGGAAACACTCATGCAGCTCTTTATCAGAGCTCTACTGTTGTTTTCTCTGTTGCATATGTATATCTGTTTATATTTGTTTTGTAGATTCTGTTGCCTGTTGTCATTCGCCACAGGGTAGGTGGGCAGCACTCGCCTTAGCTCTGAAGAGAGTGAATGTGTGTGTCTTTTTAGTTTCCTATCCTAGTGAGAACCAATTTAACTTTCAGACCTTAGACGTGGTGACATATTTTACAAATGTATCTTGGCCAGTCATTTCTTCCTCGTATATAGGTTCAGGACTTGGATTAAGATATAAATAATGGCAGCCAAAATGGCTTGCCCTAAATTCTGCAAAAACACTTCACCACTAAAAAGGAACTTGTGATGTTTTTGGGTGTAGTCAGATAATTAACCACTATTATTGCCGGAATTTCCCAACTGTGGTGTCTCTGATAGACTTCTGAGTCAAAATGCTGCTCCAGTTCTATTAGCTCTAAGACTTGATCAGCCTTTCAAGGTTGTCGTGGAAGCAAGCTGTGTTGGAGCAGGTGCTGTCGTCCCTCAGCAGACTGACAAGGTGCTGAACGTCCTAGAAATTCAACTCCCACTAACTGAATTACTCAAAATGTTGCATTTATAGTCTATGGGTGGTCTCCCTCAATGGTCACACACGTTTGTACCAAGTTGTGACTCTAATACAGGTTAAGGTTAAATAAACATGCATTTCTACTTCTTATAATGTACATAACAGTATTTTTTTCAAACTAAATATAAAAAATAAAGTCTCTATATATACTCTAAAGTTATAATTATTTCTACTTTATTCTTCAGAATTCAAAGAAATGTGTGTTGTCAGCTCTCTCAACAGCATAAGGACCTGTGTCCACATAGAGCCTCTTTTTTTAACGCCACATCTTTTTCCAATTGATCCCAATGAGGACATGCAACTACTAGCTTTTTTCTGAGTACTTCTCTTCTTTTGTCCGACCGCGCCGAGCGCCTCAAGTGGAAAAAGTTTTCAGAAAAGCTCTGGTGATGTCATTGTAGAAAATGTAGAAAAACTGTTGTGCTTTCATAACGGTACACTGTGTCTCAGCTCTCAGATTGAGTGGTGACATCTACACAACGTATGAAGCAGACGTCCTCCGTTTGGTGCCAAACAAATACATAGTAGCCCAAATAGATAATACAAAGCAAATAGCCATGCCAGTCTGTAATACAATCATCGTTAGAGTGGTGATACGTTGTCAAAATATTGTTGTCATAGAAACATTAGAAAAAAGCACACAGAGCGCGTTTTGGTTGAAACACTTTGTGGCCACAGGCCCTTATCCTTATCTTCCAACTATTATTGGTGCACATGACCCCTTTTAAAGCAGTTTTTGTTGAACTGGTAAATCTATTGGTCATCCCATGAACTCCCCCATCGAAACCCTGTTGGTAATCCCATGAACTCCCCCATCGAAACCCTGTTGGTACTTCCATGAAATCCCCCTTCATAGCTCTATTGGTACTCCAATGAACTCCCCTGTCTACCAGTACCTTTTAAAGATATACCGATACCAATAAAGTACTTGAAGCTGGGAGTGTGACTTGCTAATCACTCCCACACTGCACAGCGCTCATACATAACAAGCAGGATTTACTTTGGAAAGGGAGAGAGTAAGAGCAAAATAGACACAGAGAAGGAGAAATATTGCATTGCCAGAAGAGTAATGTTGTTATAGTTGAATAGTGTACTTGTTGTTACATAAATATGTAGCACTTTAGAGAGCTGAAGGCCTTTTATTTTTACACCATTTCCTTTTGCCTATCGCTCCATCCAGCAGTAATGAGGAGCACAGATCCATGTGCAACCATATGTCACTCATCAGGAGGAGAGGAGGGAGAGAAAGAGAAAAACAACCATGCTTTCACATTGTGTAACCATTGCTTTTGATTGGTGTTTTTTATTAACTTTAATGTGTTGCTGCCAAGTTGATACTATCAATTATCAGTTTAGCTTGGGATTCAGCTGGAAACAAGTGGCGTTGCTCAAATAGGACCATGGCTATTTGAAAGATTGTTTGGTCAGAATTGCTTATTTTGTTGCTATGAAGAGACAAAAACTGAATCCTCAGGCTGAACCTGAAGTTACTGAATCTTGAGTCACTTAGCGAATTAACATCTTTTAGCAGTGGAGCTCCCCTCAAAACTAACTGACCCATTCCATGTGAGCTCCGTAGGTAAAACCTACTGAAAGACTGTGAAAACCACAGATACATGTATGATGCAATAACACCTTCACCTCCTTAAAGACTTATTCAGTGTTCTGCCGTAGAACACAGAGTTCTGTCACCAGAGCGGTTATGAACATTATATTTTCTTGTTTCATCCGTTTAATTATTGGACATTCTGGTCAAAGGTGCCCTTTCTTTTGAGAGGCAAAGATCCTGCAGGGGTTCAAAGGGGCAGGTGGTGGTGTTCTTGAAGCAACTGGCTGTTAGTTGTTTTAGTTTGATCCACTGATGTGGCCCGCTCACTAGCATGGATAACAATTTCATCAGCAGCCATGACCCAGCTCATGGAGGCAGTTACGGTACTGTAAAATACTAGTGCACTCCTTATCTTTGGACTCCCTTTTACATTCAGGATGACTTGCACTTCCAGTCAGTGTTCCTTAATCCTGTTCTTTTATGAGAATAGCTAATTTGGCACATGTTTAAAATGTCAAGAAATCTAGCCTGAAAAGAGATATTTTTTTCCAACCTTGATCATCCCTTTACCATACTGTAATTAATTGACATTGAACATTCAAATATACCATTATTGACAGTAATGAAAGATTTTTCTAAATCCTTCAAATATCAATGAGCAATGCTGGATGGCCAATAGGGAAAAGCAAACAATCCCCTCAGGGCACCGGACTCTGAGGGCCTCCAAACCCACAAGTTCCCACGTCAACCAACAACCTTGTCTCCTAGTATTGACATTTACATACCACTAAATGGTTTTGCATAATACGTATTGGAGGAAACATAAATGCTACCCGGATTATGTTCACCTGCAAACTATTTTCGAATCCACAAACAGCTATGTTCTTTTTCAATTTTTCAATCTTTACCTGACCTAAACCAAGTGCGTTGCAATACCCAAACACAACGATTGCAACATGAATCATGCTTAACCCCAACCCTAACCCAGAAATCATTTAGCTGAATGTCATAGTTCCCCTGAGTTGATTGGACTTTGGCCGGTTTTGGGGACTGGCTCCTAATTAGGAACTGCCTTCTCTCTAATATCATGGGACTATATGGCGCTCAACTTATGGAGTTCAAATGTGCCAAATAATAACTTTTGCAAAACTCAACAGCAATGTCTCTTTCCAGAAATCTGAAACGCCCACAGGCCTTTTCTGGTTTAGTGGTGTATTTCCATTGAAACTCTCTTCATACAAATGTCCTTATTATTAAAGAGACATTTCATCGTTATTATTAAGGAGGGATTTTTTTCATTGTGAAGGCACATTGTGAGGTTCTCAGGCTGGGAATCACTACCGCCACAATATAAAAAAAGATTATGTAAAGTTGTCACCTGCATTAATATTTCAAAATTGTTTTATGTTCTAATTGAAGCTTCAGTTTGTAATCTGTTTATATTGTACATATTCCCAAATGAATGTGTTGCGTACACTAAGTGACACATCATGGGACATGTTTGGGTGGAGAGTCTCATTAAGGACTGCTTCTCCACAGTCAGCTTCACCCTCCTCTTCACCCCTTTAGTTGCTGCTCCAGACATGGAGTTTGAATAAAGGTTTGTGCTGCAACTGCAACAAATGAAGATATAATGCATATTAATATCATGAAGATTTAAAACAAATAACCTGTTTATTGCTTTTGGAAAAAGTTTTACTCGCCTTATTTTTAAGCACTAATGTAATTTTCCACAGCAGCTACCCTGTAGTTTCTTTGTATGACATTTCTATAATAAATGTGTTTGGTAACAACTCTGTGTGCTTTGTCTCAATATATCGATATGTAATATGAAGGTGTGCTAACCTTATTCACTGCTCTCTGTAAGTAACAAATGACTTCATCTCAACAGCCACAAAGAGTGCGTGTTGTCTCTCTCGAAATGAGAGGAATCTGGACTCACACTCTGGCAGCTAGTAAACCACTGCAGCAGCACTGACACGTAGCTGCACTCACCTCAGCTTCAGTGTAATTACACTTGAGCTGAACCTGTTTGCATTTACATTTTCTTGTGTTTATGGCTTAAACCCCAGCTTAGACGGTGCTGATTGAGAATGCGTGCTGCAGGGAACTCAGTGATAGGCTGCCTCTTGGTTGCATCCTGTGTGTGACTGTGTATGGCCGTGCTGACGCTGTTCTTTCACATGCCTCTGTCTGTCATCCGATCATGCCACACCGCATCAAGTCTGTACGCTCTGAGATCGGTTCTCGCTCGCATTGGGATCCGATCCGATCTCAATGAGGTGTGGACAGCATGTGGACAGAATCTGGACAAATGATCAAACGCAGGTCTCCCATCAACTTCCCCCCACACAACAGGAGAGCAAAGGGAAGAGAGTAGGAACACCTGATTGGGGCACAGATGGGACCCGCTGCTGGAGTCCTATTATAAGTTACAGCGAATGCAAACACAACATTTTGTGATTTTGCTGCTTCAAAATAAAAGTTTTTAAATAATAAAAATGACTTGTATTCATGAATAGTTTAAAGGAGCTTTGTTTACGGCTATTCTTTAATACAACAAGTGTACTCACAGTGCAAGGAGGAGGAGTATGCTGCAAAAAGATAATGTACAGAATTTATAGGAAATTAAATGTGTTTATCCACTGCTTCACAATCTTTGACCACAAAACTATTCCAATCACTATCCGCTCAGGCGAGTAACTTTAAGTGGACACGCATCTGGGGACACAGCTGAATTCCGATGTGGCACATCTGATCATGAAAGTCACATTTAAATCAAAGTGCAACCCCGGCCTGACTGATGACCATCATGTCTTTGGGTTTTAAATAGTGATGTAATTGTTTAAGTTGCAATAATTCATAATTGACTTATTTACACATTAAACCTGAGCCAGCTCCATTCGCTGAATGAAGACCTTGAGATGTAGTTAAAAGCTCTGACAATGAGGAGGTGGGCTTTGAGCTTACGGTATCTTTACCATATAGAATAAAATCAAAGTATGTCAAATTATGTAATGAAATCTGTGATGTATGTGAAAAGAATGTGGCCTGTATGGATGACACTTTTATCCACAATAACACCATGTCCATGTATAATAATAATGATAATAATAATAAATGTATGTTGTATGTATAAAAAAAAAAAAGTAGCACTTAGATGGCTCTTACTTGTAGCACTTTGTAGTTTGGCTTTCTGGAGGAATTGTACTTTCTTGATTCTTCATTCTGAGTTTGTACTCTCATGGTTGAATCACTTATTGTAAGTCGCTTTGGATAAAAGTGTCTGCTAAATTCACACACATCTGGCAAGTTTTAGTGAACAGCTGAGCATGTGTGGTTCTGTACTTTGGGTGGCATGTGGCCTTGTTTGAGTCTAAACTCAGAGAAAGCAGCAGAATACTATGATATTAGAGGTATTCTGGTCATTATGGGGGCCTGAGTTGGATGTAGGGCCTTAATCTGGATTACTGCTCGGGCCCTGGCACATGATCACATATCACTGTGTGTTATACAAATAAAGATATTAGCACCAAATACCATTTAAGGCTCCTGTTTCTGTTTAGCTGACAGGTGTCTGTTAAAAGAATTATTCAGGGCACAAAAATAATTACAGTGAACAATTAAACACATGTGCAAGACATATTCAACTGCAGGTAACAACACTGCAGCCTCATGTTTCCTGTTACCCTCCCTGGTGAGGTATGGGGTGAAACGGGGTGACAGGAAGTGATGTCACTAGAGTTGACGACTAACCTGGTGCCCTCAGATGGTTTGATACACAGAACCATCTGAGAGGCCATCAGTGGATACTGTTGGGGAAAGAGCAGGTCCTTTAAAACCTCTTCTACCTGAGAGCCCCCTCAGGAGGGGGATTCGGGGTACACTGGTTAAGAAATTTAGGGGAACCCCTGGGAGAAAAAACAAATAATAAAAAGAAAATAATTATGTTTTATATCAGATTAACAAGCAAAACCCAGGCTACAAACTCATGTAAGCCATTTGTACATGCTCCAAACACAACTAATCAAGACCAACGAAATGCATAACCAAATATTCATATTTATATCTCGCCAGCCACTGGACTTGCTGAGCATGTCTCCTTTGCTCGAGTTAGCTTTATGCTACATAGGCTTGCGACCAGGCTAAATAACGCCAAGAAGACAGGGATTCCGTACATAGCGCTCCAATCCATATAGACCACAGCCTCAGAAAGATATCAGCCAAAGAACACCAGCCTCAGACAATTATGAAACAGCAACATAAGTAAAAAAGCTCCTTACCTCGTCATGAAACGCTGAAAAAACGAATGAATTCTGCCGCTCAGAGACTGAACTAAGTCCATAAGAAGCAAAGGAAGAAGAAAAAAAGGAAAGCAAGCTTCTTTGACTGACAATTTACATATGGGGGGATGGTAACTACCTACCCTATTGCCCTATCACATTACCATCTGCTTGGCCTGACTGACTCTTATTGGCTAAACAGTGCTGTCTATCACGTTGGCCAAGTTGGCCGGATTTCCTGTATGCTCCTATCTCTGCAGAAAAAAAGGATATCTCACTCAGCTCTGAAAACTGATCACAAAATAAATTACAGCCTTTTTATTCTACAGACTTCTGATTTTGAGAATAAAAATATTCATCTTATAGATTAGAGATTTCAGAGCAAAAAACATTCTTTTAGTTTGGCATTGTGTATGTTAATGCTGCTTATGGATGTATTAAAAAATGACTTGGCAGCTGATTGGATAAACCATCTGTCAACCAAATTATTATCGAAGCCAGTCAGGAGAAGTGAAAAGAATCTTCTCCTTTGAGAAAAGCCTTGGGTGTTTTTCTTCTTCTTTCAAATTATCTCCAGTTTTGATATAAATGATGCTGTTGCAGCATCCACTCTAACCTGTTCAAGAGCCGCCATTGTTGTTTTGAATAAAGTCCCTTCTCTGTGTTGATCAAACACACCTTAACCTCTCCTGTAGCTGCCGGTAGCTCCTCACAGGATGCTTATTGGTCTATACTCGTGTGCTTCCCGCAATTCTCGTGTGGTTTTGTGATATTAAGAAAATCCAGCTGCCATGCAAGTTAAACACATCCTCATACAACGATTTGTATGTTATCCTACGAAAAGTTACTCTTCACTTTCATGCATTTTCCTCAAAAAGTTCAGCAATACATGTCAATTTATGCTTGTTACATGCATACATATCAAATGAATTTCTGTCTTCACAGGAACAGTTAGGTCGAGGCAACAAAACCCCTCAGTTAGGTCGAGACAACTAAACCACTCAGTTAGGTTTAGACAACTAAACTACTCAGTTAGGTTTAGACAACTAAACTATTCAGTTAGGTTTAGACTACTGAGTTAGGTTTAGACAAGTTTAAAAATGGAATCCGGGGGTGTGGAATTGGAAAGAAACCAGTTTACCAGACCTCTGTAGCTCGCGTCATGTTTCTAGTGGCTTTTATCTGAAACCAAACTTTTGGCATTGTGGACACTGTAGGGACAGGGTTCAAGAATGCATGGAATTAAAAAGATGACATCTGTGGTTCAGCTGAATCCATTCTGATTGGAGTACTCTTGTAATAAAAGAACCCTGATTATGTTTTTGCATTGTTGAGTGTGTGGTCTCGAGTCTCTACCCCAAGTGCTTGTGGTTAATTTTTTTCCACAATTACTGCCCGTGTTAAATTAATCTCGCAGTTGCCAGCACCTCCAGCGCTGAATTACAAGCTGTGCACAGAACTTGTTCCCCTCGTTTAAAGACCCAGTGAAATGAAAATACACATTCACAGTTTTAAACCTGTGTTCCTATTAATTGTTAATGTTTTTTTCTCTTCTGTAGAACATTTTCAAATGTTTGATGACTCATCCTGCACTCAGAGGTGTTAGCCATAGCGGTCATATGAAACCACGTGTGTGGATTGTAGTAGCTAACAGAGTAATATGGAGTGATAGGGAGAGGTGTGGGTTTGGATATCAGTGGCAAAAAAAATTTCATTTTCAAAATAATGTTGCCTAAATAATGAGGTCTAATTCATTCAAGGGAGTCTTTGCCGATTTCCACCGGGCTCTGTGTCACTGCAGTGCAGCAGATGAACGTCTGCTGGATGACACTAAACGGCCAGCGGAGTCTGCCAGCGGGTGAGCGGGGAGCTCGGTAGCTCAGTGTCGTGATAATCTCGAAACCTGCCCACTTGTTAGCAGTCCAATGAAATGCCTGGATTTGATTTAAATCCTTCTTGTAACTGTACACGGCTGAACTATTCTTTTCAATGGGACTTAAAAAACTATTTTAACCGGTACCATATTTAAAAAAAGTTAAGGAAAAATGTCAAGTGGGAATGGGGTCTTATCAAATGTTGTCATTCATAGGTTGGGAGCATCTAATGGGGTCTGGTGTTAAATTACTATTTTAATTAAATTCTCTTTGGTTAATTAACTGCAGGACGAACATACATTTCTAATTAAACAATCTACATTCAGCACAGCATGTGTACCGCTATGTCCTATGAAAGTACAGAACCATGATGGGTTTACTTGTTAATGCACATTGACAGGTAGAGTCAGTCAAATGTAAAATAAATCCACTGTGAAGCACATGTTGAGGTTTGTAGTGTGTAGGTGTTTAGTGAAAAGGAGCAGAACAATAGAAATACCAGCAAAAAGATGACCGATGAAGAGGAGGAGGAAGAGGAGATTGTTAATAACATGGAATGGATTTCCAAGAAGGGAGTGTGATATTAATCAAACGCATCAGCCCGTAACTCATTAACAACACTAACAAATTGGCTCGGAGCAGTCTCACATCTTCTCTAGTATTTTACATGCCAGAGACACAGCAAATAGAGAGATTGGACTTTTGGAAATTTACAGATTTACAAGTCTTTTCAAAATCTGGATCATGAAATTACAGTTTCATATGAAAGTAAAGGCTCACTAAACCCGACAGGCCAGACGGTTTGTTACACAGAACCATCTGAGAAGCCGTCACTGGAAACTGTTTGGAAAAGAGAAAGGCACTTTCAAACAATACGTGGATGATTCATCTGTCAATCAAACTCTTACCGCCAGTCAAGAGAAGAGCGAAAACATCTTTTGGCCATCTTGTCAGGTGTCAAGTAAGGGCTTAGAGACGGGACCGATCAGCACCTGAGAAGAGCTACTGCAGCTACAGACGGGGTTTATGTGTGCGACGACACAGAGGCCCGGCAGCTCCTGAAGAGACACAACCATGTTTTCTCTCTTCTCCTTGCTGACTTCAGTAAAGGTTTGATTGACACATGGTTCATCCAATCACCTGCCAAGTATGTTTTTAGAGTGCCTGCCCTTTTCCAAACAGTTTAAGGACTTCTCAGATGGTTCTGTGGCACAAAGCATCTGGCGGGTCAGGTTAGGAGAGTTCCATTACAATCCACTACTGAGTTGGTGTACATGATATGATTTATAATCACAATTAAAATTGCACTCACAATAATCGAAACTTATTTTCCCCAAATTCATTCACTTTGTCTGGAGCACCCTTCCTTTTCTTATGTCATCACAATGTACGGTACACTAATGTCGATAATTTGCTCTCAATGAAGCCCCAAACGCCACAGTTGTGTGTTTGTGCCTTGCCGTGTTGACATGGAGGACACATGTCCATCCTGTCTGAAGGTTAGTCCCGCTAAATCTGAGCCCAATGCCCTGAGGACAAAACTGATTGACTGTAATCTTAGTCCGGATATAATCTCCTGTACTGAGAGAGTTAATCCAAACCCAGGCCCCAGCCCCTCAGCTTCCATCATAACCAGCACTATAAACGTAACTGTATGCCAGCGCTTAATCTAATCCATATGGCATCAGATTTATCTGCAGGTAAATCAGTGGGATAAGTATCTGCTGGCTAGATTAATAGAGTGCAGAGAAAGTAAAAAAGGGATGAGGAAATGTTTTAGGGCCACACTCCAGAGACCCAGAGCAGTGATGTGTGTGTAAATGTGTGTGTGAGGATGAGAGAGATGCTCTGGAAAGATTTTAGAGCCACACTTGGATCCTTCAGTATACTTTACGCTGTTACAATTCAAATTAAAGGAGAGGTGGGTGACGTAGGTGTGTGTCATAAAATCCCTTGAATATATTGCCAGTGATACATCTTATTTTGTTGCTGTGTGATCGCAATGGCTGCTTCATCAAATTGAAAGTGTAATCTTCTGTTGGCTTAATTGTTTGGATGCATGCGGGCGGTGATCATTGGTTTGGTGGATCAATACGACGGGTTGGTGGGCTCCCTGGTGGTGTGTGTGGGACCGAGAGGGGAACAGCCTGTATGGTCACCGCAGCAATGTCATGGAGAGCAGAGCCCACAACGACCCTGTGTGTGTGTGCGTGTGCGTGCGTGCGTGTATGCTAATGTGTTTATGTGTTTGTGTGTGCAGGTGTGTTTGTGTGTGTAGGTATGTTTGTCTGTGTTTTTGTGTGTGATTGTGTATGTGTGTTTTTGTGTGTGTGTATGTAGGTATGTTTGTGTAAACGTGTTTGTGTAGGTGTGTTTGTGTAAACGTGTTTGTGTAGGTGTGTTTGTGTACGTAGGTGTCTGTGTGTGTGAGAGAGTGTGTGATTGTGTGGAAGTGTAGGTGTGGTTTGTGTTTGTGTGTGTGTCTGTAACATCACAGTCAAGGGTTCCGGAATATGCAAATGGGTGTTTAGAGTAAATTGTGTATGTGTGTGTGTCCAAAGTATATTTGTATATACAGTATGGAGGTTATCTGCTGAATAGATTCATACAATGCATAAAATAGTATGTGTACCAGCATACAACACTTGATATTGACTCTCTCAGTCATCTGGCTGACTTTCCTACACACTAATAAAATGTCTTCAGGTTGTTTTTATGAACCGTTAATCTTAATCTTAAAAGTCAAACACTTTAAAGAATGAATTCAGAACAATTTTTGGCTGAAGGGATATTTTTCTGTTGTTCAGGCTACCACTTTGGTGCAGATCGAAATATCTCAACAAGTGTTGAATCCTAATTTTAACGATCCTCTGACTTGTCTTCAATCGCCACCAGCGGGTTTTGTCTTTTAATGAAATATCTCAATGACTGTTGGATGGATTGCCGTGAAATTTGGGGCAGATATCCACGGTGCTCAGATGATCTATTCTACTGGCGTTGAGTGATCTCATCACTTTTATCTAGCGCCACCATGTGGTTGATATTTGTGGTTTGTGCATATGGGTGATGAAATACACATTCCTGCCAATGGTGTCCCATTGTTCCACTAATCATAATGTAACAGTAATGTGCCATGAAAAGCAGCTCTGTGCCAGCAAAAGGCACATACAGTAGTTTATTAGTTTATTAACTAATCTAAACCTAGCCGCTAATCTTCCTGGGGTCCACAGAAAAGACAAAACATAATACATACAAACATGATGTAAAACAAACACTGAATCTGACTTGTGTAATACTAGTAAACAAATGTATTTTTCTTTGTATCGCTAAAGTTCGTAAAATGAGTAATAAATGGGGAACTGCTTATATGAACCCTTAATGTGTATTTTACATTTTATTTTGTCTTTTGTTCTTAGTATTTGATCTGAATTGTTTCATGGTCTTCTGCTTGCCCATTGTAAAATGATTTCCATACAACTAAACATTATTATTGTTATTATTAATGTGTGTATTCTGCAATTCAGACAGTGAAAAAGTAGAAAAGTATAGGGAAGCCCACAGATTGAGCCTGAGTTTGGTTTTCGTTTTTTTGCAACAAATCATACAGCATTTTATAGGGCAGGGGTCACTAATAGGCGGAGCGTGGTCCGAGTCCGGACCCAGACGCAGTAGTCTTCGGACCTGGACCTATAACCAATTGATAATTATACGATTTTGACTGAGCACTTCTATTTTAACCGGCACAGCTTTTCCAGCCTTTACGACACTCGCCCAGCGGTCCAGGAAACACATCGACCAATTACATGCGTTGTAAACCATCTCACGTGATGCTACCCGGCCACTCAACTATGAGTATTCCGATAAGCCTTGCCCTCGACTCAAATGAGATATTCACACACAGAGGAGAGACGGGGAGAGAGAGCCAACAGTCGGAGAAGAACATGAGTCACAAGTTATTTCACATGGCGTTCTCCAAAGAGAGAAGTGTGGATAACGAGACCAGAGCCTTGAACCAACAATGGACAGACTCTTATATCTTCATTCTGTCAATGTGAAGCGCCGCTACAAGACAAAGCACAAATCTTTTGAGCAAACGTACCCACTCACATCCGAAATGAAGGCACAGAAAATAAACAATGTAAGAGCCCAATATGATCAGAATTCTATTCCAGTAATTCACTGTCCAACAATGATGTAAACAGAGAGGAGAATAGAACTGAAACAAGAGGTTTTAATTGATTATTAGAGTATGTATTATTTATAATTCATCGAGTTCAATTTGAAATCTGACAATAAATAAACTTTCTTTATTTGATTTGACAGTCAGTTTGTATTAACATACACACGTTAATACAACTGCTGCTCTACTTTAATACATATGGAACTAAATCATAACGCTAAATTACACATTACTGTGATGTTCCGAACCTTTGCATGAGGAAATTCTCTCTCGCTGGACCTCGTTAAATATAAATTGAATTCCCCTGAACTATACCCTAGCTTCACTACATTCATAAAATACATTGTCTTTTATTGAAGATTAGCCGCTAGCAAAACCGGGAAATGTTGTGTTTTCATCAGCAGTAACTGAAAGGGACATTTCACCCCAAACTAATTGATCAATCTAAATTGTTTTGGTGAGAGTTGGCTAGTTTGGGAGATAATAGTTGGAGTCTGCCTTCCCTCCAACATAATGGGACTATATAAAAAATACATTTGAAAAACTATGTAGTCACATTCAATTTTAAAAAATGCAGACATCTGTATGGCCAACATCACAATGATGTATTTTTTTATTTTGGGGTGAACTGTTAATTTAATTTAACCTAAAAGGGGTGGGGGGGTGGGGGAGGATGTATGATGGAGACCTGCGAGGGATAAACCGTTCCATTTGTGCTCACATGTTGTCCACACCTCACTGAGATCCAGACTCAATGCGAGCCGGACCACAATGCGAGCCGGACCACAATGCGAGCCGGACCACACTGTGAGTGAGATGTGATCTCAGAGCGTTCAGACTTGACAGTTAATGATCAGATGATCCTAAACATGCCGGAGCTTACAAACAGACAGGCTTTTTGTAGTGTGGACAACTCTTAATGCTGTCACTGTTCACTCAAAAGGACTCAGCTCAGAAGGCGTTCCTGGGGTGCTTGTCAAGTTTGGTGAAACCACTTAGCCTCATTTGGGATTAGGTAATCTAATATGGCAGACGTTAGGCTGTGGAGGATTTCAGTGGAGAAACTAACTTCCTCGTTATAACCCCGAGGTTCCGAAATATCAAACTATTCTCTAATATTGTAATATATAAATAAGTAAAGTAGAGTCCAAAAACCATAAAACTGACACGGGAAAATACTTGCTCAAAGGCGATGCACACACTAGGGTAAAAACAAAGACAATCTGGCACCGGAACGGGGAAAGCAGGGGAGTATATAAGTGTGGGGTTGGCAGAGGGAAAAACCAGGGACAGGTGATTGAGAGCAGGTGCAGGGAAATCAGTAGTCACACACATGGAAGGCAGGGGAGGGGCTGAGAGCAGGGGAAGGGAATGAACAAGGAACTAACGGGACGTTACACTCATAGCTGTCCCTACCAAGGGTCGCCACAACACATGGCTTTGTAAGATGAAGATTCTGTATTTTGTCAATACATCATACACCATCACCCAAAGACTAATGCACCCAACTCCAGCATGAGCAAACAAGCCACTCTCCATTCTCCAAGGCTGGAGTAACATAAGCAACACTCCAGAAATGTCTCCCTATTTACTAGTTGAGTGTTCAGAGTGTGACATTTCAGCACTAGTGCCCTCAAAAATTCCCAAAATAGAACAAAAAAGTAGTGCCCAGTATATACATACATAGAAGAACAGACCAAGGAAAAAATAAGAAAAAGGTTTTATTTCTCGGTAGGGTCCTTCCATCAACTATGTCAGACACTTATAATAACAATATGAGCCTTACAGTGACAACAACAAGCATTTTAGTGGATGACAAAGGGAGGAAACAAACTGAGCGCAATACCAGGAGGAGTAATATGAATATAACAATATAATAAAATGAGCTATAAAATAAATGTGACATTAGGAAATAAATGTGACATTAAGAAGTAAAAGTCCCTTGAAAAAGTCAGATGCTTTGGCTGACTGATGGAATCTATCTATGTTATTTGGGCTGATCTAATACACTCTTCCTTTTGAATCTTTTATATGTATTCTTTTACTCCTACATTATTCTACGTATTATTATATGATCCTTTTATCTGCTCACCTGTGAAGCTCTTTGACTTGCCAACATGTATGAATTGTGCTTTATAAATAAACTTGCCTTGCCTTGAAATGAATAGTAGTCCTTTGAAAAAGTCCTCTTAACTAAAAACCTCTTTATTTATTTAATGAACTATATTTACTCATTCATATATTTATATTTTCATTTATTCATATATTTATTGCCTCACTTATTTCAGGATTTATTTCAAAAGCTTATTTATGTATGTATGAATGTATTTATTTATGTATTTATATATTTGTTATGAAGAAAATGGCATTCCTTAGAGTAAAGCTGCCTTCAACTGTGCTCTTCGCTCACCAGCACTGGTATACGTCATCAAAAAGTGGCTGCATCATATACAGCTGTTATCTCAATGGTAGCACTTTGAACGGTCAGCTGCATCCGAGGTCAGAGTTGAAATAATTTGGACTTAGAGCGCAGTGTGTGGTGGCCCATTCTGAGTCACGCTTCATGCCGCGGTGGGCCACAGTAGAAGAAGCCCGTTGATCATGTGTGGGCAGCTTCACCTTCTCTCCTCACCAGTAGGAAGCCTTTAGGATGGACATGCTACACCTGCCTCCAGCAAGGCCTCGCCCTCCTTTTCCTCCCCCTCTTCTTCCTCCTGGCCTCCCTCCCTTCCCATATTGCTTCTTCTTCTCCCTCCCTCTGGGGGTCGGGGGGTCGGGGGCATGCCAATAAATCAAGAGATCAAATTCATGGACAAAGTGCTGTTTGTATTGCTGCATGAAGCCAACGTGTCCTGAAGTGTGAAGACATACACGGGGGCTGTTAGCTCCCTCTACACTGCCCTGCAGTGTCAACCTTAAAAGCGTGAACACACACACACACACACACACACACACTCCCACTCCCACTAAACCTCTGTAAAGCTATTATTTTTGATTTATTGATATTTTTGTGGAGTTTTTATCCATGCACCTGAAGCTATGGGAAACAAAAGCAACATTACAATTTACTGGTTGCTGCCCACTGTTCACTGCTCCCTTTCCCCCTTTAACCCGGCGCTGAGAATTGTTGTGCCTTATCTTCTGTTTTATGGTCCATGCTTGGGAGCTGAATCAGATGAGAACATATGGCTGCAAAATATGACTGTACCCAAAAGGATGTGGCTTATGGTCCAGACTAGAGCAGTTGTAATAGCCAGACACAGTCAATGTATAACATGCATATGCATCTACAAATACTCAGTTGAAGTGATGTGTGTGTGTGTAGTGTCCATACTTTTCATTACACAAGGAGCTTCTGACAGCTCGTCCCCCAGCCAAGCCGACATTAATAGAGTCTTATTATTAGAGATTATGTTGGAGACTGTGTGTAATGCATCGTTCATAGTGACAGTGCTGAAAGTAGAGTGAATTTTGACTCGGTTGGCCAGAAACACGACACGACTTCGTCAACACGTCAGCCGTAACAGCTTTAAATGTCTTAGCGTGTCACATGTGGGATGTTCCCATCCCCAGTCCACCAGAAAAATAAGAGAATACATTTTGCAACATATGTGTGGCCATTGATCTCTCACATCTGAAACCCAAATAATATAATTTCCAAATCTGTACAAACTCTTTTTTATAATAACACAGAACTAATAATATTTTGAATGCTAAATAATATAGACCTTGTTGTGTCTTTGTTTTGACAGAATACGAAATCAACAAGATCTCTCTGTGCTCAACAGCAGACTGGAGATATAACCACTTAAAAGATGGGTGACTAGTACTTAATATATTTCAACGTGAGTGCCTTTTTAAACAGAAACAAACGTTTGATAATGTATATTTACAGGAAATGACATACAATATAGTCAAAAGCATAGCTCCCTCCAGCCAGCTGCTACCTTATTCAGGTTTTTGTAGTGAAATGAGGAGGTATCGTACAGATGACTCCTCATTTCAACTTCACATGTCAGCCATAAGCATACAAAAATAATATTTTGAGTGGAGGGGATCTTTAAAGGTCCTATATAGTAAAAATAATGATTTAAATGTATTTTTTATAATTAAGCAGAAAGTATTGAAATGCTCAATCCACGGAGAAATATACACAACCTGTATTCTGTAACTGTGCCTTTAAATGAGCCGTCTGGACTTCTGTACGGTTGTGATGTCAAACTAGACAATAAATAGACCATTAAACTTAAGCATTATAAATGTGTCCCAGTTTATTTTCGGGTGCAGTGTATGTGCATGACATCAGCTGACATGTGCTGAGTGTTTCAGACAGAGAGTGATTACAGGTCTATTCGGACAGACAGTGTCAGAAAAATGAAGATTTTGGATTATTAAGGCATGTGAACAAGTTTGTGGGCAGCACCACAAGCTGAAAACACAACAGTGTCATATGTTATCACGTTTTAAAGTTACGAGGAACATCTATCAAACAAATTTTCACACTGGTTTTCCTCCTGTCGTGGACTCTCATCTCCTCAGAAAAGCCTCTGCCTCTGTAGCTGCTAACTGCTCCTCAAAGTCTGTCGGTCTGCGGTCTGGTGCCGGGCATCTACTGCATAGTGGGTTCATCAGAGCTGCTTTGCCTAAAGTATGACTTGTTTTCACTATGACGGCATGTTCCTTATTCACAAAGAGGAGAACCGGCTGTCTGGAGAGACCATGAATGCACTTCATACCATTCTGCTGTCGTATAACTGTCTAGGAATATCATACACAGGATTTGCAGATACTCTGTTGCTTGGATTTCTCTGGCAACAGGGCAGTTTGCTGGAGATTTATTTGCATCTCTCCATTGTCAAGAGTAGTAGATTTCAAGTGTTCTTAATGGATGAGACAACTCTTGCTTGATGCCAAAGCAGTTGTGTTTGAGTGGGGTGACACTCAGGAGCAGCGACTCCAGCTGCCCAACATTCTCGGAGTGCTGTCTGCTCTGCACAACGCTGTGTGGATGCAACACAGTATCAGTCGTAATTGGAACGCTCTAAATTTGCATGTGTTAGAAGAAAATGAAAGGTTTTGCTTTTAATGCATCATTTAGGGGATTTTTAATACATGTGGTGTAGTTTTACATACAATGGGATTACCATGATGATGGTTATATAAGGTGAATGGGGACTGTCATCTTCTTACATCAAGGCATGCAACTTGTCACCTTTGAACTAAATTCGCAATTTTAAATCCAAAATAGGTCAACTATGTGAGTGATGAAGATCCGAGGAGTTTTGATGTGTCATTTCATTTATTTGTTTATTTTGTTAAGGGTGGGGTGGTGGGGGATGGATGGAGGGGTTAATAGGGTTAGCCAATGAGATTAGGGTGGGTCTGGCCTTCTCCATGCCTTCGGGAAAAACATTGGATCGAAAAGGTTCGGTGATGTCATTCTGCTTAATAATTAGACATGCAATCACTACGTTCTCTCATTCTATCCAACATAATACCATGATATGTTTTTAACAGATTTATTACAATGCTGTGTCTGTACAACCTTCCAAAGGCATATTGGCACAGTCAAACAGCCTTTGACTAAACAACAACATTTTGATAACTTTTAATCACTAAGGTTTTTACATTGTACTGACCAAATTTGAAGTCTATCTGAGGATTTACCTAGGAGGAGTTCATTCAAATAAAGAGCCGAGAAATAGGCAAAAATGAAAGGAAAAATCCCACAAAAATCTAAATGGCCGACTTCCGATACGGTTTATAGCATGGTACCAAGAGACTTTTTTTTAAGTCTACTTGTGATACATGTGCCTACCAAATTTCTTATATCTATGTCAAACGTACTGCGAGGGCTGCTTTGTCAAGATTTTGTAGGGGGCGCTATCGACAACCTTTCCACTCTGAAGCATTAAAATCATGTCAGGTAACTATATTTATGACTTTAAATGTGTGTGGCAAGTTTAGTTACGTTTCAAGCATGTTTAGTACCTCAAAAGTACCTTCGTTGTTGACGGCGAAGCATGGGTCGCCATGGCAATGGCGTTACACAAAACCTCAAAAGCTTTGTGAGCTGATATTATGAACTTCTTACAAATGTGTGGTAGTAATTTGATATCGATCTGATTTACCTACCAAGAGAAACAGGCCAAAGTATAGAGGCTTTAACTTCCTGTTACCAGTAGGTGGCGCTATGACTTTGATTAAAAATTGGACTGCACTTGTCTTCAAGCCTGGAGTCTCATCAAACATGTTAAATTTGGAAAGGATCTGATCATTTGGAGTTGAGTTACATCAGTTTATTTGTTCACGGCGAAGGATCAACATTCTCAGAGCCGCAACATCGCGGCATCGAATTCTTACAATCTTCACAATGAAGCATTAGCAAAGACTTAAGGCTTATCTGACAAACTTTGAGAGGGATCTGATGAATTTGCTAGGAGGAATAGATCAGAGTATAAAACTTGTCATTTTCTTTTGCCAATAGGTGGCGCTCTGATATTGTGAAACTTTTTTGCATTGGAATGCGCTCAGGCCTTAACTACCATCATGTACAAGAACGTTCGGGCAAATTGGATAATGTACCTTGGAGTTACAGCAACATCCACTTTTGTGGCGAACCGCAAGAAATAGGCGTATACTTGGAGCCCCGCAACGTCAAGGCCGTTTAAAGACAACTCGCCATTTTGATAACTTTACATCATCAACGTCTTCAGATCATTCTGACCAAATTTGAAGTTGATTGCATGAATTCTGTAGGAGGAGTTCGTTCACGTACAACTTCTGAAAATTATGAAAAATGGCTTAAAATGCAGAAATTGGGCAATTTACTGCATCGCCCCCTAGTGTTTGAATCTAATGAAAATAACAGAGTAACTTAAAGGAAGCGATGTGGACATATGCTACAAATTTGGTGATGATAGGCCAAGTGATTTGGATGTTACGTGGATTGAAAACTAAGACACGCCCCTTAGAAGTTGATTGGTCCTTTTTGTTCTCAACACAATGAGATATCAACAAGCTTTTAATAACTTGTGATGACATTGAATGGAGAGATGGGAGAGTTTTGACAAAGTACAGTTGATTTACAATAGCTTGATGTATGAACGCAAACCATGTAAAATAGCCGCCACACCACGTCCACGCCGTTCCATGAAACTCAAGCTTTTGATAACTTGTAATCACTGAGGTATTTAGATTGTACTGACGGAATTTGAAGTGGATCTGATGAATTCCCTAGGAGGACTTCGTTACAGAAAAGTGCAGAGATATAGACAAAGATAAAAGGAAAAATCCCACAAAACTCAAGATGGCCGGCTTCTGGTATGGTTTGGAGCATTGTCCCTGGAGACTTATTTTAAGTTGACATGTGTTACATATGCCTACCAAATTTGAAGTGGATCTGATAAAGTCCCTAGGAGGAATTCGTTAAAGAATAGCGCCTACAAAATAGACACAAATATACCAAACAAATGACACAAAATTCAAAATGGCCAGCTTCTGGTACGGTTTGGAACATCGTCCCAGGAGACTTATATTTAAGCTTAGAGTGATACATACGCTTACCAAATGTTGTATATCTATGTCTAACCTACTGCGAGGGCTGCTTTGTCGAAATTTGGTTGAATTTTGTTGAACTTTTGTAGGGGGCGCTATCGAGCCGATTTGACATTTCGAAGCATTGAAATCATATCATATAACTACATTTAGGTCATTAAATGTGTCTGCAATGTTTGGGTGTGTTTTGAGCATTTTTAGCCCCTCAAAAACATCTTTGTTTTCATGGCAAAGAGTGCGTCGCCAAGGCAACAGGCTTTGACGAAACAACAATCTTTTAACAGCTTTTAATCATTAAGGTTTTGAGATTATACTGTCCAAATTCGAAGTGGATCTGATAAATTCCCTAGAACGAGTTCGTTCCAGAAAAGCGCCTAGAAATAGACAGAAATTAGCAAATAAATCAAATCAAAATCAAAATGGCCGACTTCCGGCACGGTTTAGAGCATGGTCCCAAGAGACTTTTGTTTAAGTCTACATGTGATACATGTGCCTACTAAATTCTGTCTATCTATGTCAAACGTACTGCGAGGGCTGCATCGTTGAAACTTGGTAGGGGGCGCTATCGAGCCAACATTCCACTTTGAAGTATTAAAATCATATAATTCAACTACATTTATGACTTTAAATGTGTGTGCCAAGTTTAGTGACATTTCAAGGATGTTTAGTCCCTCAAAAGGACCTTTGTTGTTGACGGCGAAGAAGGGGTTGCCACGGCAACGGCGTTACACGAAACCTCAAGTGCTTTCTGGGCTGGCATTAGAAACATCTTCCGTTTGTGTGGAATTAATTTTTATGTCGATCTGATCTACCTACAAAGAAAACCAAGCCAAAGTATAGAAATGTTTACTTCCAGTTACCAGTAGGTGGTGCAATGACTATGATTCAAAATTAGTCTGTACATGTCTTCAAGCCTGGAGTTTCATCATACATGTGAAATTTGGAAAGGATCTGATCATGTGGAGTCGAGTTACATCGGTTTATTCGCTCACGGCGAAGGATCGATATTCGCCGATGCTCCGAGTCGCCGCCCTTCATCGAATTCTTACAATCTTCACCGTGTTGCATTATCAAAGTCTTAAGGCGTTTTTCTGACAAACTTTGAGAGGGATCTGATTAATCTGTGAAGAACAGGGCTTACCAGTATAAAACATTTCATTTTTGTCGCCACTAGGTGGCGCTATGACTTTGATTCTAAATTATCATATGGATGTTTTCAGGGTCAGGATGCCATGACATATGAGTAATATGGAGCAGATAAGATAATGAACGGCGGAATTACAACAACTTCCTGTCTCGTGGCGAATGGTGTTTTTTTGAAAATGCTCCCTACTCACATAGTTCGATATTTTTTAAATCTTTGAACAACTCTTCACTGCAAAGGTCTCAAGATCATACTTGCCGAATTTGAAGTCAATCGGGTTTAATCTCTAGGAGAAGATCGTTCTGGTACAACGCCTGAAAATGATGAAAATTGATGAAAAATGCTAAAAAAGCCAATATTGGGCGGATGAATGCATCACCCCCTAGTGTTTGAAAATAATGAAAACCATAGGGTAAGTTAATGGAAGCGATGTGGACATATGCTACACATTTGGTGATGATAGGCCAAGTGATTTGGAAGTTAGGTGGATTGAAAACCAAGCCACGCCCCTTAGAAGTTGATTGGTCCTTTTTGTTCTCAACACAATGAGATATCAACAAGATTTTCATAACGTTTAAGGACATTGAACCAATAATGATCCACAGAACATTTTGTAAGAATCGGACCCAGCGTTTAGGAGGATTTTGAGAAAAAAGTGTTTTTCACAAAATTCAAAATGGCAGAAAATCTAAGTAGGCGGACCTTAGGGGTCTGATGGACTTATTTGTAAATTAGATGGAACCGGACATGTGTGCAAAATTTCAAGTCAATCTGGCTTAGGGGGCAAAACATTGTAATTTTCAAACTCAAGGGGGCGCTGTCGAGTAATTTTGTCCGACTTTTGCCCGACACCCCAAAAAGGTTGGCATTTTCACCACTTCTGGTTTGCGTTCCAAATTTCAATATAAGGTGAGTATCCCAAGCACCTCCTTTTTGCGACAATAGTGGTATGATAAGTATAATAATAATAAACAATACGATTTCAATAGGTCCTCACGGACCGACTTCGTCGGCCGCTCGGGCCCTAATAAACATTCCAGTTTCAATAGGGTCCTCTCGGACTGACTTCGTCGGTGCTCGGACCCTAATAATAAACATACCAGTTTCAATAGGGTCCTCTCGGACCGACTTCGTCGGTGCTCGGGCCCTAATAATAAACATACCAGTTTCAATAGGGTCCTCTCGGACCGACTTCGTCGGTGCTCGGACCCTAATTAATTAATAAATAGCCACAGTTGGCAAGTGTGTGACCAGTATGAGGAGTAAAGTAGTTGCCACTTGCTATCAACTGCCACTATGCCCTTGAGCCAAGCTTTTCAAACTCCAGCGCCTCAGATGGGCGTCATGCTTGCAGCCGCAGTTAGTATTCAGTTGATAGACAGAGTGGAGCTTTTGTTGTGGGTTTATTATGAAAGCTCAGAGGCTTTTTGATGAAGGAACACTATTATTGCTGGCTTACATTTCCATAATGCTCCATGTGTTCGCTGCTCTGCAGGAATCCAATACTGGCTGAATCTGCCCCACAGGAAATATATTTTATCCAGACGATATTGAATGCAGTTCCTCACCCTCCAGCACCAATCGAAAGCTAAGGAGAAAGTATCATGTTCATACTTAGATCCACAAATGGATCAGCCTCTTTTTACTCATCCTCTAAATTCACCATATTCCCTCTCCAACATGTCTGCATTATTTTATCTCTGCCTCATTAGTCCTGAGCAGACGGGAGAGAGACAGTGTTTAGCCAGCTTCTTGCAGTGCAGACCTCGGCCTCCCTGGGGCCCTGAGCAAACTTCTGCCGGGCCCCGGTTTGACCTCAGGAAAACACTTCCCACACAGTCACGACAACACCGCCGAATGATACCCCTCCTCCCCAAGACTAGAGCTGAGGCTCTCCCACTGCGGCCTCATTATCCAACAGCTCCTCTGCTAGAAAAACCTAAACAAATTATAAATAACAATAGAAATACACATGCATTCAATCTGCCATCCCCAGATTTCATGTTATGTTTCCATATTGTAATAGGGCTTTACACAGCAGCTTGGCTGATTGGCATCATGCCACTGGTTTACTGGTTTAGTCTCTGCAAGTCCTGGGTGTGAGAGAGGAGGACTGGCTGAAACCCAAGGACACATTAAAGTCCCATGGGCCCCGGCGCTACAAATTGTTTTTCTTTTACTACTTGTGCAGCCTACCATTTGTCACTGACCAGACAATAAGTTTAGTATTACATACACTCCTGTCTTATGACTGACTGCCAATGCTGCACTTTTGTCGGCCAATTTATTCTTGAGCAGAGCAATTTCATCTCAAATTGGATGATGCCACACAGCTTATATGATACTTCCATTTTCTACATCTGGTTCTCCGTTCCCTTCAACGCAGAGTATTGTTAAGACCGTTTGCAATTCATTAACGGCTCAAAGTCACATGCCCTTCCTTCACCGAAAGGAAAGGAAAACACGGTGCAAAATAAATACTGCCACACATGCTGGTGTGACCAGGCCAGCAGGCAATTAGACCAGGGGCCAGAGTCTATATTCATAAAGCAATATTTTAAGGCAATCGTGTTTTTTTAAGACTTTCCATTCTCTGTTAAGACTAGATCCTGGTGAAGATAAAAGATATTCACAAAGCAGCTCAGACCTTAAGAGAGTACCTCACTAACTAGGAGGAGGAGGGAGGAGGATTTTTAAGAGGCTTAAGAGTTTCTAAAGCAGAGGAGAAACTGGTGGAAAGACAGAGAGGTAGAAGAAGTATTCTACAAACACTAAATGACAGTGAGTTAATGAGACGCTACAGATTAAATCGTGGAGGGAGAATGTTTGTGGTCGATCTTATTAGGGATGCGCTCACATCTCCCACCATAACGCCATAACACCAGAAATGAAAGAGATCGAAACACCAAGATATTTGGCAAACCTTTTTTTTGGGTCATTTTTTCCTTTTCGTATGCGAGAGTCCTGGGACAGAATGTGTGCTGTACAGATTGTAAAGCCCTCGAAAGCAAATGTGGGAAAGTTTGGGCTACACGAATAAAGAAGAAAAAATGCAACAGTTTAGCGGTGAAGGTTTGGGTCTGTCGCACACAAACAATAACAGCACTTTCACCGTCTCATACTGTAGTCTATTGGATGTCCACATATTACAGGCTCACAAAAAGGCATTCAATGGGCTTCCCTGCTTTTGTTGGTGTAATTGATGGGAAAATAAAGACATGTTTTTATGTTTTTATTGCAGGTTATTGTTGAATGCAGTGGATAATTCAAATTTGTTTTTGCATTGTACAAGAACATACAAAGCAACTCTCATGTTAGGAAACAAGAGCACAAAACCAGGGGGCAGGACATGGTGGTCCTGATGTAGGTTTGTTTTGAATATACTACCAACTTTCCCCTATTGTCTGGTGAGTACACAGAGGCAGAATTAGCTCCAATATTTAGGGTCCGAGCACCGACGAAGTCGGTCCGAGAGGACCCTATTGAAACTGGAATGTTTATTATTATTCCTATTATTATTATTATTATTATTCTGCAATCTAACTGCCTTTTTGGGGGCTTTATCATATCTGAAAAGTTGCCAAAGTTGACATGCATATCAGAACGGGTGAAAAATTTGATATTTTAGGGCTCTCGCATTTGGGTAGAAAGAAATGTCTCTATAGCGCCCCCTAGAATTTTTTTTCTTTTGAAAGCCAATGAAATTCGCCCCCAATCACCTATTGACTTGAAATTCGACACACATGTCCGGTTCCGTCTGCTCTACAAAAAAGGTACATGGGTACCATTAAGCTCCGCCTACTTAGATTTTCCACCATTTTGAATTTTGTGAAAAACACATTATTTCCAAATCCTCCTAAACGCTGGTTCCGATTCTTACAAAATGTTATGTGGTTCATTATTGGTTCAATGTCATCACAAGTTATCAAAAGCTTGTTGATATCTCATTGTGTTGAGAACAAAAAGGACCAATCAACTTCTAAGGGGCGTGTCTTAGTTTTCAATCCACGTAACATCCAAATCACTTGGCCTATCATCACCAAATTTGTAGCATATGTCCACATCGCTTCCTTTAACTTACTCTGTCATTTTCATTATATTCAAACACTAGGGGGCGATGCAGTAAATTGTCCAATTTCTGCATTTTAAGCCATTTTTCATAATTTTCAGAAGTTGTACATGAACGAACTCCTCCTACAGAATTCATGCAATCAACTCCAAATTTGGTCAGAATGATCTGAAGACGTTGATGATGTAAAGTTATCAAAATGGCGAGTTGTCTTTGAACGGCTTTGACGTTGCAGGGCTCCAAGTATACGCCCATTTCTTGCGGTTCGCCACAAAAGTGGATGTTGCTGTAACTCCAAGGTACATTATCCAATTTGCCCGAAATTTCTTGTACATGATGGTAGTTAAGGCCTGAGCGCATTTCAATGCAAAAAGTTTCACAATATCAGAGCGCCACCTATTGGCAAAAGAAAATGACAAGTTTTATACTCTGATCTATTCCTCCTAGCAAATTCATCAGATCCCTTTCAAAGTTTGTCAGAAAAGCCTTAAGACTTTGCTAATGCTTCATTGTGAAGATTGTAAGAATTCGTTAAAGGGCGGCAATGTTGCGGCTCTACGACCTTTGATCCTTCGCCGTGAACAAATAAACCGATTTCACTCAACTCCACATGATCAGATCCTTTTCTAAATTTCACATGTTGGATGAGACTCCAGGCCTGAAGACATGTACAGTCTAACTTTGAATCAAAGTCATAGCGCCACCTACTGGTAACAGGAAGTTAAAGCATCTATACTTTGGCCTGTTTCTCTTAGTACATAAATCAGATCGATATGAAATTACTACCACACATATGTAAGAAGTTCATAATGCCAGCCCACAGATCTTTTGAGGTTTCGTGTAACGCCGTTGCCGTGGCGACCCATTCTTCGCCGTCAACAACGAAGGTACTTTTGAGGGCCTAAACACGCTTGAAACGTAACTAATCTTGGCACACACATTTAAAGTCATAAATATAGTTACCTGACAAGATTGTAGTGCTTCAGAGTGGAAAGGTTGCTCGATAGCGCCCCCTACAAAATTTTGACAAAGCAGCCCTCACAGTACGTTTAACCTAAACCATACCGGAAGTTCATTTTGATTTCTGTGGGACTTTTCCTTTCATTTTGGCCTATTTCTTGGCTCTTTATTTGAACGAACTCCTCCTAGGTAAATCCTCAGATATACTTCAAATTAGGTCAGTACAATGTAAAAACTTTAGTGATTAAAAGTTATCAAAATGTTGTTGTTTCGTCGAAGGCTGTTGCCGTAGCAACTGACTCTTCGACATGAAAAACAAATATGTTTTTGAGGGACTAAACATGCTCAAAACGGACCAAAACATAGCACACACATTTAATGACCTAAATGTAGTTATATGATATGTTTGGAATGCTTCAAAATTAAGAATTGGCTCAATAGCGCCCCCTACAAAATGTCAACAAAATTCCGACAAAATTCGACAAAGCAGCCCTCGCAGTATGTTTGACAAAAATATAAAAAATTTGGTAGGCTTATGTAACACATGTACACTTACAAATAAGTCTCTTGGGACCATGCTCCAAACCGTATCAGAAGCCGGCCATTTTGAGTTTTACATGAATTGCTCATGTTGTCGCGTTGTCCGACAGACATTCTCGGCCGCGTGAGCCGGCATCCCGCCATCACCCCCGACGCGCGCAAAGGTGCGAGGACCTGTACATCGCTGCTTGCAGCTTTAACTTAGTCTTATTTCCATTAACTTTGTGAAACTGGAGGCCATTGTCAGTTATGGTCTATCCATGGGATGTGTCTGATAATTGTATTAAAAATGGACAGTATTGCAGTCAACAGGTGTTTATTGAGCTAAATTTTAGAATTGCCATACAGACTAACAGATCTATCTGTTTTTACTAGAATAAAATGATTGTATTATATTGGACACATTGTGCGGTATTAGAATGATTCAGAGCATTTAATATTTACAGCTAGAGATACTTGGTTTGCATGTTCCTTCACCCTTTTACGTAGAATCCCCTTTAGACTAGGACAGTTGCCATCATTAATTCCAGAGAGGTGGAGATACACCGTGGAAAGAAAGACATGGAAGTAGAGCACTGTCCACGTTTGAAGTGTGGTTGTTACGGATGACAATGTTCTGTTGTGGCTGCCTTGTTCCTGGTTGTTTCCTTTCTCCGCAGCCTCCTCTGCCTGGTTTCATCTGTCTGTCTGATGTCTGCAGGTTGTTGTGCATGCCACAATACTTTCACTGCTGTTGCTGATTTTTGCAAGGCTGCATTCCTCTCTTCCTGCTCTTGTTTTCCTCGTCTCATCTCCCGCTCGCTCTGTCAAAATTGCCGCGGTGCAGCAGCACTAACTTTGGTTATTTCAAGAGCCTTCTTCTTTCTGCAGAAAAAACCTGAAAACTTGCTTGGCCATGTGAGTATTTTGGCTCCTCTCAATAGCTGGTAAATGTGCATTTTAATTCAACACATACTGTAGAGTGTCCTCACCATGTAAAGGTTAGATATATTGGATTGAATATGTTATATTGAAGACGCCGCTGTCGATGGCTGCCTCTATTTTAGTAAGTCAGTATTCGGCTGTTGTGCTCTGTGCTCTCTCACCAGAGGAGAGAGTAGGAACATGAAGGGAAACAATTCCAGTGGATTTATTTCACACTTTTCGTATCTCATCCTTAGAATTATGGTACATTCTGGACAAAAGTGCCCTGAACTTTTTCTACGCAATGAAACACAGGAGGAGGAAACATGCCAGTGCCCCAACATTCTATCTGTGAAATAAAGAAGAACTTCAATTGCTGCTTCAAATTTTCTTCACCTTCTGTTCTGTCCGTTGTCCAATTTTCAGATTGGATCATGATACAGAACTCTCAGGCAAAAAGAAAGGTGGAGGCATCTGTTTTTACAATAATAGTGGCTGGTGTGAAGACGTTCTCCTGATCTGTTATCCTGAGCTTTTTCCATGAACTGTAAACTCCTCCCCTGCCCCAATGAGTTAGCGTCCTTTATACTGGTTGATGTTTAATTCCATGTGCAGGAGGCTCAGTGCAAACTGAGACTTTGTGTGGACAACCCTGAACTCCTTAGGTATTGTCCTCAGCGACTTTCAGGAAGGTCATCCAGGGTGGTTTGAGCTCCCCAAATGTAAACATGCATCATTGCTGCACTAGAGTCAGCAGTGCATATCACTCATATACGAGCGGGTGAAATAATCCCACAAAAGTATCAAAGACAACATTCTACATCTCCCGGAAACACTTGATGCACAGACAAGTGTTATTTAACTGCATTGACTGACAATAATGGCGTGTCAGCCAAGACAGCTCAACAATGTCTATTGAGACAAAACGGTGCAATTTTGCCATTTTTCAAGTTTCATTTCAGTTCCTCATCAGATCAGCTCACTTGATTTTGCCTAAAAGACTGCAAGTCCCATAATGCACCTCCAGCAGGCCAGTGCAGGCTGCTCATTACTTTAAGTTGGAACACCTGCAAATGGAAGGTCTCTGTCAGCAAATAGCTCAGCAAACATTTCAGCAGAGAGAGAGGCAAGCAAGGATTCAACCCATGGTACAACCAAAGAAGCCACTGGTACTGTAACAAGACTTTTATTGTGATGATTGTTTGGTATTGGGAGTGCTTCTATAGTCATTGATGGTGGGATGTATTGTTTGATGAATTGTACAGTGGTAACCAAGCAGCACACAGCCAGCATGCATATCGGTTTGCTGAATGCGTGTGAGTTTGGCTTTTTGTTTAGTTGATTGTTCAATTAGTATTGATGTTTTGATGTGCTTTCTTGAAACGCCAGTGCTGCATACTGTTTGCATTAATTTGTTGGATTGAAATAGTTTGAAGTTTATTTACATTTTTGTATAACTTTTGCTTTTTGTGTTTTGAAGGTTTTCAACCTGATGGACCAACCAGTCAACAACTAACAAATAAGGAAAAAAAATATTTTTAGCTGTTGGAAAGAGTAGTCCCGTGCGTCCTTTGGGGTTCATGTATCAGGCCATTTCAAGTTGGGCAAGAGTTGAACAAAACACCTAGGAACTTGACAATGTCCAGCGCCTTCAGCATATCAGGGCGGATCTCATCCATCCCCGGTGCCTTGCCACCAAGGAGCTTTTTGACTACTTTAGCGGCCTCCGCCAGGGATATGGGTGCGAGCCCCCCTAAGTCTTCAGGCGCTGCCTCCTCTCCAGAGGACATGTTGGCCGGGTTTAGGAGTTCCTCAAAGTGCTCTTTCCACCGCCTGGTGATGTCCCCCGTCTGGGTCATCACCCCCCGCTGAGAACAGCCTGGGGTAGGCCCTGCTTTCCCTTCCTTAGCCGTCGGACGGTTTGCCAGAACCTCCTTGAGGCCAACTGAAAGTCCTTCTCCATTGCCTCCCCGAACTCTTCCCATGCCCGAGTTTTAGCATCCGCGACCAATGCAACTGCAGCCCTTCTGGCCTGCCGGTGCCTCTGAGCTGCTTCAGGAGACCCCTGAGTAAACCCAGCTCGAAAGGCCTCCTTCTTCAGCTTGACGGCTTCCCTCAGCCCTGGTGTTCACCACCGGGTTCTCTGGTTGCCGCCAACCAATGGCACCGATGACCTTCCGACCACTGCTCTGATGACCTTCCGACCACTGCTCTTAGAGGCCGCGTCCACAATAGAGGCTTTGAACATGGTCCACTCGGATTCCATGTCCCCAGCCTCCCTCGGGATGTGTGAGAAGTTCTTCCGGAGGTGGGAGTTGAAGACCTCCCGGACAGGATCCTCCGCCAGACGTTCCCAGTTCACCCTCACTACACGTTTGGGCTTACCAGGTCTTTCCAGCCGGCTCCCCCGCCATCTGATCCAACTCACCACCATGTGTTAATCAGTTGACAGCTCTGCTCCTGTCTTCACCAAGAAATACGGCCGCAGATCAGATGATACGATTACAAAGTCGATCATTAATCTCCGGCCTAAGGTGTTCTGGTATCAGGCACGCTTATGAGTCACCTTTTGTACATGGTGTTCATTATGGACAAACCCTGGCTAGCATAGAAGTCCAATAGCGAGACACCAGTCAGGTTCAGATCAGGCAAGCCGTTCCTCCCAATCACCCCCCGTCAGGTTTCTCTGTCATTGCCCACGTGAGCGTTGAAGTCTCCCAGGAGAATTATGGAGTTGGCAGGAGGTCGGGAACAGTACCCATGGACTGGCAGACCGGGGTGGTGATTCCCATTTTCAAAAAGAGGGACTGGAGAGTGTACTCGAATTATCGGGGTATCACACTACTCAGCCTCCCGGGGAAAGCTTATGCCAGGGTGCTGGAAATGAGGCTCTGACCGATTGTCGAATCTCAGATTCAAGAGGAGCAGTGCGGATTCCGTCCCGGTCGTGGAACAGTGGACCAGCTCTTTACCCTCCTAAGACTGCTGGAGGGGACCTGGGAGTTTGCCCAACCAGTCTACATGTATTTTGTGGACTTGGAAAAGGCTTTTGACCAGGTGCCTCTGGTTCTTTTGTGGGGGGTGCTGCGGGAGTATGGGGAGCCGGACCCGTTGCAACGGGCCATCCGGTCTCTGTACGACCGCAGTAGGAGCTGTGTTCGTATTCTCGGCTAAGTCAGATGCGTTTCTGGTGGGTGTTGGTCTCTGCCAGGGCTGCCCTTTTTTTACCGGTCCTGTTCGTGACTTTCACGGACAGGATATCTAGGCGCAGCCGGGGGGTGGAGAACGTCAGGTTCGGGGGTCTCAGGATCGCCTCTCTGCTGTTCGCAGACGATGTGGTCCTGTTGGCCTCTTTGGACCATGACCTCCAACATTCACAGGGGGGTGTTTGCAGCCGAGTGTGAAGCGGCGGGGATGAGAGTAAGCACATCCAAATCTGAGGTCATGGTGCTCTGGTGGATTGCTCCCTCCAGGTGGGGACGGAGTGCCTACCGCAAGCGAAGGAGTTAAAATATCTCAGGGTCTTGTTCACAAGTGAGGGTAAGATGGAGCGGGAGATCGACCGGCGGATTGGTGCGGCTGCAGCAGTAAAACAGGCGCTGCACCGGACCGTCTTGGTGAAGAGGGAGTTGAGCCGGAAGGCAAAGCTCTCAATTTACTGGGCGGTCTACGTTCCGACCCTCACCTATGGTCACGAACTCTGGGCCGTGACCGAAAGAACGAGGTCTCGGATACAAGCGGCCGCAATGAGTTTTCTCCGTAGGGTGGCCGGGCTCAGCCTTAGAGATAGGTTAAGGAGCTCGGACATCAGGAGGGAACTTGGAGTTGAGGCGCTACTCCTTCGTATCGAAAGGAGTCAGCTGAGGTGGTTCGGGCATCTAATCAGGATGCCTCCTGGGCGCTTCCCACTGGAGGTCTTCCGGGTACGCCCAACTGGTAGGAGACCCTGGGGAAGACCCAGGACACGCTGGAGGAATTATATCTCCCAGTTGGCTTGGGAACGCCTCGGGATCCCCCAGAACAAGCTGGAAAATATTGCGGGTGAGAGGGAAGCCTGGGTCAGCCTGCTGGGCCTGCTGCTACCGTGACCCTACCCCGGATAAGCGGATGGCTGGATGGACGGACGGACGGACAATAATGACTTTTTTTTTACTCTTTGTACCTTGTAACCTAGCTCGCTCCCCACTAATGACTGTCTGCCAGTCAGAGGAAGAGTAGGGTGGGTCATCCCTTTCCATAGCAGGATGTGTAATGTAGTGCCTCTGTCCCTCCCCTTGTACTCACACAGACACCTCTTTCTCTCTTTCCACTCATATAGACAAATAACATGTAAAAAACTGCTCCAATGGAACTATTTCTGACTATCGGTGACTGATGCATCCATTTTTGACCAATTGCCCTCAAAGTTTTAAGTCAGACTTTTGTATCGATGTAGCCGTGTCTAAGACTCTTGTATCGATTTCCCGACACAAATTGATTAACCTGTATACCCCTAATCATTAATGAGGTAAATATAAATTAAATTAATTAAATATCTGCAGCATCCACTGAGCAGAAACGACAGGTGTGTTTCCCAATTAAGGGAGACACTGTGTGCATTTACTTTATCTTTTCATGTATTTTAAAAAATTTCATTTGTTTTTCGTAACATCTGTCCGGAAAAGTAAATGAGTTTGAGCTGACGCCATATGTGCTTCAGTTACCACCAACTCTCGGCAGGCCCCAATAATTCCACTGTATCGAGTGGATGCTGCTCATTTGCATAGAAACGGGACAATTTTTCTAAATGTATGCTTATCACTCGATTTTTAATATGAGCTAATAGCACAGGAGCTTGGCAGCCCAGTCAGGGGTGTATGTCATCCTTTTAACAGGAGCTATGCAAATTACAAGGTTTCTTTTTGTCTTATTTGTGGAGGTTTAGCAACTGCAACCCTTTTGTGAATTTGCCCTGAGAACACCTCCCCCTCAGAGGCCCCCTCCTCGCCTACCAAAAAGATTGCTCATCCCATCCTGCAGACGGACGTTAAGAGACTGTTTAAGAGGCAGCAAAGCAGCCCGACCAGACTCTGTCTCTCCTATCACACTGAAGCAATGTGCTGACCAGCACACCTCATGGGAAACATGCCTTGTGCCAGCCTGCTGCAAAACCCCCACCATCCACGTCCCCACAAAACCAAGGGCAACGACCCATCTCCCTGACCTCTGTAGTAATTAAGACATTTAAGGGCCCTGTGCTGTCCCACCTCAAAACCGTCACGGACTCAACCCTGGACCCACTTGAAGTTCATCTATGGAGGCAACAGGTCTGTAGACGATGCAGTAAACAAAGCCTTCCAATTCATCCTCCAGCACCTGAACTCTTCAGAAACCTACGCCAGCATCCCGTTTGTGGACTTCATCACTGCCTTCATTACCATCATCCTGGCTCTGCAGCAGGACCTGCAGGTGGATCACAGACATCCTTTCGGACACAATGTTTTAATGACATTAACCTTATCCAGCAGTGCATCAGAGGTCTACTGGTACCAGCAGACAGTTGGCATAATAGGTCCAGACTATTTTAAAATAAGAAAACAGTAAAAGTCTCTGGGTGGCTGTGTAGCTTCTTTTTTTTTTTTATCTGGACCTCATATCTTTGTTCCAAACTTTGTTTCTCAACTGCATTTTAAATTTCTCTTTGCACTCTCACTCCTGTCCTCTCGCGTCTCTCACCTATATTTGCTCCTCTCTCCCTTCTCAATTTACCTTTTCACCCCCACTGTATCCCACTGATGGAAAGCGAGTGTACTGTTCTTCTTCTAAAACTTTAAGTGAAGACTTTATCTGACGATCAGGACGCTTGTTTTCTTCACACACACACACACACACACACACACACACACACACACACACACACACACACAAGGTTATTTAGTCTATAGCAGCTTGATGAACATGTTTCCATATGCTGCACTCAGTGTCTGGTAGTCTTTCCTGAGAGGACAGATACCCTGCAGTAATGATGGAGCCTCCTTTTAACATGTTGGGGAGTATTTGTACGTGAAAAAGTATGATTTTTAAGTTGTACTCCTTAACATTTCCTGGTAGATTTGGAGGCATAGTGTGGTTACCATGGCAACATCCAGTGTGGTTTAATACTACAGCAAATAGTCATTGAGCTGCTGTTTTGTCAGAAATACCACTGAGGAGCAATATCTTTACCGCACAGCCGTTTTGATACAGACATCAAAACTGATTTCCTGCGGTGTGCGGCGGAAGTTGCTCCACAGAACAGCAGGTCACAGTACAGTTGGGTAGTGCTGAAGAGTTCTCCCTGTTGCTTGCAGCTTTTCATCTAACAGCTGACTATGGCCTTAATGTTTAAATACCTGTCTGTGTAGCTGAGAGAAAAAGAAAACTCACTGTTTTTAGCCGTGCTGGTGGCAAGGCTCTAGCGATGACAATGTGGACGGATTAATATGACATTTTTTAAGGATCATTTTGCTCTCTAGGAGAGGGAACACGAGGGATTCACCACTAACAATATAAACTAAAATGTTAAGAAATAATTACAGAATTTAAATACATTCATTGTCCTTTACTGAAATGCTAAACCCTAATACATAGGTGTCAAACTCAAGGCCCGAGAGCCGAATGCGGCCCGCCACGTCATTTTGTGGCCCGCGAGAGCTTGAAAGGAATATTGTCTTAAAATTAAAGTCTACGCTGCTTTACAATGTACAGTGACCATAAACTACATCTCCCACAATGCATGTCGATTTTGTGACTCGCGAATGAACGGCATCCTACCTACCGATAGAAAGAAGTGTTTCCATATCGGCGTTTAACTAAAGCGGCTTGAGTTGAAAAAGATTGACCAATAATCCATAAATCTCCAAGAAGAGAAAGATTGATGCAGAGGGAAGGCAATTTAATGAAAGATGGGAAAGCAAATACATGTTTCTTACTTCAAGGAGAAAAAACGGTAGGTTATATCTTCTGTGTTATGAGGCAGTGCGGTGATGAATACAATTTACGTCGGCATTTTGACACCAAACCCGGAGCCAAGTATGCTAAATTTAGCCCCCAAGAAAAACATAAAATTGTCGAAGAATTAAAAGACAGACTGCAATCGCAGCAGAGTATATTTACAAAAGCTACATGTAGCACTGTAGATATTTGCAGATAGCTAGAACCAGATAATAGGTTTGGAGGAGCAGTTTATGTAAAAGTAACATTAAGTAACAGACATACACATATATTGGCACCAAATCACATACCTCACATACACACGGAGGAATTGTGCAGTTAAATTCCTTAAACATCCAAAATAAAGATCTATATCTATCTATCTCTGTTTTAGCTCACTTTGGTTTGATTTAAACCTATTTGAGTTCAAGAGAAATATTTCTACTCAAGAACCTTTAAGTTATTAGTTGGAATGCTGTTAAGCATTCCAACTATTGTTCTTCAAATCTTTATTCTACAACTTCTTTTTATATTTCTTCCGTACGTATTTTTAACCTTATCTCCTCCTCCATATTTTCAGCTACGGAAACCGTTCAGCTATCAAAATGTTCAGCTCTTTCAGGAGAGGGGTGCTATGACCTTTCATATTTGAAAGGTCATAGCACCCCTATTCACTAACATGAAGTGTTTCAGTTGTGGAAAAGAGGGACATATAGCCAGAGCATGTCCAGAGAAAAACTGGGCAGAAGGCTTCTAGTGGAGCAGCTGCTGAGGGACAGAAAGCTGGAGCACAGAAGCAGAAGGATCCTGAGGAGGTCAGAGAAGAGCATCAGGACTGTCAGGAAGGACAGGCGGAGACAGGTGAGGTACAGCAGGTAGGTCAAGTGAATGAGGGGGGACAGGAGGAGAGAGGTGAGGTACAGCAAATAGGTCAAGTGAATGAGGGGGGACAGGAGGAAAGAGGTGAGGTACAGCAGGTAGGCCCAGTGAATGAGGGGGGACAGGAGGAGGCAGGTGAGGTACAGCAAATAGGTCAAGTGAATGAGGGGGGATAGGAGGAGACAGTTGAGGTACAGCAAGTAGGTCAAGTGAATGAGGGGGGACAGGAGGAGACAGGTGAGGTACAGCAGGTGGATGAGGGGGAACAGGAGGAGGCAGGTGAGGTCTAGCAGGTAGGCCCAGCAGGTAGGCCCAGTGAATGAAGGGGGGACAGGAGGAGACAGGTACAGCAGGTAGGCCCAGTGAATGAGGGGGGACAGGAGGAGATAGGTGAGGTCCAGCAGGTATGCCCAGTGAATGAGGGGGGACAGCAGGAGACAGGTACAGCAGGTAGGCCCAGTGAATGAGGGGGGACGGGAGGAGATAGGTGAGGTCCAGCAGGTAGGCCCAGTGAATGAGGGGGGCAGGAGGAGACAGGTGAGGTACAGTAGGTATCGGACAGGTGGATGAGGGGGGTCAGGAGCAGGTGGGTGAAGTACAACAGGACAGTCAGGTGAGTACTGGAGGACAGGTGGAGGCCGGTGGGAGACAGGAAGAGTGTGAGAATGAAACAATTGTAAAAAATGTCGTGTTAACAGAAAGTAATGTTGACATGGAGGGAGAGGAGAAGGAGGAGCTTAAAGTCCCCCGTCTGAAGAAGAAGAACAGGGAGAACAATGGAAGTTCTCAGGCGAAGAAAGGGACAGCAGGCACGAGGAAGGCAGGAAGAGCAGAATCAGAGTCTGGGTCCAGTATGGAGGAGCACAAGAGGGTACAGTGTGGGAAGAATATAGGTGTTTCTACAGAAAACCAAGAACATGAAGGGAGTGAAAGTGGAGGACTTCTCTCTCTCTCTCTCTCTCTCTCTCTCTCTCTCTCTCTCTCTCTCTCTCTCTCTCTCTCTCTCTCTCTCTCTCTCTCTCTTCACAACTTGGTGCGTAAATAGTTATTTTGTTAAGTCTTTTACAAGTCCAAAGAGTTCCGCTGCGTGTTGCAACAAAGCTTCAGTCTGACCACGATTCAGGTGTATGAATCAGTGTCCTTATCCAAGGGTGGAGGTCAGGTGTATGAGTCAGTGTCCTTATCCAAGGGTGGAGGTCAGGTGTATGAATCAGTGTCCATATCCAAGGGTTTAGGTCAGGTGTATGAATCAGTGTCTTTATCCAAGAGTGTAGGTTGGTCTGGCAGAAGAAAACACCAGCCCAACTTGATTTATCCTATGGCTGGCTCGCCATCTTCATTTCCCGGCTTTGGGTGTGTAAACACAAAGCGATCCTCACAACTAAAAACCTGGCCTGTTGTACAACAGTGCAATACACACAGACATTTTAATCTTACATATTCCATCACAAAATGAAGTACTAGTAGAACTAGCACCTAAGTACAGATTATCTGAACCACGCTCTAAAATGGCGGCGCTGTTCACCGAACCATGCTAACGAGGCTAAACTTGAACATGCCTGTTGCATGTAGCTTCTCAGTTCACTTTACACAAAGAAAATCCACAAACTACACGATATTAACTTATTCAAACTGTCTTGGTTTAGCTACCAGCCATTTTGGCTGCACATTCAGCATGAAAAACAAGGAAATAGCATACTAATTTGACATGTAAAAAATACAGTTTCAACTAACCAAATCCTGATTCAAAACTCAACTGAACAGATTCCAGCAACAGCAGCAGGAACATAACATCTTCATACACTCTTCAAAACGTCTTTCTTTACTCTTATATTCCTTTTCTCCTCACTCGTTTGCGACCTCTCTTTCGCTTGTGATCTACCGTTCTCTCTCTCTATTGTTCCTCTCTCTCCAGCAAGCGGCGCTACAGTAACAGAGGCTGCTGCATTTCTTAAAGACACAAAGTACAAAAAGGAAAAAAAACAACAGTATAAACCACCATTCTGACTGTTAATGTCAAATAACTTAATACTGTTATTTAATTAGGTTACCCTGATTGTATTATTGTTTAACCTTTTATTTGTTTACGGTTATATTAACCTAGGTTACATACAGCCAAAAATGCTGCTTCTGTGAAACCTAGTTTCATTGTGGTGGAAGAAATCGACCGACCTTCCAAGTGTTTTCCAGAAGTGTTTGCTTTATTTTTGAAGCAGTGCATGTAAAGGTATGTGAGCAGGTGTGCCCAGACCACATCGGTCACACGTGTTCTTAACAGCTCACAATTATTTGTTGTACCAGAGTTATGTCCCTCTCAACTGTGATCAAAAAAACTTTGATCAAAGTTAATGTAATACATGCGTTTCATGATATTTGTCTGTTATTTTCTTTTAAAGTTTGATAGAGTAATGTGGGTTTCTTAACCCTAAATTAAAAGTATTTGTTATAATGGAGAAATTAGCTTACATTTTTTACATTTATATAAATGCATGTACTATATTTTTACTCTTGAATGAACAATAATGAAATGCAGAGACAGTTATTTAACAATATGTTAGGGAGTAGTTACATTTATACAGTCTTACAGTTACAACTGTAATGCTGATGTGGCCCTGGGTGAAAATTAGTTTGACACCCCTGGTCTATAGTATCAAAAAGGAGGTGTGGTTTCATAAAAACCTTAAAGATTATAATTTCTAACTGTTAATCTTGTATGAAGCATTAGGGTTGGTGTTATGGTTACTTGGAGATCATTGTAATACACCTGTGGTGTTATTTACGGCCGTTCTATTTGTAATCACATAATGGCTATAAGAAATTACACAAACAAAATGTTCATCATAAAAGCGTAGGTACTATAGGCGTGAAGCCAATACAAATTGGATCATTTTGACATGTTAGTGAAATGTAATGCATTTTCAGTCTTGAATTCTTTAAATGACCAGTTTTCAGCATTTCAGGGGATCTAATAGCAGAAATGGAATATAATATTCATAACTATGTTTTCATTTGTGTATAATGACCTGAAACTAAGAATTGTCTTTTCGTTCTTAGAAAGAGCCCTTCATATCTACATAGGGAGCTGGTCCTCTAATCTGAGTTCAACATGTTGCATCACCATGTTGCTCCAGGAGCCCAGAACAAACAAACAAACAAACTAACAAGTGTACTGTGAACTGAAACCAAAAGCACGACCACGAGACAAAGTTGTAAGGATAATTATTTTACTAGTATTCAGGCAGGGGTCAAAACAGTCAGATCAGATATGGCGACAGGATAACACTGGAGAGCGTGGCAAAAAACACACAAGGCAATCTGGCAGAGAACAGGTGTGAGTAGAGGGCTTAAGTAGTGAGGGACCAATGAGGTGATGTGCTGCAGGTGAGGTGGGGAGGAGGACCAGGTGAGGGGAATGAGAGCTGATGCTGTGGAAGGATCTGGAATGACAGGAGAGTTAGTGAACAGGCAGGTGGGATGAAAACAATCTAAGTGGAATGTGTGACAGAACCTCCCCCTCTAGGGACGGCTCCTGATGTCCTACTGGGCTGGTCCGGATGAACCTTGTGGAAGTCCGTGATCAAAGAGGGGTCCAGTATGCTGCGAATGGGGACCCATAAGCACTTTTCCAGCCCATTCCCCTCCCAATCTACGAGGTATTGTAGTCCCCTACCCCGTTGCCGAGATTTGCGCAGGCGACGGAACGTGTAGGCAGGGGCTCCCTCGATGAGCCAGGGGGGTGGGGAGGGATGAAGCGGACTCTCTTGGACAGGTTTAACCCTGGAGACGTGGAAGGTGGGATGAATTATCATGGCCAGTGGTAGACGCAGCCGGATGGCTGCAGGATTAATGACCCGTGAAACAGGGAATGGGCTCACGAAACGAGAAGCCAATGTCTTGGACTCTACTCTGAGGGGAAGGTCCTGTGTAGACAGCCAGACACGTTGTCCCAGGGCATAATGGGGCGCGGGGAGACAACATCTGTTGGAGGTGCGCAAGAGCATGGAGCGGGCCTGCCGCCAAGTGCATCGGCACCGCTGGACAAACGCCTGGACTGAGGGTACACTGGCTTGAATAGGCGGAACACCTCTTGTAACAGTATTTTGGCCGTTTCTTTGGCGGTAGGCAATTTGGTTAGTGGAATGAGCCGAGCAGATTTGGAAAATCGATCAATGACCGTTAGAATAACTGTCTTACCATCGGAGGTGGGTAGGCCGGTTACAAAATCCAATGCGATAAAGGACCAGGGGCGATGAGGAAGTGGCAGAGGATGAAGGAGACCAGAGGGGGCTTTGCGGGAGCTTTTATGCTGAGCGCAGACTTGACAAGCACTAACGAATCCCTTGGTGTCCTCCTCCGTGGAAGACCACCAAAAACATTGTTTGAGTAGTGCTAGGGTGCGCCTGATCCCCGGATGGCAAGCCAGACTGGAAGAATGATCCCACTGGAGAACCTGAGAGCGAAGATTGTCAGGGAAAAACAAGCTGTTATCGGGACAAGCACTGGGAGCTGGGTGTTCCACATGGGAGTGCTTTACCTTGTCCTCCACCTGCCAGGTCACTGCACCAATAACGCACTCCAAGGGGAGGATGCCTTGAGGATGGGCAGGGGAGCTTTCATGCTGGAATTGACGAGACAGGGCGTCGGGTTTTATGTTCTTGGAGCAGGGTCTGTATGAGAGCGCAAACTCAAAACGGTTAAAAAAAAAAAAAAAAAAGAGTCCATCTAGCTTGACCGGAGTTCAGCCGCTTCCCCGAACAGATGTATTCCAGGTTCTTGTGGTCCATTCAGACCACAACCGGCTGCTCCCCTCCCTCTAGCCAGTGTCAGCTTCACTGCCAACAACTTCCAATTTAGAGACAGTTTCCGGCAGAAGAAGGGACATGGATAAACTTTCTGATCTTGGGCAGCCCGCTGCGAAAGAACCACCCCAACCCCAGTGTCCGAGGTGTCCACCTCCACAATGAACTGGCAGGCCGGATCTGGGAATATTAGGATGGGAGCAGACGTAAAGCGTGACTTTACCTCACCAAAGGCCTCTGCTGCCACGGTGGTCCACTGGAAGGGCACATGCTGGGAGATCAGAGCGGTGAAGCGACAGAACTGTAGCTACGGATAAACCGTCGATAGAAGTTCGCAAAGCCCAGAAAGTGTTGAAGTTCCTTCCACGTGGAAGGTGGAGGCCAGTCCGCAACTGCTCTGGTCTTAGCAGAGTCCATCTGGATGTTACCTGCTTTGATAACGAATCCCAGAAAGGATACCTCAGAGGTGTGGAACTCACATTTTTCAGCCTTCACGAATAGGTGGTTGTCCAAAAGTCTTTGGAGAACTTGCCGTTCATGTACCACATGCTCCTGTGGTGATTTGGAGAAGATGAGGATGTCATCTAGATATACAAAAACTTAAACATTGAGCAGGTCTCGGAGAACATCATTGACCAACCCCAGGAAAACAGCAGGGGCATTGGTGAGTCCAAATGGCATAACTAAATATGCATAATGTCCACTAGGGGTATCAGATGCTGTCTTCCACTCGTCCCCCTTCCGGATTCTCACCAAATGGTACGCATTGCGGAGATTGAGTTTGGAAAAGATGATTGACCCTTGTAGCAATGCAAAAGCAGAGGAAACAAGTGGAAGGGGGTACCTGTTTACAGTGATGTTATTCAATTCAATTTATTTTTGTATAGCCCAAAATCACAAATTACAAATTTGCCTCAGAGGGCTTTACAATCTGTACACACTGACATCCTCTGTCCCAGAACCTCTCATCGACTCAGGAAAAACTCCCCCAAAAAACCCTATCAATAGGGAGAAAAATGGAAGAAACCTTCAGGAGAGCAGCAGAGGAGGATCCCTCTCCCAGGATGGACAGAGTAAGAAAATAGATGCCATGTGTACAGAATGAACAGCATAACAGAGTTACAACACGTTCAATTCACATGACAGAAATGATTCATGTAATAGTAGCAGTAGGTGACGGGGAGGACCACAGCAGGACGTAGGACCAGGTTCCAGACTTAACCACGATCCACAGAAACCTGCGAGGCGAGAAGGCACAAAGACCTCGGGGATGGAGCAGAGTTAGTAATGTGCATTTATGGTGCATGAATTCATACAGAAGGTAAAATAGAAAAGAATGTGCGTCAGCAGTTCCACGGAAGGAACCAGGAGGCAGGACCAGGGTCCAGATGCAACCACGATTCGTGGAAACCTGCGAGGCGAGAAAGCACAAAGACTCCGAGGGAAGAAGTAGAGTTAGTAATGTGCATTTATAGAACATGAATTCATACAGAAGGAGAGAGAGAAAAGGATAGAGGAGCTCAGTGTATCCTAAGTTGTCCCCCAGCAGTCTAGGCCTATAGCAGCATATCAAGGGCTGGAAAGAATGGACCAGGGCAAACCTGAGCCAGCCCTAACTATAAGCGCTATCAAAGAGGAAAGTCTTAAGTCTACTCTTCAATGTGGTCACTGTGTCTGACCCCCGGACTGAAAGTGGAAGCTGGTTCCATAGAAGAGGAGCTTGATAACTGAAGGCTCTGGCTCCCATCCTACTTTTTAAGACTCTAGGAACCACAAGCAGCCCTGCATTCAGTGAGCGCAGCTCTCTAGTGGGGAAATATGGTACTATGAGATCCTTAAGATATGATGGTGCCTCACCAATTAAGGCTTTGTAGGTGAGGAGAAGGATTTTAAATTCGACTCTGGATTTTACAGGGAGCCAGTGAAGAGAAGCTAATACAGGAGTAATATGATCTAACCCTAACCCTAATTAAGTCCTCTGTAATCGATGCAAGGGCGCAAGGATTTGTTCTTCTTGCTGACAAAGAAACCAGCTCCAGCAGGGGATGAAGATGGTCTGATGAGACCAGCAGCTAAGGAGTCATTAATATATTTTTCCATGGTTTTAATTTCAGGAGACGATAGGGAAAAAAGTCTACCTCTGGGAGGAGACGTACCCGGGAGAAGGTCAATTGCACAGTCGTATGGGCGATGAGGTGGTAATGAGGTGGCCCGGGCCTTGTTGAAAACCTCTCTTAGGTTATGATATTCCCTGGGAACACCAGTGAGATCTGGGGACTCAGCAGAGACAGACAGACTAGGAGCAGACGATAGGGCAGGTTTTAGACAGACCGCATGGCAATGAGCACTCCATTGTAAAACAGTACCTGTAGACCAGTCAATGTGAGGGTTGTGTCTCCTAAGCCAAGGATAGCCCAGTATTACAGGTTGTTGAGGAGCACGGATGAGATGAAAGGTGAGTGTTTTTCGCTGTGATAACATAGCCATGCGAAGAGGAGTGGATTGGTGAGTAACCCTGCAGAGAAGGTGGCCGTCTAAAGCCGTGGCGTGGATCGGCCTCTCCAGGAGCACCTGCCCGATCCCCAGCTGTCCAGAAGGTTAGCGTCTGCACCTGAGTCAATGAGGACCGTGACAGAGTGATTCTTCCCTGAGAAAAACAGCTCCGCATGAATCAAAGGTCGAGAGGGCATTGTTAAGTTCACGTTCCGGCTCACCAGCGCCCTCTGGATGCCTGGTGAGCCGTGTCTTTTACTGGACAAGAGTCTACAAAGTGGCTGCTCTGGCCGCAGTACAGGCATCGGTTCTCCACCAGGCAGCGCTGTCGTTCCGCTGAGGAGAGCAGAGCCTGTCCCAGTTGCATTGGCTCGGGGGCGTCGACAGAAACCTCGGGTCTCCGTTCCGGCGGAAATCCTCGAGGGTTGGGCGATCGCCGAAGCGGTGCTTGCGAAGCGGTGCTTACGAAGCGGTGCTTGCGAAACGGTGCTTGCGAAGCGGTGCTTGCGAAGCGGTGCTTGCGAAGCGGAAGCGGTGCTTGCGAAGCGGCGGAAATGCCCCTCTCCCTTCTCCGTTCCCACAGATGACTGTCGTTCCGAATGGAGAGAGCGGCCAACTCATCCAAACCAGCAGGAAGACCCCGAGCTGCCAACTCGTCCTTTATACGGTCTGAAAGGCCGTGGTAGAAGGCGTCGAGGAGTTCCGGTCGCTCTCTCCTGCCATGGTGTGGAACTCAATGGAGTAATCGGACGCAGATTGCTCTCCCTGCCGCAGGTCAAACAATCCACAAGCGACCTCCCTTCCAGGCGTGGCATGATCGAAAACCTTTAGCATCTCCTCCGAGAACCGCTAAACTGAAGAGCAGATAGGAGACTGCTTCTCCCACTCGACGGTTGCCCAGTTTTTAGGTCTACCCGTGAGCAAAGAAACGATGTACGCCGCACGGGACCTCTCGGTGGGAAAGGCGGAAGACTGAAGCTCAAAGGCGAGGGAGCACTGCACCAGAAAAGACCAGCAGGAACCAGAAGCACCAGAACAACACTCCGGCGGAGGAAGGCGTGCATCCGACACTGGAAAAGTGTGAAGCGGAGGACTGGGAGCAGGAGTGATGTCAGGACCACGAGCCGTAGTGGGAAAAACTCTGCAGATGATCGCGGAGAAACTCCATGCTGCGCTCGTGGCGGGCGGCCATCTCCTGCATAGCCCCCGCTATGAAGGTAAGCTGCTGCTCATGGCGTTGTAGCATGCTGGCTTGGGTCTGGGTTCATGTTTGGCCAGATTGTACTGTCAGGATTACGAGTACTGTGAACTGAACCCAAAAGCACGACCACGAGGCAAAGTTGTAAGGATAATTCTTTTACTAGTATTCAGGCAGGGGTCAAAACCAGGAGATCAGTCATCGAGGCAAACAAGTCCAAAAAGGGGCAGGCAGGAATCCAAGGTCAAAAAGGGGCAGATAGGGTCAGAACAGGCAGATCAGATATGGCGACAGGATAACGCTGGCGAGCTTGGCAAAAAACACACAAGACAATCTGGCAGAGAATAGGTGTGAGTAGAGGGCTTAAGTAGTGAGGGACCGATGAGGTGATGTGCTGCAGGTGAGGTGGGGAGGGCGACCAGGTGAGAGGAATGAGAGCTGATGCTGTGGAAGGATCTGGAATGACAGGAGAGTTCGTAAACAGGCAGGTGAGATGAAAACAATCTAAGATGTGGTGGAATGTGTGACACAAACAAAACACTGGCTTTAGAGCAGGCGGCAACATCTCATTTACAGTCAAATACACCATAAAGCAGAATATGCTTCAAGGCGACAGGTCGCTGATGCTACCAGAGCTGTACATGGTGTCTCTATATCACTCTTCCGCATTCCAAATATGGTAACTTATGTTCATCAGTTGCGGAAAAAACAACAACATGGTGACGGCCGTAATGCAAGATGGCCAAACTCGCCAAACTCAAGGCTTCATAACATCAGTCCACAAACCAATGGCTGACGTCATCATGACTACATCCACTTCTTATATACAGTCTGTACTCCAGAGTCTTTTTTTACGTTTTTACTTTTCTTGAAGGCCACCTTATTCCTCTGAGCGTAACTCTGTGGTACCACCAGCCACCGTCTGAAATGACTGTTTTAATAAGGACGGCCTCAGAGGGAGGCGAACAGCGAGTAAGTGGAGAGGTAGAAGAACCACACCTCTAGATCCTATATGCTGTCCCTTTTTTAAATACATACAATAAATTGTCTTTGCTGCTGTGACCTGAGATCCCCTCAGAGATCATCACCATCCATCCATTCCATCCATTTTCCTCCGCTTATCCGGGGTCGGGTCGTGGTGGCAGCAGGCCTAGCAGGCCGACCCAGGCTTCCCTCTCACCCGCAACACGTTCCAGCTCGTTCTGGGGGATCCCGAGGCATTCCCAGGCCAGCTGGGAGATATAATCCCTCCAGCGTGTCCTGGGTCTTCCCCGGGGCCTCCTGCCAGTTGGGCGTGCCTGGAAAACCTCTAACGGGAGGCGTCCAGGAGGCATCCTGATCAGATGCCCGAACCACCTCAGCTGACTCCTTTCGATACGAAGGAGTAGCGCCTCAACTCCAAGTTCCCTCCTGATGTCCGAGCTCCTTACCCTATCTCTAAGGCTGAGCCCTTAGTCAACTCATTTCGGCCGCTTGTATCCGAGACCTCGTTCTTTCGGTCACGACCCAGAGTTTGTGACCAAAGGTGAGGGTCGGAACGTAGACCGCCCAGTAAATTGAGAGCTTTGCCTTCCGGCTCAACTCCCTCTTCACCAAGACGGTCCGGTGCAGAGCCTGTTTTACTGCTGCAGCCGCACCAATCCGCCGGTCGATATCCCGCTCCATCTTACCCTCACTCGTGAACAAGACCCCGAGATACTTGAACTCCTTCGCTTGCGGCAGGCACTGCGTCCCCACCCGGAGGGAGCAATCGACCGGTTTCCGGCAGAGCACCATGGCCTCGGATTTGGATGTGCTTACCCTCATCCCCGCCGCGTCACACTCGGCTGCAAATCGCCCCAGTGAATGCTGGAGGTCATGGTCCGAAGAGGCTAACGGGACCACATCATCTGCGAACAGCAGAGAGGCGATCCCGAGACCCCCGAACCCGACGTTCTCCTCCCCCCGGCTACGCCTAGATATCCTGTCCATGAAAGTCACGAACAGGACCGGTGATAAAGGGCAGCCCTGGCGGAGGCCAACACCCACCGGGAACGCGTCTGACTCATTGCCGAGAATACGAACACAGCTCCTACTGCAGTCGTACAGAGACCGGATGGCCCGTTGTAACGGGTCCGGCACCCCATACTCCCGCAGCACCCCCACAAAAACCCCCGAGGGACCCGGTCGAAGGCCTTCTCCAAGTCCACAAAACACATGTAGACTGGTTGGGCAAACTCCCAGAGCCCCTCCAGTAGTCTTGCGAGGGTAAAGAGCTGGTCCACTGTTCCACGACCGGGACGGAATCCGAACTGCTCCTCTTGAATCCGAGGTTCGACAATCGGTCGGAGCCTCCTTTCCAGAACCCTGGCATACACTTTCCCCGGGAGGCTGAGTAGTGTGATACCCCGATAATTCGAGCACACTCTCCGGTCCCCCTTTTTGCAAATGGGAACCACCACCCCAGTCTGCCAGTCCATGGGCACTGTTCCCGACCCCCATGCGACATTGAAAAGGCGTGTCAGCCAAGACAGCCCAACAACGTCCAGCGCCTTCAGCATCTCCGGGCGAATCTCATCCACCCCCGGCGCCTTGCCACCAAGGAGCTTATTGACTACCTTAGTGGCCTCTGCCAAGGATATGGATGCGACCCCCCCCAAGTCTTCAGGCGCTGCCTCCTCTCTAGAGGACATGTTGGCCGGGTTTAGGAGTTCCTCAAAGTGCTCTTTCCACTGCCCGACGATGTCCCCCGTCCGGGTCAGCAGTTCCCCCCCCCGTGCTGAGCACAGCCTGGGGTAAGCCCTGCTTTCCCTTCCTGAGCCGTCGGATGGTTTGCCAGAACTTCCTTGAGGCCAACCGAAAGTCCTTCTCCATGGCCTCCCGAACTCCTCCCATGCCCGAGTTTTAGCGTCCGCGACCACCGCAGCTGCAGCCCTTTTGGCCTGCCGGTACCTCTCAGCTGTTTCAGGAGACCCCCGAGCCAACCAGGCCCGAAAGGCCTCCTTCTTCAGTTTGACAGCTTCCCTCAACACCGGGTTCTCAGGTTACCGCCACGACAGGCACCGGTGACCTTCCGACCACAGCTCCTAGCGGCCGCGTCCACAATAGAGGCTTTGAACATGGTCCACTCGGATTCCATGTCCCCAGCCTCCCTTGGGATGTGTGAGAAGTTCTTCCGGAGGTGGGAGTTGAAGACCTCCCGGACAGGATCCTCCGCCAGACGTTCCCAGTTCACCCTCACTACACGTTTGGGCATGCCGGGTCTCTCCAGCCGATTCCCCCGCCATCTAATCCAACTCACCACCAGGTGGTGATCAGTTGACAGCTCTGCTCCTCTCTTCACCCGAGTGTCCAAGACATACGGCCGCAGATCAGATGAAACGATTACAAAGTCGATCATTGATCTACGGCCTAAGGTGTTCTGGTGCCAGGTACACTTATGAGCCACCCTATGTTCGAACATGGTGTTCGTTATGGACAAACCGTGGCTAGCACAGAAGTCCAACAGCGAGACACCACTCGGGTTCAGATCAGGCAAGCCGTTTCTCCCAATCACCCCCCGCCAGGTTTCTCTGTCGTTGCCCACGTGAGCGTTGAAGTCTCCCAGGAGAACCATGGAGTCAGCAGGAGGCGCCCTTTCCAGGACCCCTCCCACCGACTCCAAGAAGGCCGGATACTCTGAACTGCTGTTCGGTGCATAGGCACAAACAACAGTCAGAGCCTTACTCCCCGCAACCCGCAGGCGCAGGGAGACGACCCTCTCGCTCCCCGGGTAGAACTCCAACACGGCGGCGCTCAGCCGGGGGCTCGTGAGTATCCCCACTCCCGCCCGGCGCCTCTCACCCTGGGCAACTCCAGAAAAGGACAAAGTCCAACCTTTCTCCAGGAGCTTGGTTCCAGAGCCAGTGCTGTGCGTGGAGGTGAGGCCAACTATATCTAGCTGGTACCGCTCCACCTCCCGCACCCGCTCCGGCTCTTTCCCCGCTAGCGAGGTGACGTTCCACGTCCCTAGAGCTAGTCTATGCCGCCGGCGATCAGCTCGCCCAGGCCCCCTGCCCGGCCTGCCGCCCGGTCCACATAACACCCGAGAGATCATTACACTTACTGCAAATGACAGAACTTTGATTACATAATCTCACTTTACATGCATGTTGTTCTTGCTTTTACCAACCCTCTCCCACATCAGCATCACAAAGCAGTTTGGATTCCTGATCTCCAATGGTACAATTATGTAACCATGCTTTAAAAAACTACCAGCTTTTTCTCACTAATTCATCCATCCACTTTAGAGAGGAGACCGAGGACAGGAGGGGAGTAGAATGGCAAAGAGAAAGAGAAAAGATGGGAAAGGTAAATGGAGATAAAAATGAACAACCCACACAGTTTGTGTGGGTTTGGCATGTACTGTATGTGTGCTGTGTATGTGCACGAATGTTCCTCGACTTCTCTCCCTTCACTTCCTTCACTTCTCCCATCCTTGTATCCTTCCGTTCCTTCTCGTCAGGAGACATTGCTGACAGAGCACGGCCTGTCTGTCCGTCCATCTGTCCAAAGCTCTCTGTCAGCACCCTCACTATCGCTCCCTTCATCTCTCCTTCATCCTCGATTAGCTTTTCTGAGGGAAAAGTTCTGTCTCTCATAAAGTCACCAATTTAAAGAGACACATTGATGCTTTTGATATACTATCACCATAATGATACTGGCAACTAAAATGATAATACTGAAAACTAAGTTATTTGTTAACCTTAGTACATTGTTGGCTCCACATTGAAAAGCGTACCATCACTTTTTGAAATCCCAGAAGAGACACATTAGGTTAGGTGATAGCTCATGAGCCCCGTGGCAAAATTGAGGCATGCATGTATGGAAGGATATCTGGGTTTGGAGAACTAAGCAGTCGTGCAAAATGGACAATAACTCTTGACCGCCTAAAGGTGAACTTTAAAGTACTTGAGAGAGTTTGCTTGTTGTAATACTTCCATTTAGCATCTGCTAGCTGAGCTACAACACCATACCACAATTATCTACAAAGGCCATTATTGATCACATGACATGATCAAATGTCATGGCAATCCAGATTTTGAATCTGAACCAAAGTTCCTACTTGCCAGTGGCACGAGAGAGAAAAAGAAAGGATCACTAAATCGTTGGAATCCATAACAAAGCCAATGGTGAGACAATTTGTTTGATAATTATAAGCTTCGACCTGCTGGTGGCGCTAGATGAAGAATCATGTTATCACCAGTCATTAGGATTCCCTTATGTCTAGAGGCATTCTGCTGGCTCTTCAGTTCACACATTACATATTCATATTTTCTTTATATTCTATTGAATTCTGAAATAACACTCACACTCCCTATTTTGTTGCATTAATGATAATGAAAAGGTTGTGTCTAAAATACATTGGTGTTAATTAAAACATTATCAGCTAATTGTTTTGTCTAACAAGTACTTGGCTGCTTTAGCCAGCCATAAAAATGTTAGTGATGTTATTATAGGTCAAAGATGCAAATCAGATGTGTCTCTCTCGGGAGATCCCTCAGTGAGCGCTGACTGGAAAGAGTACTGACCTACTCCAACTCCACATGTAGTAAAGTCCAAGGTCTTATCGAGTTCTGAATGTTATTATGGTGCATGAACACCGAGGGCCTTTCTCATTTCCCGATTTTCTGCCTCCTCTTCCTCCCCGGCTTGGCACCCACAAATTGATCTCAGCGCTCAATCTTGGAGGACATCGCAATTCCTGAAATGCATCTTTTGGAATGAGGATCGAGGAGGCTTGCCGGAGGAGCTATGAGCGAGGAAACACTGGTGTATCCTTTTGGGAAGTCTTTTGGGCCCGAGACGAATAAAATAGGCGCGACACACAGCTGGATTAATCTCAAATGATGGCCGGACTTGCAGGAAATGTAACTGTTCCTTTTGTGTATGTATTTAAGATGATTAAACCTTCTGCCCTTCATGATAATTACAAACGTAAACAGTTGCTGTCGTGAAATTATTATATCAATAAGATATAACATTTTTTGTTTATATTCTGATACAGAAAGACAAGAGTGTATTTATGTATATATAATATATATTACTCAGTCACATATATAATACATGTCACTTTTTGATTCATAGTACTTTTCAAACAAACATCTGTAGTGCTGTACACAATAAAAAAGGCGAATTATATATATTAAAGACATCCTGACATTTGACACATTATGCAATGTTGTGAAATGAGAATTCACAACGTAAATCATTAAATATAAGTTAACACCAGTATGCCCATCTGACAGCTGATAAAATAAAGCAGTATAATTAGACAGTGCAGCTGATTCAGCATTGGCACATGTCATATTGAAATTACGTCACTTTAAACTGACGCTAAGAAGGAAAGTGTCACAGTTTGGGGTTGTAGGTGGTCACTTCTTGTCTTATTTTGAAGAGTTCCCTGTCTTGTGTTTCCCCGGGTGAGAAATTAAAGTCACATTTTGCTCAAACCACCGTGTCCTGATGAGTCTGCGCTTGGGTCCTACCTTCGCCTTTTCTCCGGCCGTGACCGTACATACGGACCACAACATGGACCCAGCAGACACTGGCGCGTGCCTTCGAGCTCTAGAGAACCTTATGGGGGACCATCACGACAAGCTTGTCAGGGACATGTGGGAGTCACTGAGAAGGCTGTCGCAGCTGCGGTCCGTTCCTGCTGCTGCCTCCGAGCTGCAGCCGACTCTGTTCCTGCTGCTGCCGCCGAGCTGCAGCCGACCCCGGTTCCCGCTGCCGCCTCCGAGCTGCAGCCGACCTCGTTTCCCGCCGCCGCCTCCGGGCCGCAGCCGACCTCTGATCCCGCTGCTGCCTCCGAGCCGCAGCCGACCTCTGTTCCCGCTGCTGCCTCTGAGCAGCAGCCGACCCCGGTTCTCCCTGCTGTCTCAGGGCTGCAGCCGACCCCAGTTCCCGCAGTGGCCGACTCAAGACTCCGGTTCCCAGCCGACTCCAGCTCCACGCGCCCTGTTGGCGCCGCGGCTGCCTCCAGACACAACAGTTCCCAGCCTGTGCTGCGGCCAACTTCGGACTCCTTTTCCCCGCCTCCGGCTATTGATACCAATTCCCCGCCGGACTCCTTTTCCCCGCCTCCGGCTCCGGTCTCCTGTTCCTCGCTAGACTCCTGTTCCACGCCTCCGGCTCCGGATGCCGGTGCCCTGCCTCCGGCTCCGGACTCCTGTTCCCCGCGCCCGACTCCAGACGCCTGTTCCCCGCGGCCGACTCCAGATTCCTGTTCCCCGCGGCCGACTCCAGACTCCTGTTCCCCGCCTCCGTCACCAGAGCCTCGTTTCCCGTCGGCGTCCCAGCCGACACCGGAGCCCCGTTCCCCGTCGGCGTGTCCGCTGACACCGGGGTCCCGCTTCCCGTCACCATGCCCGCCCACACCGGACCCTTGTTCCTTGTCGCCATACCGACCGACTCTGGACCCTTGTTCCCCATCGGTGGCCTGGTCGACTCTGGATTTACGCTCCCCTGAACTCCGTTCCCCTGAACTCCGTTCTCCGGAGCCCCAGCATCCGGAGCCCCAGCATCCGGAGCCCCAGCTTCCGGAGCCCCAGTCCCGCTCTCTCCAGAGCCGCAGCTTCCGAAGCCCCAGCTTCTGGAGCTCTGCTCCCCGGAGCCACAGCCCACAGAGCCTCTGCCTCGCTCTCGCTTCTGGTCCCGCTTCCCTGAGCCCCGCTCCCGATTCCATGAGCCCCGGTCCCGCTTCCCTGAGCCACGCTCCCGCTCCTGTTAGCGTGTTCTGATTGGATGCCTGGTGGAGCCTCAGGAAGAATTCAGCCAACAACTTCCCTCGTGCTGGTACCAAGATTTATTCTTTGGTCATATGCAAAGTTACCAGCGCTGCAATTGCAAAAGCAGGGAGGAAGGAATACCACGAAAAGACGGAAGTTCGGCCCTTTCATACACAGATTTCGTCACAGGTTTGTATCGGACCATCCTGACCTCTGGTTGGCTCTGAGCTGAAAAGGGGGAGAACAATCCCACCTTTCCTCACCAGACTGGCACGTGCAACGGCCTTCTCTACTGTAAATATACTGATAACATGCATGAGTGTTGTGATCTAAGGCGTGTATCTATCCTTGAGGAAAAGACAAAGCGTCTTTTGCCAGACACAACTCTGGACTCGGGTAACCTTTAACCTCTTTCACAGACAGTAAGAATAAGAATATACACACAATATAAGGATTTATATTATCAATCTCCAGTGTCCCGCTCCCGCTCCCCAGTGTCCCGCTCCCGCTCCCCAAGGTCCTGGTCCCGCGTCTGCCCGTCTGGCGGTCGCCCTCCGGAGCCACACCCCCCGGAGCGTGTCTGGTGGTCGTGTGGCCCACGGAGCGTATTCCACCCTGCCCTCGGTCCATCATCCAGCTCCCCTCCACCCACCCTAGGACCGCGGACTGAAGGGACGTCTGGGGTCCGTCCCTTGAGGGGGGGGTACTGTCACGGTTTGGGGTTGTAGGTGGTCACTTCTTGTCTTATTTTGAAGAGTTCCCTGTCTTGTGTTTCCCCGGATCCCTTCACTTCCTGTCCTTGTGATTGTCTAATTGAAACCTCCTGTGTCTGATCACCTGCACCTTCAGCTCCCTGTGTATTTAAGCCTCGTTTGTCTTGTACTTCCTTGTCCGTATGTCTGTTATCGTTGGCCGTGTTCTTTGGCTGTTTTCCTTGATTCAGTTTTTCGTGTGTTTCTCGCCTGTGTGGTGAGAAATTAAAGTCACATTTTGCTCAAACCACTGTGTCCTGATGAGTCTGCGCTTGGGTCCTGCCTTCGCCTTTTCTCCGGCCGTGACAGAAAGTCTAATTTGGTAAATTCCTCTTGCTTGGACTCCTCTCTCCTTGCCTCCTCCGCTTGCGTGGGTGGGATTAAGATGAGAGGAGGCAAGGAAAGGAACCAAGGATGTACAAACTGGGAGATGAGAAAGGCCTATAGTAGCAGTGCCTGTTTTCATTCATGCATGCTGAGGGGTAGCTGACTGCTTGAGAACTGGGGCTGTTCCAATCTCACCAACAGCAAATTCACTGATATCGTTTTGTTTCAGCCCTCCAAAGTGCACCAAAGGAACTGCAGCCAACAGCACAAACCATTGCTTGCTGACTTTGCCTTGATTGTAACCTGTTTAATCAACATTACTGTGGTGCAGACAAGTGTGCTACGGTTTATGATCGTCATGGACCATACATACCAGGTAAAAGTATCTTATTGAGAGCCTAAAACCACTCGCTATCGTGTTAGCTCGCAGGCTCATTCACTTACAGCCAGTTATCTCACTAGCTTACTTGTTTCTTATACTCACTATATAACAGACACGTTCTTATTTGGCCTTTCAAAAACGCAGTCATTTCTTTAATTTTCCAACCTGCTCTGCTGTATATCCGGTGCCAATTCATGTATGTAGCCACCACAAGAATAACACACCAGAATCGCCGACTGAATGTCGGCAGTGGACTTGCATTGTGGGTAATGCAGGCACCAGGATTTTGACAAAGAAATGAAGTGTATGGATAAACAAAGAAAATATATTTGATACTGCTGTATCAATTTATATACTTTTTTGTCCATTGTGACAGTGCTATATGAGTGCTAATGCAAATCAATGTGCACTTTTAAAGCTTACACTTCAACTGACACACTGAATCTGAAAAGATGCACTCAGTAGAGTGCAGATATCTGCCAGTGTGTGCAATGACCTCTGCTGTAATGTTTGATTTCATGAATACAAACCAGGCAACAACCTCCGGTTCTGTTGAGTGAAGTCAATGCGGAAGTGTCTTAAAACGTGCATTATCTGTACTGACCAGCAGGGGGCAACTCCTCCGGTTGCAAAAAAAAGTCTGATTGTATAGAGAAAATTACTCTACTTCTCTCTTGATTTATTCCCTCAATAAACATTGTAAACATGAGTTTATGGTCTAAATCTCTAGTTTCAAGTATTCTTCAATACAGCATGATGTTAATTTAGTAAATTATGGTCCATTTAAAGTCAAACAGACCATAAAGCAGGGTGTGCTTTAGGGCGGGGCTACAAGGTGATTGACAGGTTGCTGCTGCTACCAGAGCCGTATACGGCGTCTCTACGTCACTCCTCTGCATTCCAAATATGGTAACTTCTGTTCATTGGTTGCAAATAAACAACAACATGCTGACGGCCGTAATCCAAGATGGTGACGGCGAAAACGCCGAACTCATTGCTTCATAACGGCAGTCCACAAACCAATCGGTGATGTAACAATGACAACGTCCACTTCTTATATACAGTCTATGATTCAAACCAAAATTGCTCAGATGTATGACACGTCTCATGCAACAGATGCGCTCTCGTTTTAATCTATACAGACGCCTGCAACGGCTGTGTTCAGGCTCCTGTCTCAGCGGCGTCTCACGGGTGTATCTGCAACCGAAAGTGATTATTCACGTTTCAAATCATTTTTAACCCTCCTGTTATGTTCGTTTCTCATGTACAGCAATGATGTTCCCGGGTCAATGTGACCCGGTGCATGTTTAATCATCCAAAAGTTGTCAGAAACCAAAAAATCCTAATAAATATAGTTTGTACCTCGTCACCAACCCCATTACTAACAATTCAATCAGTATTTAGTGGAATGGAGTTATTCAACCCTCCACAGATCATAGTTCAATGAGGATAACTCACTCGTTTTCATGAAAAATACATGTTCAAACTATTTTTTAGGTACATTGGAAAAACCTAGATATAAATTGCATTACCATAACATGTATTTTTGTCTTTTTTTAGTATTTTGAAACTTTCTTTTTTTCATGGGGTGAAGTAGATAAATAGAGATGAGACACCTCTGCTGTTCAGGGTCATATTGACCCGCTCACTCAAAATCAAGCCAAATGAGTCATATGGATTTGTATTGAAAGTAAACTTTATTTATGTGTATTTACAGTGTAAAGAAACAGACCAAAGGCCAGCGTGCAGTCATTTTCTTGGTGCTGTAGGACCCTGTTACTTGGTCCAAATTGTCCACCCCCTTTTTTGTGGCATTGTAATCTAGAATCATGGTTTCTCGTCCTCTCTGGTGCTGATTTCAGCATTTCTATGGAAAGTGTTCATGACCACAACATTCTTTCTTTCTTTATAGACCCCAGAAAGTATAAGGAGATCCATATATGCATGTGACTGCGTTTCATCCAGCTCCTTCCACTTCTCCCTTAGACGTCATTTCTAGAATTACTTTCTGTATTGAGTTTGGAATGACCAGCTCAAAAGCTGACTTGATGTCTGTGACACGAGTCACTGCCATCCTGGTGGGGCCTGGCACTGTCTTTTTTTATATTTTCGGCAGACAGTCTTGGCTGATGTGTATTGGATGAGGATGAGCACTGTATTTCACAATTTTTCGACACGAAACAGGTATATCAATTTCCTCATCTGATGGTTCATAATCAGTACCATTATAATCTGAATTGACGTCAAGATGGTCTTCATCTTTAGACACATCCTCCTCTATTTCACTGTCATGATCAAGGATGAGCCTCCAGGGCTGTTGTCCTTTTGTTTCTGTTGCTCATGTTGTCCTACAGTAAGCTGCTGTGTTGTATGTATCTGCAGAGTGTAATGTTGGTAGGACTCCCAAGCAACCCTTTTGTATGTTTCACCCCTCCCCTGCTAAGTGTGAGCGGGGTTTTCCCACAGGAAAATGTGTGTGTGTAAACTTGACACTTCTGACCCCTTATAGCCACCACTTTCATTGCTGAGTCAAATTGACCCAAACATCATCTCGAAAAAGAATATTTTTTCTAGATTTTCAAACTTTGAAAAGGGTCAATTTGACCCGCAACATAATAGGAGGGGTTTTAAACCATAGAATCATAAACATGAAATTGATGCCCAATAAAAAAGGGCCTGAATGAATCTATTCATCCTCATTAATATTTTTGTAACCTAGGCGGAGCAGAGTGTGCTGCTCTCTGGCTCTGTCCAGAAACCCGTTTGTAATCCCAAAGACTCTGCCTTCACTTTTGCCCAGCAGCTGGAAAAGAACCCACAGGAACTTCTTTGGTATTGAGGAATGTTTTTTCGTGGACTAACTGTAACCTGCACTGTGCATTTACTGCCACTAGATACCGTCACTGCTAACCATTCCTTCAGCAGTGACCTCCAATGTAGCCACTGTCTCACTCTCTCTCACTCAATCACACACTTGCTGCACACCCACACTACACTGAGCCACGATCATATGCATCAGTGCTGATGGAAAAAAATAGATTAAGAATACTACTGGACTGACGTTTATTTGACTGAAGCAGAGGTCGCTCACTTGCGGTTCTTACCGGCGGCTTAAGAGGGGTGAGGAGTTAGCAGTCAATGATGTAATAAATAAATGACTGCAACCACAAGAGCTCCTTGAGCATTGAGTCATGAATGAGTACAAAATACATCAGGCTGATGGGTTCAATAGTGTGAGATTAGCTGTGGACAGACAGAAATATGCACACACACACACACACACACACGCACAATCCCCTCCCTGTTACATTGAGGCTTCCTGACTAGGTTATTTTCTATATTTCCACTTTTCAGTTATTATTTCCTGTTTTTATTTTAGTACACTCACCGTTGTCTGTAGTCTCTGCCCTTGTGTGTTTCCCGCTCCTAAAGTGAACTGTTTTATGCCATTATTTTATAACTATTTTATGATCACAGTGTGCCTAAACTATTTTATAATTGCCTTGTGCCCAAACTATTTTATAACTACCGTGTGCCTAAACTGTATTATAATTACCTTGTGTAAAAATTGTGCCAAAGCAGTTAGTTACATGTATTGCGCAATAGTGGTAGGTCCTTTGCACTCGACCAACAGAGTGCAGCAAAGGGCAGCAGAGCGAGGTCGCACATGTTGACCTTTGCACCCGGAAGCGGAAACCTTGCTTGTTTTTGCAATTTAGCCTTTTCTTAGCGTTATTTTATACCGTTGCCTGATAACAAACCCTTACCTTCTTGGATTCACTGCCTGGTATCCAGAGTCTGCTATTGAGTCCTTTTTCTGATACTCCCAGGCTCACAACTGGCGTGATAGTTAGGCTTTCTCTAGTTTAACAGCAATATGTCTAAAATATGAATTACACAAACTTGGGCTAATGCACAGTAACATGCAGATGTTTTTGATCCATTTTAACCAATTATATTGAAACACTGTGGCACCCATTTAAGCATGATTGGGACCATGAGGAAAAACTATGACATATGATTATCAAGAATATCAACAAACTGCATCCTGTTAGGGTGGGCAGTAGTGACCGTCTGATGTCCATTCAAGTTTTTGATAACAGGTTGATGTTGGCCCATGCCCTCTCTCATAGCCAAACTTAGCAGGTTGGAATGGACTATGCATATTGAGTACCTGATGTCACCCCAACATTTTGTTAGCCCCTTTCCAGTCCTCCAATCCACTCAACATTCACAAACACATTAATGCCATACAAGGTGCCACCTGGTCATTAGGATCTAAACTAATGCACATTCACACTCAAACATTAATGGTACAGCCATTAGCAGCAATTTGGGGTCGCCCAAGGACACTTCGACATGCTGGGGTTCCAACTGCTGATCTTCTGATTATTGGATGACCTGCTCTACCTCTGAGCCACCAACCCCATGTTTCGTGTTGGTGTGATTCTGTTGGGACTCGGAGAAAGGAAGAGGGAGTGATCAGGGTAGCAGGAGAGAAAGGAAAATAGTTTCCTCTTGTTAACCCCTGGTCTCTTTTATCAGCTTCCCTCCTTTTTCTACTCTCTTCATCCTCTTCTTTCCGTATCCACATCCCTCTCTCCTTTCCTCTACGTTGTCATAGGGAACCGGCACCTCCAGTCTTCCGTCACCTTCTCCTCCCTTTTCTTCAGTTCACACTGACCAATCATCTCTCAGCTCCTCTTGCCAGAGCCCTTCTGTGAAAAAATTAGCTGTACCACACAAGCAAATGTGTTTTTGGGGGGTATTTCTTACTGACAATATCATAAACCAAAGGCTCCATCGGGCCTTTCTGCACTGCCTCTCCTAAAGACACTGGCCATGTAGCTGGCACCCCCTTTTATCTGCAGAACATAGTGAAGTCACTCATCCAGGTTGGCATAAATCTGTATGGGATCACTTTGTCAGCTTCTAACATTAGTCACAGCCCCAGTCCACATTTATATTGCAGCCTATGTGTGTACCTGAACTACACTCTGCTAATTGGGCCTGAATTTGCAATAAAGTTAGGCATTCTGTGGTATTGGTGGAAAGGGTGCTGAACACAGTTTGCTTTAAATTGTTCTTCAAAGAATTACTTGTTGGTTATCAAAACACAAAAGGTTTGTTTTTTGGGGAAAAAATTATGGTAAATTAAATTTCCTCCTTTTTTAAAATTGAGGATATCAATGTTCACATCTCAGTCTCAGCACAGAAAGCACAAATGTTGATGTATTCCTGTATTGTTCCAGTGGCATGAGAAACAGTTTGTGCCAGCCAGTTTCCATAACCAGGGATCAGCATGCCAAGGCCTCTGTTCTCACCCATCACCCTGCTGGCAATGCAGGCCCTTACTACCCTGCTTGTGGACAGTGAGTTCACATAGTGAAAACCCCATGCAGTCTTCTCGGGCTATGCCTTAGCAGGTCCCATAGGGGCCGGCTCAGCCACCACCTCCCTCTCAGGCCTGGGTCCAGGAGGGAGCTCTGGTTTCTCTTTTCTGAAATGAATTCAAGAGGCAGCTCAACTGCATATAAACTCTATGCAAAAGGCACATGTGGATGGGAATTAGCTCTGGGGAGTTAAAGTTAAAGACGTGGCTGTGTGAGTTGATAACAAATATGACATGGTAGACAATACCCAGAGTTCAATCAGGAGAGACTGTTATAGAGTTGAACAATAATTTATTACAATTGCACAATATTTGAATAGTGCAAAGTCTTTGGCGATTGGACTCCATCCTGAATTAGGATAAGCAAGGGGTAGTGATGCTGATATCTGCTAAAGCAGAATCCCCCTGGAGTCCAGACACTGGTGGTGGTGGAGAAGAAGGAAGTTGCTGTAATCCGATGAAGATTGGAGGAGCCCGGGGTGGAGGAGGGTTGCATCTGTTTTGAGCTGAAATGACAACTGACAGCAGCAGAGAGGAGAACCTATTTAAAAGTTTGACAACAACGATGTGATTGGCTTAAGGAAACTGAGCAGAATCTGATTGGTTAATATAAAGTGCACGCCCCCCAATCAGCTGATGGAGTAATCGCAGGGAGACTGAGATTATGAATGACAAAGAGTGTGGCATGTGTCTTCCTGACTGAACTTCTGCTTGAGCTACATTTGTTGCCCAAGACAACACAGCTCTCAGGGTTACTGGGAAACACAGATCCCTTCATCACAATAAGGTGGTGATTCCCGTCACATCCAATAGTACGAGACCCCAGCGTCAACCCAGAGCATGCTGAAGGGACTATGTACCATTTGGCTTGGGAATACCATGGAGTCCTCCAGAGGAGCTGGAAGAAGTAGCAAGGTTAAGTCTGCTACAACACTGACCTGAACCCAGACATGCAGTAAATGGATAGATGGATGGATTTTCTAGATTTTTGAATAGCAGATGTTATGAAGGTCTATGCCTCTGCTCTGATTGCTAGTGTTTTGTTTCATTCACTCTAGAAGTATGTCGGATGGCTCACTGAATTTAAGTAAATTCCTGTCTACTGGCATTTATTCCCTTACTGTCTGTATTTCAATGATTTGTTTCTAATGATTTCAAAGTCTCAGTGACATGACTAATGGCTCTTGGTACTCACCAGAAGGGTTAAATTATTCTTATGGCCAATGCACAGTCTGCGGAAAGGAGTTAGACATTATGACTTGCAATAGAGGACAACAAAACACTCTGCACCTCATTTAGGCAAATAAACTGAAGTTATAAAAAAATCAACTTTAGCATTGTCAGTTCTAGACTTGTCTCGCATAGCCAGACCTATCTCCACAGCACTGTGTCAGCAACAAAGACAGGCCTGGCTCCACATTGCCATTCTGGTATAGGTGGGGAAAAAAACAAAGAAGCCAATCACAAGCGTCTTGGGTGGCGCTAAGTACAGGATGCAGTAACTGTGCCCTTGCAAAATAGATATGCACTTAGTGGAAGGGAAGAGAATGTAGCTTGAAATATGCGGCCAATGGCAGGCCTATGCTGATATTCCCATGAATCAAACTATAGTTCTACACTAATATGTGAAACACGTGAAAATTGATGATCTACTTTAGCCTGAAAACAAGACTAAACTTGAATTTTGTATCATTTGTTCAGCTTTATATCATGCTCATGTTAGCCAGTGACGTATCGATCTCCTTCATATCATTTTCAGCCAGCACTGCGGCGTGGTAGTCGTTAGAAGCAGTTAACAAGAAGATGAAAGAAACCTAGAGTGAAGAGTTTTCTGACAACAGTTAACTTACAACCAGCTGTGCAGCTGTGTCCATCTCATCCATTTTTGTCTGTGGCTATTTACCATGGACATCGTTGGGTAGCTTGTTAACTATGAAGGAAGATGGGTGTCCCCAATCTCAATCCTGCCCCTGAAACATTTGTCAACTGTATCACAAACTGGGAAAATAACCGTCAATAAGACCAAAACCAGACCAATTTGAATCACTGAAAAAGAATCGGTGCGAGGTTAAACCTTACAATGAACCCTCCTTGTTTTTCCATACTAAATCCAAAACACACACACACACTTCTTATGACTGCAGCAGGATTAAAGATTTAATGCAGACTGAGAGAGAACTGATGGAATAAAGGGCAGTTCTCTTAATCCAAGCAGGCATGGCTGGCAGAAACAGATATCTTAATATAACATAGGCCATTAGAATCAACAGTCTATACAATGTACATGGTAGTCAGTATTGGCCATAAAGTTTCACTACACATATGGATACATATACATACTACATGCTACAGCTGCAGTTCAATACTGGGGAAGTAACTGTACACTAATAAAGCCAAAAGTCATACAGAGGCTGGTCATGTTTCAAAAGAAGGATTTGTTAGCCTGATCAATATTAGGAAACCTTCAAATGATGTTCCTGTTCCTTCCCAACATATTTATAAAATAATTTTATTGGCTTCTTTCAGAAGCTTGATAATACTCTGCCACAGAAATTCTCGCTTCACATTGCTTTTCGTGTCTTTACCCCCTCAGCAGTCTGTAAAAACATCTGAATGCCTGAATTCTTCCTGAATCTGTTTATGCAGTCGATTACACAGCAGCTCTTTACCATTTTAGCAGTGTGTTTTAAGCTTCTCTTCCACATGAATGCATCAGTGCAGATGCTGACTGTTGTTTGCCACTCAGGGAAGAGTGACTGTGGAGACTTACATGTCACATTGCATGTATACCAACTTTATGCAGTATGCTGAAGCTGACTGCAAAATGAGGAACAACTAGGTGACAGGGTGACAGTCCGGTTATCTGAGGTAGGAAACTAAAGGGAGGAGCCAGTGAAAAGGTGAGGGATGGCTGAGTCCATATTTCCATACAAACAAAGGATAGAGCCAATAGCTGACTAGACATGAAGTAATCCCTTCCTGATGTGACTGGACAGCAATACTGCATTTCCATTGCATGGTAAGACTCACTTGGAACCTTTGGTGGTTTTCCATTGGCTATCCGTTGTGGATAGTACCATGGTATTTTTTAATACAATCTAAGTCGAGTTTCCAAGCAAGCTGAGCCGATACTAAAAGGTGGAGTTAAAACACTGCAGACCGCTGATTGGTCAGAGAGAATCATCACTAGCGCAAGGCGGGACCTCCGGGTACCAAAAGCAAGTAGTGGAGGCTCCAGCAGTCTTAATTAGCCATAATAAGTGAGTATATAGCATCCCAGCAGTTGCCTGTAGGTTTACTTCCGCTGTTAAGTATCCTTCAAGTACTGCTTAGCAAAGGAATGGGAAACAAAAAGGGAATTTTATACTAAAACGACTTTAACCGAATTAACTAACTGCTGAAGCCTTTGGAATGTATTGCTGCACAGAACAATGACAGAGGATTTAGTGCCCCCTCTTTTATAGTGAAGATCCACTGGAAGCAAACAAATTGTGTAATACCAACACATTCTCAATACCAACACTTGGTCAGGGGTCCTACTCTTTAAACTAGGACGCTCTATGTTCCCCTTTAGCGTCAGTTTTAGACGTGTCAGGGACAGCATGTAAGTTTCCTCTCGTTACATGCACAGTGTCTTTTCAAAATGAACTTCTTAAGCACAGGCTTACTTAGTTTTTAGGTTTACTTGGTTAGGCTCGGGCAAAATTAGTATAATTGTTATTTAACTTGCATTAGTAAAAATAAGTCACCATTGACTAGTTTTCACACAGGACAGAAAAGACTTTTCCTGGGTGAAAGTCCTGTGTTTGTTTGACCCAACTGTCCACCCTGACATCCGACCTAAGATGACTTTCTCGCTCTTTATACCATATCAATTGCAATAATGATGTGTATGGGTTTACATTGGAGTTAGAGGAAAGCCTGGTGTGTCTCATTAGACACTAAAGGGTGCCTGTACCGAGCACCAGTATTTGACGAGTTGTGAGTGAGAACGGGTTGGCAACATTGTCTCCCTGTTGTCACCTCTCACTTGTCTCACTTATGTGAAAAGGGATCACTTCATGGCCAGTATAGACAGCGACCAATAACTGTTTGAACTTAAATATGCTCCATGAGTATTGCACATAGTCCACAACCTATCGTTTGACTACTCTGTGTATAACGTGTCATTTATCAGCCTGAGTAGCTGCCTGTCTCACTGTCTAATCTTAATGTCTGTCTCCTTGCAGTGTTTCCCCAGCTTTCAGGTGTCCGCGCTCCTCATTCCCATCTTCTCTATCCCTCATCATATTCTCCATTCGGACAGCTGTCAGAAGAGCAGCAGGGTTATTATCTTTATATGAGATACACTATGTCGGCCTTGGGCATCTCTCTCACTCCCCCCCTCCTCCTTCCCCCTCGCTCTCTTCTTATATCAGGTAATAGGTGTATTGATCTCTGGCCACTTCTGTTGCCGGGTGACAGACGGACCGGTGGGGATTAAGTGGTCAATCTGCATTATTGGCATCCTTGTCCTATTTGTATCCCGTGTGTGTGTGTGTGTGTGTGTGTGTGTGTGTGTGTGTGGTCATACGGTCATACGGTCATACGGTCATACATGTGTGGAGATGTCTTCCTACATGTTTGTGTTATGGTCATACATCAGCATGCACACGTCAAAGATACCTGACTTCTTTTCCATTTCTTCCCACAAAAGTGAGGATGTGTTCATGGCTATCCATGGCTGAGCCACACTGATGAAGGCACTCTGATTGATCCCACGGCTGATTATGAGAATCGGATGCTTACCTTAGATTCCAACGTCCAAACCAATTTGGAGAGTCGGAAGATGAGAGTTGTTTGCATCAGCCGTGAGGCACTGTGTCCACTGGGGACCTCTTAACAACGTTGGCTTATTTCTTCTCCTTGTTTACTGAGGAAAGGACACACTGATGACATCTCTGAGGGCTGAGCGTGTGCTCAGAGCGCTGGGCCTCCGAAGTTTAAGAGAAAAAAAATCCCATTGAACAAAAGAGAGCGTTGCTTCAAAGATGACTTCAGTGCTTGACGTAGCAACAGCAGGGGCAATGACAAGTGTTTCCTAAGTGGCTGGTGCGTACTGAGAAGCAAAATGTTTTGCAGATGAAGGCTTTCAGTGTGTGATGCGTTTTAAAATCACATACTGCACTGCATACTGTCCTATCTGGGTACAAATACATTCACTGCAAATGACAAGACCTAAATATTTCACTTATATAACTTTTTAAAGAAGTACTTAAAAGAGCAAGTACACCCTTAAATTAAACAAGGACCCATCTCCTCCAGCATGTTTATGCATGACTAAAGTTACTTTCAGACAGTGAGCGGCAGCAGTGGCGAAGAGAAGGTCGGCTGCACAGCTATTAGTCGCTGCCGTTAGAGTTGGTGATGATTCAGCTTTTCAGCTACTGATGGGCACTCAGTGTCTCTGCGTGTCTTTTGGCAGTCACTAAAGCATATATCTGCCTCTCTAATAGAAAGTTAAATCTGTATTTTAGCCAGACTAGAGGCTCAATTAAGAAAGTGGCCCTCCCAGAGTTAGTGGGAAGTGCTAATACATGTCGTAGCCATTCAGTTATAGAGTGGTATACATCACTGTTGGATGTCTTGAGCAGCTCAGGGAAAAGCCCAGTAACAGGTAGGCCCATGTGCCCAACAGAAGAGAAATACATCTCTTACTCTAACATCTCCCTGACTGTGTTTTTGAAGGCTTGTGAATGTTACTATTATGAGCAGAGTCAGTGTTGCCAGATGTATGAAAATGATTGTATTTGTAGGATCACTTTGCTTACTGTATGCAAAATGATTAGACTTTGTAGATCTGATACGAGTGAAGATTTACCAACTGGATTAGCAATGTCTGGCAATGACTGCAGAGGTGAAATGACTGAAAGTTTACTAGTATATTTCCCGTTTCTAAATCAGGGGACAGGAAATTCTGTGCATAGGATTGTGGATGTTTTAGGAGTACAAAGGATACAGGCATCCATACTTGAAAATCCTGTGATTGCCATAAACTAGAGTGTGTGTGTATGTTTATTTAGGCCGATAGCTGCAGAAAGAAAAGGGCACCCTGCTCAGGGCCCACCAGAAAGTGAGGAGCTGCCCTGTCTATATGTTGGCTTTACAGAGGCAGACACTGCCTGTTGTAATGGTAAAATGTACCTTGCCTTACCTTGTGTTGAGTCTTTTAAAGCTGAAATAACGAATATCATAATACCAGAACTTATCCTTAAGATCTTTATGCTCTGCAGAGAAGAGGCACCATTATACAGAGTCGCAAGATGTCTGCATAAGGATGCACTGAAGGTTCTATCATTTACACAGACAGATATAGGACCAGGAATAAGTGGGAGATGAAGAAACATATGGCTGTAGGCTATGAGAGACCAAAGGGATTGGGTCAGCATGGGAAGAGCATCATTCAGAGATCTTCGTCCTGTCCTTAAGTTATGACCTGTCCACCAAAGTACTTTATGACAGGTACGGGGGTTCTTATGCCATTTGCTATGTAACCCCCTAGTCATGCAATGCAGGCTCTGATAGCTTGAAACCAATTCACTAAGATAGAAATATAAAATACAACTAAGAATATAAAATTCCCATTCCACTGTATGGGTCAGAATAATAACTAAGCTTCAGCTGTGTACTGTGCAAAAATAATACCCAAAAGTGCCATAATGTAGAAGAATTGGACTATTTTGTAACACTTAAAATAAGTTGTTAGTTTAAGTCTGACAGTCTCATTTTAATTGATGTTTAAGCGTCTCTTCTTCTCATGTGACCTCTTTCCAGCCAATCATGCTTGGTGTTGGGCTGTGATGTTGATTACGCGACTCACGACCTTCATTTGAAGAGAGTTTTTTACGTGAGATATTAATGCAGCATTCTTTGACTAGCTTAGCTTATGGCCGTAACTGTTTCCCTGCAGAATATGAACAAGCTTCCCATCGTGCTGTCTTTAATTTTGGCCCAAATTGTCAGACTCATCACAGCTATTGAGCTTTCTGAACCATCGCCCGAGGTCCCTGCTCGCTCACCCGCTTGTAAAACTCTGTCCTGGCTCAGGACCAGGTGTTTATAGGAACTATTTATCCTCGGTATATATATATATATATATAATATATATAAGAATGTACAGTGGACGAGAACAGCCTGACTGGGTGGAACACTAAGACTTGTTTTAACTTACTAGCTTGCTATGAGCTCAACTGTTGACAAAATCATCCATATTGTTTCATTTTATGTGAGAAAAATAATACTTAGAAGTTCACTAGACATCATGCTTAAAAGTAACTGAACACTAAATCTACCTTTTCAATGGTTAAATTCACTTTGACTGAAGTGTACCATGTATTGGTTCTGGTCTCAGTCTATTCTGTGGTTTAGACCCCACCGAAATAAACTATGTAAATATGAAATGCACTCAAACCCCCAAACTATAAGGAAACATTAGCATATAGTTTTGGAAATTAAGAGAGAGCTGAGAGTGCTAACTGGTGAGAGTTGTTGTTGTCATGTTTTTCTAGTGGAAAGCTCCAGTCACTCAGTAATGCACTGTGTATTGACAGAGTTATCGGGTGTTTTGAAGTCTCCATCTCCCAAGCGATGGGATGATTAGACCTGTATGCTGTCCAGTGGGCTCAGTCTGATACCTGATGGTAATATTAACACTGTCCCTGTGTGGTGTAGTACAGTGTTATCTATTGACTGGAAATGTGTCAACCAGATGTGTACCTGTCTCTGTCACAATATTTCCCTCTTCTGCAGTGATCACAATTTCCACTGAATGTAATTTATCACTGTCTTTGTTGGTGCTACACACACACACACACACACACACACACACACACACACACACACACATACACACACACACACGTATGAATCATGTATTACTGAAGGGGTCTCATTCATTGACGTGAACCACTGATTGTAAAGATGTATGTGTACAGCGGTCTCTGTGAGGTTTGTCATTATAAGGCTCTTACTACTAACTTGCTGCTACTTTCTAAATAAAAAGCAAGGTATCTCTGTATGTCTGTATATCCTCGTATCTCGTGAACCACTCATCTCATCTACTTCACACTTGGTGGGTGTATGGCTGGGGACCCAAATGAGTGATTTGTCAAATTTGGTGCAATTTCGACACGTGACACATTCAATATCAATCAACTTTGGATAAACAAGTGAACAGTGCTCTGTGCAGCGGTTGAGTTCAGAACATCGTCCATAGTGAATGAATCAACACCAACAGATAGCCAACTGGAAGCAGAATCAAACCAGTGTGTATTTCACTACTGTGACGGTGAGTAAGCCATGACTCTCTCTCTGTTTATCCATCTTGTTCCAACCCCCCGACCACGACACTGATCATCCAGCCCACCTCCACATTACACATCGCTGTTGGCCCTTGTGTGATGGGGGACACGCTCAGCCGGTAAACGGGGCCTGGAGGGGCAAACGCTGGCTGACCTTGGAGAGCTGCTAGACACATTGTTGGCCCCTGTTAGCGTTCAAGAGGCCATGTGGGAGTTTTCCCATCAGTCACTCACGTACCTGCTAATACTAATAATAGACTTCCATTTTCCCACTAAAAAATTATGCAGGATGTTAGAAATTACAGGGTATGTCTGAACTGCCATTATTGGGAGTTGCAAAGGAATATGTTCCCAACACACACACACACACACACACACACACACACACACACACACACCAATCATGACTACGTAAACCCCTGTGGGGACATGCTTTACATTCACAAAGAGTGACAGAATGTTGCTTTTTTCGTTTTACTGTATCAAGAGCGAGCCATGTCTCTGCTGCCTCCTCCAATCATCATGCTTGCATAAGCACACACTCGACCCCCTACCCACAATCCACCTCCATCTCCACACACGACATACATGCATGTTCATACACACAGGCCTTAGATTCTAACACACATGCAGCCACAGTGACAGCGCAGACATTAAAGTGTTTTGAGTGGCAGGAAGCCAAGGCTCTACTCTGCCCCACCTGGCCTGACAAAGATCTACTCTGCCCCACCCGGCCTGACAAAGATCTACTCTGCCCCCACCCGGCCTGACAAAGATCTACTCTGCCCCCACCCGGCCTGACAAAGATCTACTCTGCCCCCACCCGACCTGACAAAGATCTCCCCCGCCACAAAGAGCACAAACTCGTTCTCTTTCAGTCAGGTTTGATATTGACTGGAGATGGAACATCCTGACAATGTCATTAGGTATGAACATTTGATCTGAAGTATCGGTTCAATCTGTTTCTTACACATGAATAAAGCCTATTCACTTTTACACATCCTTTTTTTTCCAAGATATTGAAAATTTAAAGTTAACTTAAAAGCTTTTATTTTGATTCCCATTAGCTCAGTGGGTCACAGTTTCTGGTTAGTATAGTAATGCATTACCAAGGAAACAACTGTTGCTGTTTCAGTCTTAACTCCACTGTTGTCTCATTCAGAAAAACATGTTAAAGGATCTCGACAGATTGTTTCCTTTTCTAAAAGTGATGATATTATCAGCTGCTACAGGTCTCCGTCTTGATCAGGTTATCCTGACACGTTGTTGACTCTCTCTCTCTGTCTTCAGGACTGTGTTGACTGCTGACTGGATGTATTTTGTGTTGGGAGGCACCAAGCGCCATATCAGCACGCAGCTCCAACTCTATTGGCAGGTGAGTGGGACAGATGGACGCTCAGCGGACGAGTGTGTGTGTGAATGATTATCGGTTAAAGGACTTGCCGCCTGGGGTCTTCACCGTCCTATCAATCAGGGCTTTTGAGCAACCTGCAAAGGGCCTGATAAAGTGTTTATAATGAACCCACAAGGGCATAGCGAACGTGTGTGTCTGTGTCCTGACCACAGACTTGACTTAACCTTAAAGATGGAGCAGTAACGGGCACGGTCCATATATCAGCCAGTATATCTTCACATCAATACCTGACACTAGATTTTGAACTCGCTGACCCTCCCAGACCTGCAGCTTATTAGGCAGTTAAACAAGTGATCACAATATTGGTTCATAACACCCAGCCCATTCTCATTCTCAGGGCGTCAAATACAGACTCTTTGTCAAGCCCCTCGGCATCTGATACCGACCACATGGGCCCTACGTACATATTTTAAGCCCAAACATGATGTATTTTTCTAAACCTAACTAAGCAACGTATCATCATAAGCTGGTTTGTATAATTTGTATCAAGATAACTTAGTATGTTACATTTCTGTAAGGGAGGGGAGGGGCACGTTGGAAATTCACTCGATTAAGTTTTAGTGCCGTGTGCAGCGCAGTGACGAGTCCAAAGGAGTCCGCTCCTCCTGTTGCTGCGTCCGACCGCAGAACGTGACTTTGACGGAGCTGCAGGATTTTGGAAGCAACACCAAGTGGACTGGTGAGAGTGTAAATTAACTATCTGTAACCTTAGATATAATTTTGGGAACATTTATTACAAAAAGTAAGCCAAACGCTAAAGTTAGCTGAGTGTTAACATGCTGACAATGTTCTGTCGGGTCCAGTTTATAACGTTAACGCGTGTGTTTGCGTGTGCTGTGTTTTAAGCTAGCTAAAGATACCATAACGTTACGGTACCGATTCAAAATGGTGTTTGGTTAGGTTTCACACAAGTTATTTATTGCATTCATAGCAGTAACTTAGCCAGCTTCTCAAGGCACGAGGTCATTAGTTGGATATTAGCAGAGGCTGGTTAACGTTTTGCAGTGGAGTTAATGTCTGCAACTGGGTTGATGAGCTGAAAGTTGAGCAAAAGGTTTTCTTCTGTTGTGTTTTCTACAAGTTCTTGTGAAGATGCAGTGTAGCGTCAAGGTGGCCTGATTCTGACTGCGTTAGGTGATATTGGCCTGGTTCGGACTTTTCCGGCGTGACGCACTTTCCGGACTTTTCGCTGGCATTTTCTTTGGTGAGCGCCATCAATGTGTAAATAGTTTTAATTTATACATATCAAAGAATCTACGTGTCAAATTTCATGAATATATATGGACGTTTACCAAACATCCGGCAAATCCGGAAGAGCGAGAGGAAGACGAGGAAGTGGACCCAGGAGGCCATGGCACAGGCCCAACAGGAGGCCATGGCACAGGCCCAACAGGAGGTCATGGCACAGGCCCTACAGGAGGCCATGGCACAGGCCCAACAGGAGATCATGGCACAGGCCCAACAGGAGGCCATGGCACAGGCCCAACAGGAGGTCATGGCACAGGCCCAACAGGAGGCCATGGCACAGGCCCTACAGGAGGCCATGGCACAGGGCCTACAGGAGGTGAAAGCAGGCAGGTTCACTCTACGGCAGGCAGCCCAGCAGTTTGGGGCCCCGAAGTCCAGCCTGAGTGATCGAGTCAGTGGAAGGGAGTCCTCTGACTGTGGTCAGTGGACTCTCCTCTCCCCTGAAGATGAGGATTCCCTGGTGGAGTACTGCTTGTATTCTGCCAGTCACGGGTTTCCACTGACGAAGCCTCAGGTCCTGGCCCACGCTCTGGCCATTTATAACCACCGACACCAAGAAGCACCTAAGACCGTGCTTGGCCAGACGTGGTGGATAAACTTCAGGGAGCGGCACCACCATCGCCTTACTGCCCAGACCCCAGACATCATTGACCGTGGGAGGGCATCCTGCGCCAAGAGGGGGCTAATTGAGTAATACTTTAGGCTCCTCACCACCACCCTGGAGGAGCACGGGTTGAGGGAGAAACCCCGTCAAGTATAAAACTGCGACGAAACGGAGTTTCAGCTGGACTCAGAAGAAAATTCTCTTGTGCCTTCCACCACATATGTCTCACATCCTTCAGCCTCTGGATGTGAGTTTATTCGAACCCTTGAAGGCAGATTTCTCTGGTGTTACAGGACATGTGTCGGCAGTGAGCCACTCCTTCTTGGTTTCTAAGAAGGAGTTTTCAAGGGTCCTAAGAGATCCACCATCGCATCATAATTACGTAGTTTAGTGAAAGTGGAGTCAGATTCTCTGAGCACCACGGTTGGTTTTTCTAACTCCTCATGAACTCTGCTTCACATCTTTCCTTGACCCCATGACTTTTTCCATAGAAGTCAAGGAAAAGTGGTTAGGAATAGACGTTAGGAGGTTATTTTTTGACTTTTTGACAGCAGCCCCGGTCAGAAAGGAGGCTTGAGGCGGAACTATTTTCAGTATATTTGGTGCCCTCCTATTTGGGGCAGCATGGCGGTGTATCCTGAATTGAGGTCAAATAAACAAAATACTATATGTTTATAGTGGATCATGTACAGTTACTCTAAAGAACTTTTACCTAAGTATAAGTAAAACTACTCATGTAAAAATGAACTCAGATAAAAGTAAAATCAGATCGGTTAAAATGTGACACCTGCATGATAGCCAGAAGAGAATAAAGAGAGAACCAAGAAAACCTCGAGACATATAGCACACAGTGAAGGACAATGTCTCTTGTGAGATTTAAGTAGTGTTTCCTGAATTAGATGCTTTATATGGATGTTTCTCAAAGTCAAGGATGCTTCCTTGGCAGGTAGGATCCTTCCACGGAGTTGGAGGCTAGGCAAGACTCCTTCCTGGAATTCAGAAAGCACAGACTGGAACCGTCTAGTAAGTGTGAAGTTGTGCAGAACCTTTTAACTTATTATGTCAGTAAATGTTTTCCTACATTTCTAGTTAGAGTATTTATTTAGAATCCCTCAAAACAATATATACAGATTCAAGACAGGTCGGCCTGTTAAAAAATCTATAGAATCAACAATGATTTCTCCAATTATTATAATTCATGAAACGTACTAAACATATAATGTATGTGCTCTCCTCAAAGCCACCTGACTCCATTGAAAAACAAAGCAAAATCAAAACTCATCAGAACCGCCTTAGTTTGTTCTTTCCACTCTTCCAACGATCACCAACTCTGGTTTGGTCAAAATAAAGCCTTAATTCACCACATTAGATAGGATACACTGGCTCTCCCTGTCGTTGCCCGCCTCAATGCTATTAATAACTCGCTGAAGTCTGTCACGCAGCGACAGAATGTCAGAACTGTTAAATTAGACTTTGTAGATCTGATACGAGTGAAGATTCACCAACTGGATTGGCAATTTCTGGCAATGACTGCAGAGGTGAAATAACTGAAAGTTTACTAGTATATTTCCAGTTTCCAAATCAGGGGACAGGAAATACATGCTGTGCATAGGATTGTGGGTGTTTTAGGAGTACAAAGGATACACACATTCATATTTGAAAATCCTGTGATTGCCATAAACTAGAGTGTGTGTGTATGTTTATTTAGGCCGATAGCTGCAGAAAGAAAAGGGCCCCCCTGCTCAGGGCCGCCAGAAAGTGAGGAGCTGCCCTGTCTATATGTTGGCTTTACAGAGACACTGCCTGTAAGGGTCAGAATAATAACTAAGCTTCAGCTGTGTACTGTGGATCAGATGCTTCAAACTGGAGCAGATCTCCATGTATTTTAGAAAGCCTTTTCAACATAAGACACTTTTTTAAGCATGTGGTAATCTCACTGGAACACTATATGATACTGTCATGGTACTGTAAGCGGCTGTAGCTCCCTTTGAAAAGTAAATGTTTCACTCCTTTAATCTGTGGTTTGTGATGCTGTACCAATCAGAACCAAATTTGCTGGTCATGCCCATTCACACCGGAGGGAATTGCACATATACAAGCTGAGGCAAGTGTGTGTGTATTTGTGTGTTTGTGTGTTTCGCTTTTGCTGTGAGAGTGCAAACACATCAGGAAATAAATCTTTAGTCTGGCAAAGTATTGGGGCAGAGAAAACATCCAAAAAAACCCTCTTTTGTTGAAGTATATGCCCTGTCTTTACAAGAAGATGAAAAGGAAAAGGAGAAGAATAAAGACTGTGGTTGTGAGGGAAAGAGGGTTCATTTTTCATCCAGAACCTTCTTCCTTAAACTGAAAATAAATCTGTGCCGGAGGCCAGAAAAAAATGCAGATTTTTGTTGGTAATGGTGGTGGTAGTGGGATAGAGAAAGAGTCTTGCTTGGTATAAGCATTTTTTTAAACTAAAGAGCTGTGCGCATTGCGCTCACACATACACACTGGAACTTGAAAGTCACTCGGGATGGAGAAGAGGGGCGAGAGCAGAGCAGGAAACAGAAGTCTCTTGATGTGTTGTGTACTCAAAACCTCTCCTTGCACTTATCTCACATCAAGCAAATGGAAATGGCCAAGCTTGGATGGTGAAAACACGCACACATCCACACACAGGGGGGGGGGCACAGTCATGTACACAAAGAGAGGGCACAGTTCCAGGTGGAAGTATCGAGGAGAGCCTTCATGTTGTCCTCGGAGCTGAAGCCATCTCCCTCCCATGTCCTCCGATACAGAGGGGGAGAAAACAGCCCCCTGTCACCTGCTGAGACTGACTGAGGCTGTAGAACTGTGAGACAGCGTGATGCCTAAAGTTGTTGTAGTTTACCTGACTGCTGCATTATACTTGTTAAATCCCACAGTCATAAATCAGTCTTGAATACAATGATGGAATCAACACAGCAACAGCAGCTATAGGTAAATGAATATCTATTACACTTCACAATCAAATGGCTATAATAGTGACTGCAGTTCACCTCAGCACTGTGGAGCTTTAAAGCATCTCTCAGCTAATAAATATTATTATTATTCTGCTTATTATTATCCTTATTTTTTGTTTTGCTATGATTGCTATCATTGTAGTGTGGCCTGACTCAGGTTAAGCCAAAAGACATTTTTTCAGAATACAATATCTTGATAACTACTTGATAGTTAGTACATACATTCACTTCCCAATCAGGATAAATTGTAATAGTAAATGGTCTGTACTTGTATATCTCTTTTCTAGTCTTCCGACAACTGAAAGCTCTTTAACACTACATGTAATCATTCACTCATTCACACCCATTCATACACTGATGGGAGGAGCTACCATGCAAGGGGCCACCTGTCCATCAGGACTCTAACTAACCATTTACACCCATTCATACACGACAGGCACAGCATGCAGGAGCAATTTAGGGGTCCATCAACATGGACTAGCGGAGCCGAGGATCGAACCGCAAATCCACTGATTGAAGGACAACCCTGCTCAAACTTTGATTTACTCTGGTCTGTGGCCAAATACCTGCAAAACTAATGACATTCCATCAGCTTAAGTTGTGCTTCATGTTTGATGCTAATTAGCGAATGTTGACATGCTAATACACTATACTAACATGGCAGACATGGTAAATGTTCTACCTGTTGAACAGCAGCTTGTTGGCATTGTCCTTGTGAGCATATTAGCATACTGACGTTAGCCTTTAGCTCAAAGGACCGCTGTGCCCATGACTGCATAGAGCTGATGGTATGGCTGTAGACTCTTGGTCAACCACTCACTCACGTTGTCACCTATGACAACATGGATTACCAGTGACTCAGTCAGCCAGTCTCTTGTTGAGTCAGCTCGTTAGCTGAGACCTGCAGACAGTCACGTTGCCTGCAGGTCAGCCAATAAGTATTCCACTCAGTGGGAGTGGGATGAGTGGTGGGGTGAGCTCAGGAGAAAGGAGAGCTGTGGAAAGGAAAGATCTCAGAGAGCTGAGAGGTCTAGATCATTAGCCCAGGCCTCATACATCTCAAACTAGATGGGACATAAAGTCTGATTGTGAAAATACTCAAGGGATGTACAAAATTGTAAAGTAGCCTACTGTAAATTACCTTCTACCACTGTACATAACCTCAAAATGAAACTACAGCTGGATTAACTTTCCACAGACTGGACCTCTGTGTTTCATTTACAGCTAGATTTAGTTATATCTTGATGTGGACATTAATCAGATCACTACAAATCACATTTAGATACATGTAATTATAGAGTTTGATAAGATTCTCCCAAATTACAATGTGGTTGCATTGAGGGAAACTCAGGTCTCGTCCAGGTGAGATATGTTCTCCATGTGATCATGTTTCCAGGTAAAATGAAAGGAGAAAAGTGGACAGGAAAAAGGGGAGACAAATGAAAAGAAAGGAGAGACGAACTGAGGTAAGAAATTAAGTAGAGGAGCGGACAAGGGGAGAGAACAAGTGGATTCAAGTGGAGACTAGAGAATAGACTACATGGACTAGTCTAGGTGGGACTGAAGAAAAGATCATGGCAGCGAAAGAAATGAAGGGAGGGTAAAGGTAAATAAAGAGATAAAGGGAAGAAATCAGTGACCTCCTACTGCATGGGGTCAGATCAGCCTCAGTATTAATGAATGCACATAGAAGGATTTACAAATGCATTTTGCGTTCTGTATGTAAATTACTCTCTCCACAAAAATGTGTGTCAATACACAGAAATAGTTATCCACAACTGCAGAGGTTCCCACATCAAGAGTTTTTTATATAAATGGAACAAAATCCAAATATGTTTTTGATGAAAATTTTAAATGCTCTCAAAAACATAGTTGTGAATTTCTATTACAATAATATAAAATAAGAAATATTTGTGTGTGCATTAGGAATATATTGGTGAATACTATTTTGTCACATGTGGATTGTGTTTACATTTATATATAATGAGAACTACTTTTGTGTGCATTGTAAAATATGGTTTGTAGAGAGTCATTTATATACAGATCACAAAATACATTTGTGAATCCCACTGTGTGCATTCATTAATATTGAGACTGAGCTGACCCCATACAGAAGACATGGTTCGTGTATGGTGACTAAAACTAGAACATACATACATACAAACCCAACCAAAGTTAATGAAACTCGACAACTGTAAAGTTATAGAAGCCTAAAACCCTCCAGTGAGGTGAAAAATAATTCAACTCTGCTATATGAGGTCACAGGGAGGACAACTTTGTGTCACTAGATCGCCACTATGGGGAACACAAGGTGCAGGATATGGCACTGTGCTTGGACTCAAAGTGTTCACCTCTACGCATTCCATTCTTTTCTTATTTGTTGACACTTTAACTGATTTAAAGAAACCAATTCTGATGAAATTCTCAGAAATCCCCACTGAATCCCCTGAATGCATCGGCAGAGTCTATGGAAATGGCATCTCTACCTGGGGAATCTCAAACTCTCAACTGAGTGCTGTAATTAAATTATAGTAGGAAAGATGGCAAAGTGTCCGCCTCGCAACCAGAGATCATAAATCCCCCCAGTGAAAACCCCAGACTCCTTTCTCCTCTTCCTCCTTATCCTCTTTGTCCTTCCCAGTACATCTACAATCCATCTATGTTTTTCTCCTCTTCACCTTTCTCTTTAACAGGCCAAGATGATATTTTCTCTCCTCCCCTCACCTCTTCCTCTCCTTCTTACTCCACTCTACTAGTTTGCACTGTCCCCCAAACCTGAACATGAACTTTCTCCCGAGGTCCCATTCATCATGATTGGATTTCTCCTGTTATTTAGTTCTTCCAGAGGCTACTCCATCTCTAGGTCCATGCTGGAGCAGAGTCTCAAAACTACAACAGTTCCTTTCTGGTTATCACTTCCACCATCATAACAACTACTACACGTAGGCCGTGGTTACAACATTTTTTACTCAGCTGTGTTAACATATGTGTGTCCAAATTTAACATTTCAATGCGACCTGTCTGATCGGATATATTTTGTGGTCAAATGAGCTGGAACATTTCATTTACTATAAATGTTTGCTGCTTACTTTATCTGTATTATACTTGTTTTATTGAATAGCAGCTAAAGAAGCTCTACTAATTTGCTGATAAACACATTTTCCTGTAGATTTTTCACAATAAAAGTATAATGTTATTTTTGAATACAAACACTTTAATTTTGAAGCAAAACAATCAAGAAATGTTGGGGTTTTCCTCTGCAGTAACCAGGCGTAAACCTCCAGGTCTGAAAAGTGAAGCCAATGCTGAAAGCTTGCATTCTTTCAAATGTCCTTTAGGGGGAGACTCCTGATTATATAGACGTCTATGAGAAAATGACTCTACTTCTCTCTTGATTTATTCCCTCAGTAAACATTGTAAACATGAGTTTATGGTCTCAATCTCTAGTTTCAAGTTGTCTTCAATACAGCATGATGATCATTTAGTAAATCATGCTCCATGTAGAGTCAAATAGACCACAAAGTCAGGTATGATTGACAGGTCTCTATCATGATCTATCATTTTGTCCTGTCTGAGAGTTGTCGTGTTTTCTTAGAACGTTAACCCTTTCATAGTGTTTTTTCAATTCACCTGCTCGTTTGCTTGCAGGTAGTTTTTTTTGTTTGACAGTAAGTGGGCGGACCCAGTCAGCATTGTATCATAAAATATAATTGGTTACAATCCTCGTCTTTGGATTGGCCGAATATCACTCCCGACACGGTACCTAGGTGGAGGTATAAATGTGTTTTGCAATCCGATAATAAACACAGAAAACGGGGAAGCCAGTACGAAGCATGGCCAACCACGAGGAGGTAAAATATGTGGGTCATTCTACAAAAACGGTGCTGTCACTTACTTTTGCAGACACCAAAATCCTTTAAGTTCACTAAATAATCACATAAATGATATATGTTCAATAATTCAAGACTGTCCTTAGAAAGATAAAACAGAGTTTATTCATCTATTGTTTAATGTCTAAATGTTGCCTCGCAAGTCTAAAGACCTCATGTAGCGCTTGTATGATTCCTTGGGGTATGTCAACATGTCTTGAGAGTGCTTGCAGGAGATACATCTCATGACAACACTCCATGAAATCCAGGTCAGGTGGTGTTTGAATGAGTGCAAGCTCAAATTTCAACAGACGCTCCAGCTTTTGATGTAGCACAATTTGTTGTGGAGAACAATGAAGCACACTTCGAATATGTATTGACTACTTTAATGGTCACTATGCAATTTTGTGGGGTGGGGCGATATTAGTGTACAATTAGTTTTTTGTATGTATGTATGTCGTGCTGCATGGTGGTGCAGTGGCTAGCACTGTCACCTCACAGCAAGAGGGGTTTGATCCCCGATCCCAGGCGGTCCTTCTGTGTGGAGTTAGCACGTTCACCCCGTGGCAGCGTGGGTTCTCTCCGGGTTCTATGGCTTCCTCCCACAGTCCAAAGACATGCAGCTCAGGTTAATTGGACTCTAAACTGCCCGTAGGTGTGAATGTGATTATGAATGGTTGTCTGTCTCTATATGTGCCCTGAGATAAACTGGAGACCTGTCCAGGTGAACCCTGCTTTCACCCAATGTCAGCTGGGATCGGCTCCAGCGCCCCCGACCCTGAATAGGATAAGAGATTTGGATAATGGAATGGAATGGAATGGAATCTTATGTCATCATAAATCAAAACTAAATCAGTTTGAGGCACTTTGAACAAAAGTTAAGCCTTTATGATGCTTCTTTGAATAGTACATGTATTTGTAAACACATTTTTATACAGTAGATTTTTATATAGCTTTTTAGTGTTCCAACCCAACATTTTCATATGATGAGTTTGTTTATTTAGTATGACAATATACCACAATATGTATTCAGTCCTTAGAGTTTATAATTTATCCCCCAAAACTACATAGTGGACATTTAAGATATTGCAATAATGTATTCGAGCTGTGCAGAACACAGGACACAGTGGCCAACAAAAAGCCAGCTTTAAAACTGTTAAAAATTAAAAAACAACTTGGATTGCTGGATTTTCAGTACAATAAGCGAATATTAAAATTTTGTTACGTTACAGGGAATAATAAGAATGCCATTTATGTTGGGACGGGAGCGCCATTGTTGCACTATTGAGAATCCTACACTGTGTTCCAAATCACATACTTATTATTTTTATTTGTAGTACATAGTGCGGTATGCATTCAATGGGTACATACTACTTCGTTGTAACATTGCACCTTGAACTTTGACCCTCTTACTCATACATCTGCTGTGCACAAGATTGTGGATCAGAAAAGCCAAAAAGCATGCTGGCTTTATATTGCAGAATGCGACCAGATGCAGTAGGACTGACCAATCACAAACACGGACAAAATAAATACAGAGAAAACTATTATATCAGAGAAATACGAAGAAGTTAAACATTATTCAGACAGAACGTAACAAAGTTTAAACTAACAAATGCAGGAAAGACAGCTGGTAAGAAATTGCAAACTGTGTGAAAACATTAACATTAAACATTAAAGTAACCCAAGCAAAGTAACACTGCATCCAGTCTGTGACTGTAAGACAAGACGCAACACACGGCTCAAGAAGCTGACACACATAAGTGAATATATGATAGGAATATATGATAAGAGAATATTTACAGGTGTTTTTTTTTATTTGCTCCCAGGTCTGTTTCCCACCACCGGGATACAGCTAGAAGAATAAAACTAAAATATTGTCACACGCCTTAAGAATAGATCTGCAACACATTAGTTTAACAGCTAATGCAACTATTCAGCCAACAATGGGCTAGAGTAATAATTCAGGCCCATTTCATTCATAGTCATAGTCAAATGTACGGTAGTTAAATGTAAGGTAAAGGAACTAAAAAAATGAAATAGCTCTGATGTGAGGCGTTTCCACAGCCATTGCTCAAGAAGCATTGAGAGGGATACTGTGTTTCTTCGTTCTTTCTTGTTGACTTGCACCTCTTAGATCACCCGATCCGTTCATCCTGCCCCATCAGTACTGCGCATGTGCTACTCTCAGCAAAGATGAAAAGGAGGCAAGCTGACTCACTCATTAGCTATTACCAAATCAAAGATATTCTGCGCAGAATGACGTGAAAGCGCTCGCAAAAGTAATATACGTGCTTGGCTGTTTGATTTGCACACGTGTGTCTCAAGGTCTTATTTGTGCTCGCGAATATTGACATTGATTTGACCTCATACAAGAAGCCAAGATGGCAACGGACAAAATGCAGAACTCAAGGCTTCAAAACGGCAGTCCACAAACCAAAGCGTGACGTCACGGTGACTACCTCCACTTCTTATAAAAAGTAGTATAGCAGTACAGGACTCAGACAGCAGGTCCTCCTTTACCTTTGTTTCTTGGGGAGAGGAACTCCCATGTGAGGGGAAGATGTTGGAGACCTACGCTTCATAAATATTCTAGATTGTTCCCACATGCTGTTCACACCTCACTGACATCACAACTCAATGCAAGTCAGGCCACCATTGCATGTGGTCTGGCTGTCATTTTCTTTTCTCCTAAAACTATCTAATGTGGTAGCCTGACAAAGGCTTAAAGTTGCTGATATACCTTATATTTAACTTGACGCAATATAAAGACACAAATACGATGCAGAATGAAAAGAAGCAACCCTGCCCCAGCCTTGGCCATGAATAACAGTCAGTGTCACATTGGGAGCTGTAAGGTTCACTGTTCACATTAAATGTTAATGTGGTGGCCATACTACAATCCCTTTGGCACACCAACACGCTTTACTCCTGAAATATATTCAGTTCCCAACACCGACCAACCTGACCTGTACTTCTTGTCTTCCTCGATCCTTCTCCTCAGACTCCAGAGGAGGCCACGTCCCAGACCACGAGCTGTCTGTCTGTATGTTACTGCTGCCCACATTACTTCCATCAGGATTCTTTGAAAAAATGTCAGGACAGCAAGAAGGAAGGACAGCTCCAGAGGGTGGCCTAGCCCCAGTGCAGTGGTAGAGTGATACCATCATAGGACAATTTCAATTTGTTAGCAGACTAACTTAAATGTATAGGAGTAAATTCTTTGAAGTGTTATTGTGTGACTTTGATGAATCAGAGCTTATCATTTAAAATAATGGTCACAGTAACACAAACAACCGATGGAGGCAGCAGTAGACCAGCAACTGCCATGTCCTGCAAGGTAAAATTACTGTTTTGTCAATAAAGTCTGGTTGTATTGAAAATAGATAAGGTGTTTGATGGCAAGATCACTGAATGCGGGGCTGCTTGTAAATGGACCTGTACTTGTATAGATCTTTTCTAGTCTTCCGACCACTCAAAGCCCTTTAACACTACATGACATCATTCACCCATGCATACCCTGATGGGAGGAGCTAAGCTGCCACCTGCCCATCGGGAGTAGCTACCATTCACACACTGTAGGCACAGCTACGAGAGACATTTGGGTGAAGTTGTCTTGCCCAAGGACACATCGACATGGGCTAGCGGAGCCCGGGATCGAACCGCCAATCCTCTGATTCGCCACAGTCGCTTGTGGTTCCTAGAGTCTTAAAAAGTAGGATGGGAGCCAGAGCCTTTAGCTATCAAGCTCCTCTTCTATGGAACCAGCTTCCACTTTCAGTCCGGGGGGCAGACACAGTGACTACATTTAAGAGTAGACTTAAGACTTCCATCTTTGATAGCGCTTATAGTTAGGGCTGGCTCAGGTTTATAGTTAGGGCTGGCTCAGGTTTGCCCTGGTTCATTCTTTCCAGTCCCTTGATATGCTGCTGTAGGCCTAGACTGCTGGGGGACAACTTAGGATACACTGAGCTCCTCTCTCCTTTTTCTATCTCTCCTTCTGTATGAATTAATGTTCTATCAATGCACATTACTAACTCTACTTCTTCCCCCGGAGTCTTTGTGCTTTCTCGCCTCGCAGGTTTCCACGGATCGTGGTTGCATCTGGACCCTGGTCCTGCCTCCTGGTTCCTGGTTCCTGCCGTGACCCTACTGACGCACATCCTTCTCTATTTTTCTTCTGTATGAATTCATGCACCATTAATGCACATTACTAACTCTGCTCCATCGCCGGAGTCTTTGTGCCTTCTCACCTTGCAGGTTTCTATGGATCGTGGTTGCATCTCGACCCTGGTCCTGTGTCCTGCTGTGGTCCTGCCAGACACCTACTGCTATTATCATTGTTTCTAGTTGCATTGCAATTAGTATGGTCAATACCATTAATGCGTCTATTATCATTACTATTCTACTATGCTCTCATTACATGAATCATTTCTGTCATATGCATTGAATGTGTTGTAACTCTGTTATGCTGTTCATTCTGTACACATGAGATCTATTGCACTTCTCTCCATCCTGATAGAGGATCCTCCTCTGTTGCTCTCCTGAAGGTTTCTTCCATTTTTCTTCTCGATAAAAAGGTTTTTGGGGGAGTTTTTCCTGAACCGATCAGAGGTCCTGGGACAGAGGATGTCGTATGTGTACAGATTGTAAAGCCAACACATTTTTTAAATAAAAATAACAGAAAGTTCTGTACTTATTATTGCCATTAATTTTAAAAGACAACTGGAGTCTACATTTGTCAGTGACACGAAAAGTTAAAATTCTTGTCACTTTCATATTTTCATATGTGACAGCACACTGGCTCTTATTCCGACTGCACACTGACAATCTTTACTAATACACCCATAGTACAAGTGTCAAAGACACAGACACACACAGTCCTCCTGCTGGGGACTGTTTGCCCTCTGGCAACTTTGGTCAACTATTTTCATTATAAGAATAAGAAACATTTCAAACACTTCTCTTTTAGACTTTACCAACACTAAAATAAACACTTTCCCACATGGCAACAGGTCACAATAGAATATAAAACTGAAAAAACATCTCTTATGCAGTCAAATTGAACATTTTAAATGAATACAGATTTTTTATTCGGGAAATTGTCCTATACAAATAAAATTGAATAATAATTTGAACAGTTTAGATATAAAATTAAAGCTCCTCCCCCAAATATTATGTAAGAAAGTTTAAAATAAGTTTATAACTAGAAGTGAAATCCAGTAATCTAATGAGCTGGGTGCACTCGGGTCCCTTAGATGGAATGACAGGGCCCTCACCCACACCACAAGAGACGACTTGAGCCGCCATTGGCCCCTAGAGCTGTCCCCCTCTAGGGAGTACGAGTTAGCGTGCAAAGACGAGCCTTGTGGAAAGCCGTGCTCAAGATGTTTTCTTCGCGCCCCCCTGGTGCTGTGGCTGTAGGACCCCTTGCATTCTATCTTCGTAAGTGGTGACACCACATTTTAACGTCCATTAACACTACAGCAGTCACAGCAATAACCTGATGTTAAAAATCTGACTGCTGTTCTAAATCTTCATCATTTGGTTTCTCAAATGACGACATTAAGCCTGGTGTTTTTCCTCACAGATGATGTCATCAGTTCAGTCAGGTCTCGGGGACATTATAGTGGAGATACAAAATGATCTTACATAATCAAGCAATGGGTAAAATGTGGTTGAACTCTGACTTAACAACCAAATTTAGGATTTTGCTATCTAGACCTCAAAATCGACAAATGAAGTCTCACTGTAGAGTTAGTGTAAAAAAAACGTCAGATTTATCCCTATAAACGATGCATGAAGAAACACAGCCCGTTATTCATTTGAAGTTGAGTTATCGAACAAAAGAGTTCAACCTGGCACAACCTTTGCTGGACCAAGAGCACCTTACAACCACTTACAAGAGCAAGTCCTTGGTAGATTACTTTGTAACTTGAACGCTGTATTTCTGCTGCTTACCTTGCAATCGTCACAACTGGGATCTGAGAACACTGCGTCATCACATTAAGAAGTTTATTGCAAACATTTCAGCTCCTCTCACTTTTTGTGTCACCTCCAAATAAAGTGGTTAAGATTTGTGATCATGTTTCTTGCCCTATTGGACTTTATTGAAGAGATATTGATGTGTTTTCAGATCTCAGCAGTTACTTTGGCTATAACTGACAGAAATTATGAATTATAAAAATGAGATCCAAGTTGTAACGAGTATCAACTAAAATATCAACTATGACTATGCATTTTGGTATAACTACACAATGATGTGCATCGGTGCATTTTCAAGCATGCCACAGACCTATTATACCACCCATCCCTCAACACAGAGAAAGTAGTTTAGTGGGTCAGAGCTACTCTGGTCTTTGTAAAAGAAGGTCTATCTGGTCTGTCCAAAAAAGGGGAAACAAGTATGAGTAAAAGGAAGTGGGCCAAAGACCCATGCTATTGTATTTACCAGACAATCAGGATAATAGTCAGGCTAAGATTTGTGCGTATGTGTATGTGTCAGGGCTTTGTAGTGCAATGCCCTCTGGCGTGGCGGTTTCCAGTGAGTCTGTAGTATTATAAGTCATCAGTCTCTTACATGGCCTGTGGCATACAGGGGTTAACAATGGTAAGGATGTCTGAGTTCAGCATGCTCCTGGCAGAGCTTATCGGAGTTGCCTCTGGAATGTCAATGATGTCCAAATATATCAGAGGCAAAAAAGAGCATGGACATATTTTACTCAATTAGAGGCCAGCTACTGAGTTGAATTTAAATTAGGTAAAAAATAGACTCATTAAAAAATAACAAGGAGAAGTTTATTTTTAAATGTGGATCAGTAACATATTTATGAATGTTCCAAAACGCTACATAAAAACAGGTCAATAAACAAGCAGGTCTCAAATAACTGGCATTAAAGGTGAAATATATAAATATTTCCTGAGGTTAGGCAGATATTAAAAACACAAATACTGTATACGTGGAATTAAACTAATTGTTATCCGTGATATACAAATGATCCTTTTGGGGGTGAAGTGTTCCTTTAATGAACCATAGCTGCAACAATCCCTCACATTCTCAAAGCCCTGGGTCCATTCATTCACTGTCACGATTACGTGACATCTAAACAACATACTACTTCATCTTGATGTATGATTTGTTGTGTTCAGAAGTTCAGTTTACATGGGTTCTGAGCATGGGTTGGTAGTCCAGTAGCTGAATAAACATCTTTCTTTCCGGCTGATAACACGACTCAGTTGCAAGAATATGATTGAGCGTTGAATCAGGTACAGATGCCGGATCGCCAAAAAGCTGTTATTATGCCAGAGTTGTAAAAGGAATCAGTCTCCCCACCAGTGATACATGAAGGCCCAGAAAGAAAAGATTAGAGGATTTGAAGAGTGAGGGCGATAAAGTGCTGTGAGGATGTATGAGTGTAGCGGCCATAGCTGTGCCTTTACCTTCTAGGGTGACATTCATTTTTTTCCTGAACCGATGAGAGGTCCTAGGACAGAGGATGTCATATGTGTACAGATTGTAAAGCCCTCTGAGGCAAATTTGTCATTTGTGATTTTGGGCTGTACAAAATAAACTGAATTGGGCTAATTTGTGGCCAAAGTATCAGTGGTGGAGTCTACATTGTGAATTCCTGGGTAATAAATCAGCAATTTTTACATGACATGGTTCAACCCTTTCAAAGGCAAAACTTAATCCACAACAGAATATGTTTCCCTCAAAGTGTAATTCACAATGCAGTTTTGTTGTATTGGAACATCATTTTTAGGAGGCAGGTTGGCATTACATTATGTTCAAGACAAAGAATTGAGGACTGTTCCCACCGTGCTGTAAAAGCCTCCTGAGGACGTATTTGACGGTTAAACAACAGCCAATGGGGAAACTCTAACAGTCAACCGAGCAATGGTGTCACTTCATTATTCCCTCAGTAAGTCAGATATAGAGTTCAGGTTTAGTGCTAAAAAGAACCGTTTCTGACTGTGAAAGTTCATTCCTGACCTTTGAAATTGTAGCTTGACGATACTAAATCTAAGGTAACTTGCTTTTTTTTCCAGAGCTTTCAACCATATTCCATGTATATGCATCCCTAAGAACATTATTCATTGTTGCATTTTTTAAGGGATAATCAGGGTTGGGAGGGTAACTTTAAAAATACATTCTGATACAATTAATAATTACCTGTTAAAAAAATGTAGCTAATAACCTAATCCAAGTATTAAAATATAAATGTTAAATGTAATGTAATCATATTACTTTGTTACTTTTGGATTACCTCAATTTTTTGTGTCCTAATTACGACGCTGTTCCATGTAATCCGTTACTGCCCAAGCCTGGGGACAAGTTAAATCTTTCAAGTTGTTTGACTAATGGATGACACAGGAGCTCAGAACCTCCAAGGAATTCATGACATTCATGGAATGTACAAACTCGGACGGTATTGTCCCGTTTATACCATGGCCACTTGCCAACAATATGCCACATGTCATCAAATTCATTAATTTACAAATAGAACCAATTATGATCTTGCTTTTTATTTTAAACATGATAAAATACAGTTCATGAGCCATTTGCCTCTCTCTCTCTCTCTCTCTCTCTCTCTCTCTCTCTCTCTCTCTGTGTGTGTGTGTGAGGATCTGTGTGTTGACCCTGGGGGCATGGCATACTGATCCCCTATATGAGGTCTCATTGTCTGCAGAGCCTCAAGTCTACTATGTAGAAGGGAAAAATCCAGTAGTCTTTCAAGGTCCTTGCAGTCTTCTTATTCAATACAAAACCTAACAAAAGCCCCTATATCTGTTAGCATTGCAAACATAGACACATTTTGGGGTCAGGTCTTTGTTCCCTAAGCTCCTATGATTTTGTTTTACTATCCATATTTGGCCCTACGTTCCCTGCCACACATTAATTTAACGTGTAATGTAATGTTCAATTACATGTAATTACAGTAATTGCTCTAGATGGAGCAGTGATATTATAAGCCTGTTAATATACACATTCACACAGACTGCATTTTTTTTGGCCGCAGTCCTTTCTAAAAAGATTCTGTCAAGATTATGGTTGGGGGTTGAAATGGATATATTTGTTACAGATCACAGATACAATTTTGGAGCATCACTCCCAAGTTTCATATTTGATTTGTTTACTGATTCACCATCTAATTAAAATATGTCCATTCTAGGTCTGAACAACAAAAGGACCACAAACAACTTTCTTCATTTTTTATAATGATTTTTCTTTTCATGATCTGTTATTTCCCCCAATAACTATTATTATGGATACAATTAATGTAAGTAAAGAGGGAGCAGGAGAGACTGTAGGTCAGCAAGAAACACTTTTAAAATAATTTATCATCATTGCATTCAGTCACGTGAGGCTGATGCTTCCTAAGCGTTGGGTTTGATGAATTACTTCATTTAAATTTTCCACGAAACATTTACTCTAATTTATAATTTCCAGCGATCAAAAGACACCATAATCATACTTCAGTTATTACATAATGATTTCACAAATAGAATACCAATGAATAAAGACGCAAATGAGGAATAAATCATTTTGACGGCCTCAGAGGCCTGTTGCCTTGGTCCTGCCTCCCTGGTACTGTGTCTGTGTACAACAGCACACAAGCACGGCTACCAATAACAATCTTTATTAAAGTAAGTTTACAGTGATGAAGAAACAACAGGTTGGTAAGACAGCAGCTGAAGCAGCTGCATTGGCTGATGACTTGGTTCTGACCCACGGTGGGGATATTTGGCATCCTGCTGGCCACAGGGAAAATCCCTCTGCTGGTCATTCAACAAGACAGTTTGGGATGGAGCAAAGAACAAAAGAACAAGCGCGTTGCTTGTGAGTCCGACAAAATGTGTAATTATTGTCATAAATGGGGGCACTGGAGAATAGAATGTAATGCTTTCAAAGCTAAAACTACGCAGACTAGAGCTGTTAACCACAAGCCAGTTGTTGCGCCAGTTTCTGAGCAGGTGTCTGAGGTGGTGGGTTGTGAGTTAAAACCACAGGTGTCTAGGAGGAACTTGTTCGGACCGCGTTAGGCACAAACAAATCTGGCTGGCTCTGTGTCTCTTTCGATCCATTTATTCCACTTCAACACATTAATCCCACAACACATGACAAGAGACAACCTCCACAGCCAAGTTGACACAACCACGTTGGTGCAACCACGGTGCTTCCGTTCCCACACACACCTGGCTCATTACCCGGCACTTACTTATATGCCCTTTCCGGTTAATGTGCCACTCTGTGTCCAATGTAGGAACTACATTTCCCAACTCACCCTGTGTTTCCCTCAAAGACAAAACAAAGCAACAAAAATACATTATGGCTCCAACACTGATGGTTTTGTTTCTCTGGTAGGTAGTGATGATAGAGTGCCACAGGTGCTTTTGACTCATCCATTTTAGCAACGGCCTTACCATTTTCAGAGGAGACATACATGGGCTCTTTCATACCTGCGCTTGGTGTGGGGTTAAATGTTCTGCGTGTACCTCTGCATGAAATGATGTGGTTCTCTGATCTGTTTTAGGGTGAGCTGGAGATCGGCGTGCGTCCGGCTCTGCACATAGTTACAATGATTTTGAGTAATGATATAGCAGGGAGTCGGGTGTGGGCTGATGTTGTTCCTCTTGCTATCATTGCTCCAGCACCTCTGGTTAGCTGTGAGCCTGATGAAAAGGAAATGGATGTGTTGACAGTAAGCGCTGTGACGTGTGCAATGCAACGCGTACAGTGGGATGAAACAAATACCACCGAAAGAAATGACACTCCACAGCAGCATGGTGCGACATGTCCTGATGTTCCTGGTTCTGTTTCTCACAGTGAGTTGGTGACTGCTGTGGTGCGTGCTCTGTTCGGCGTTCCCATTCAGTCTGCTCATGGATCAAACTTTTCCTCCCATCAGAACACCGGGTTTAGCCCCAATAACCTCGTGTTTGGCCATACTGTTCGTGACCCCTTGGAAAGAAACATAACCACCACATAATCTGATTGAGTATGATAACGGCTTCAGGTACAGGCTTTATAAAGCCCAGGAAGTGGTCAAGAGTAAGTTGGAGTCTGCACAGGGCAAGATGAAAAACCTTTTTGGTCGGCAGGTTGGGCGTTGAGTTTTCTCCCTGGAGATCAGGCGCTCGCTTTGTTGCCCATTGTTACTTTTCCATTTCAGGCAAAATTTCTGGGTTTAGATGACAGTATCGTCGGACCGTCTTCACCAACCTGTTGTTTCTTTGCCGTAACAACAACACAAACGCATTCTGCCGGTAGAAATGGACACAGAATACAATATAAAAACAGAATGCAAGGTGTTTTCATGTGAGGGTGTTGGTTAAACAGGTAACAGGCTACAGAGAGAAAACACTGTTGCTCTGGCAGTGATGATAACTGTGTCTTTATTAGTATTAGTACCGTGATAATAACTGTCTTTATTAGTATTAGTACAGTGATGATAACTGTGTCTTTATTAGTATTAGTACAGTGACTATAACTGTGTCTTTATTAGTATTAATACAGTGATGATTACTGTGTCTTTATTAGTATTAGTACAGTGATGATAACTGTCTTTATTAGTATTAGTACAGTGATGATAAATATGTCTTCATTAGTATTAGTACAGTGAGGATAACTGTGTATTTATTAGTATTAGTACTGTGATAATAACTGTCTTTATTAGTATTAGTACAGTGACTATAACTGTGTCTTTATTAGTATTAGTACAGTGACTATAACTGTGTCTTTATTAATATTAGTACAGTGATGATAACTGTGTCTTTATTAGTATTAGTACAGTGATGATAACTGTCTTCATTTGTATTAGTACAGTGACTATAACTGTGTATCTATTATTATGATTACACTGATGATAACTGCATCTATTAATATTAGATCAGTTCATGTTTACAGACAAAAACTCCACATAAAGTCTCTCCAGCTGTTAAAGCCACCTGACAGCTGATCCAGATGTGATCAGCTGATCCAGATGTGATCAGCTGATCCAGATGTGATCAACTGATCCAGATGTGATCAGCTGATCCAGATGTGATCAGAAACAGAAGTCGCGTGACGCTTCAGAGGAAAGGACATCTCATTTCTCTTAAAACATATTTCCTCGTTTCCTCTCTCCTCACATGGTTTCCTTGGAAGTGACCAAAGAAAAACCACAAGTGAGGGAAACATGCAATTAAGAGACTTGGCACCCCTGGTGTGCTTGCTGGCTTACTGTCACCGCTCTCTGGGACACTTAAATAGAACAGAGGCATTGTTAGTGTTATCAGTAACACCTGTGGCTTCCTGCTATGACAATTAAGAATGTCTGCTCTGATGCTTCAACATCCACAGATCTCAGGAATGCACTTGGTGAGTGAAATGTCATCATTCTTGCTGCTTGTAATGGTGTTAACTACCTTTGAAGTTTCTACCGATAGTTTGGCTCATCCAGATCATCTTCATCATCGACATCCATCCCCCACTGAGACTGATGTCTCAGTGGGGTTTGTTTTGTTGCTCAGGCTGTGCGGTCTTTTGTTCAGCTTGGTTGGCAGCCTTTCAAAAGCCCAGTGGAAAAGCCATGAAAGACATAATCAGCAAACATACAGTAACAGTAGGAGCTGACAAACATCAAAGAGCGGTAAACTGGTAGAAAACTGTCACACAGCAGGACAGGACAGATGGACGGGGCGGGGGAGGACAGCAAACAAGTGAGACAATATGTATGGGGCCAATGCTCGATCTCTGATCACTGCACTCTGTGGTTAAAGTGTGTGTGTGTGTGTGTGTGTGTGTGTGTGTGTGTGTGTGTGTGTGTGTGTGTGTGTGTGTGTGTGTGTGTGTGTGTGTGTGTGTGGTGGGGGGGTCTGTTGCATCTCATGTTTTTTTTACTCACTTTGCTCTGTGTTATTATTAAGTGTATGAAATTATGGATATAAAGTAGCAATCAGAGAGAGGAATGTGAATTGAATGTGAAATTGAAGCGCTCCTTAATCCAAAGTATAAATTGCCCCATGTTGCTTTTATTGAATTTGTAGACGAGCCTCGTAAGTCATAACGTACTGAACTAAGAGCCGGGAGCCTTTCTGCTCAATTAAACAAATTCAATGTCAAAGAAACTCACAGCAGAAATTGATGAGGCAGGTAAGTCTCTATTCATCTATCTTGCCAGTACATTTATCAGACATTATGAGGTGGTGTCATCCAGCCGCCTCGCCAACACGCTGGCTCGGTGCTGCTGCCGCTTCACTGTGGGCCTCGTCTCTGTCTGTGTGTTTGCAGTAATTATTGAGGCCTTTAAAACCGAGCCAGCTCTGTTGGCCTTCCTCCGAAATTGCCGTCAAATGGTATGGAATGGATTCATCACTTCCCACCCAAGGAAAATGTTTCCGTCATGAACAAAGAAACAGCTTTTTTGGTTTGGCTTTGTGATGTGAAACAGCCGCCACCATGTCTGCTCTGCACAACTCTCTGCCCAGGTACTGCCAACCCTCCTCCAACGAGACTCGCTTTTGGCTGCTTGCAGGAAGGTGCCAGTTGACATTATATGCTAATTTGCATATAATACTATCTCTGTCTCTCTGCTAAGAATAGATGTATGGAGTTTTGCTGCGTATAGGCAGCACTGTGATGAAGCCTCTATAGATTTGCGAAACAAGTAGTGCACATTTACATCCATCACTAGCAGCTTTACCAATTCTGCTCACGGAGTGCACACATCAACAGTACTCCCTGTGCTTGTTTGTCAAAACTTAGTATTCAGAGCGTCTGAAATCTGCTAAATGTGGCAACAGAGTCATCAAGTTGGCAGCAGTTTATGTGAATAACTCTAACGGGTCTGAAAACAAGACCAGTCTGTGAGGCTGTAATACTCTCTTCTTCTTTTTTAAGAAAAATAACTTAGTTGCTAAATAGATCAAAGTTGATGTCCAAAGTTTGTTTATGATCTATAGCAGTCATGGTGAAGTTAAAGTTGGGGTAGGCAGTTTATTTTTGGCATCATTGGTAAAATATTCCATAAAAATCTTTCAGTATATTTTAATTCAAGTGGCAGTTTCCTGGAATTTAAAAATAACGCCATTATTTGAAAATTCCGCTCTCATCCTGCAGTTCTTCCCTCTCTGACTGTAGTCCCTCCCAGCAGCGTGCACGGCATGCATGCTTTATATAGCAACCTGTACGGGCCTGATGACGTTATACAGCGGCAATGATCTTGAGTAGAACAGCCAATAGGAATGCCTTTTTTATTAAATGACCTGTGATTGGCTCCCATCGCGGACTAGATTTCCTAAAGCCTGAAGACTGATTCCATTTATTCCTTACTGAGGTGCAGGAGTCCAGTTTTCTCTCAGACCAACCGAATTACAATATACTCAAAAGGTGATGATGGACATTTTCTTTCCAATGACACAAAAAATGAACTGCCATCCCCAGCTTTAAAGTATAAACGTATACACTTTAGAAGGAGCTGTCAGAGTAAAGGACTTTGGTACTCTATGCAAGGGAACGTTTCTGGTACCAGAGGGGCTGCTAATAAATACTCATTGGTAAGACTAGTGTAACTAGATAAACACTGATGGAGGCTGGACAACTGGGTGGAGTCAGTTTGGCCACAAATTGTTTAGCCTACCAGATGCAATGTAGATATATGACTGAGTAAATCCATCCAGTATCTGCTCTTTGATTGGGGACGGTAGGATTTAGGGGGAATTTAAAGAGAAAAACTGTTATACCAGTGGTTATTTGTAAAACTGTAAAGCTTGATAAATAGTAATGATGGCTGAACAACTGAGCTGAGCTTTAATAGGAATGCTCACCAACTATTGCTACATTTCATTCTGTGCACTGATTAATAACACTGGTCTGGTCACCACAAACATGTGACATAAATATCTGTCTCTCTGGATGCTGAACGCTCCACATTCACCAGCTAGTAACTGTGGCAGTGTGTTGTTTGGAACGGGCAGGGGGTGTACAGCGGGTTTATCAGAGCTTTTCCTCTGAACAACTAGATGAGAGTACTGAGACTGAAACTAAAAGTCACGGGCAGTGAAGCGTTAAAAAAGAGACCTAAGAGCTGAGGAGAACTGCAGAGTCGGGTGATAATTCTCTGAGAAAATCATCACCTCTCCTTCTTTATGCAGAAAAGTACGTAGAGTACTTGGATAAAAACAGCTTCTGCAGATGTACTCAGGCTGCATTCACACCAAATCAGGCGTTACAGCAATTAGCGCAGTGTTGTGTGTCGGTGTGAGGGTGTCACTGAATGGCTCATTAGCAACAAGCAACCGCGCGACAATTAAGGTGGTAACGAATCTGAAATGTTTTTTAAAACAAATGTCCTTCTTAAACTTTAAACTGACTGTGATCAATAGTACAGTGAGTTTGTTGTAGTAAAAATACTTTGTACATAATGCTTCTTTTTACCTAAAAATGAGTTGTAAGAGCTTAAGTTAATGAGGTCTACAGAACAAGTCCTAAACGTGTGACACGAACTTAAGTTAATCTAACGCAATATTAGGACAATATATGTTTTGTTATGGATTCATGATAAGCTATTATCATTTTGGACCAGGAACACAATAACTTAACAACAAACACAAACAGTTACATTTGTTCTTCACAACAGTCCTAAGAATCACAAAGTATTTCTCAAACCACAGAATTGCCGGGCTGTGTGCACACAAAGAGTGTAAAGAGGGTGGAGCACAAGATCAAAGTTTGATATATTTGCTTATGGGCATATCCATAATCATCAAAAACGTATGCTAAATGACGTTGGAATAAAATGTGTATGAAAATAAATTCCTGCGTGTGATAATTGATCATACAACACATACTCAAAACAAAAATGTCTAAAACTATTGCAATATTATTTAAAATGAAAGATTTATTGAATAATATCTACTGTTTTATTCTCTCGTAGTTCCATACATGACCTACTGTGTGGAGATTTGGGGAAACACATACTAAACCAACACTGATCCAATTTTCAGAAGAGAACTATAAGATTTGTAAATCAATGAATTTAAAACTGCACAGATAATGTACAAAGCACACATATTCATATATTTTTAGATGCATTCTCTTTTGACAATTGTTAATAAGGAATATCATAACATGATCAAATAAATAATGAAAATAATTATTAAGAAATATTATAAACAACATCAATAGCCAATTATGTGTCAGTACTCAGTTGTGTGCATGTGTTCTTACCCAAGACCAAATCCCAAATAAGAAAACATTGGGGAATGTCAGAATTTTCATAAAAACTGTACGTAGGTTTGAAGAAGACATTTCTTAAGAATGTTTTATTTAGGTGTTTTCCATCTGTGTGAGTGGTGTCTATCCAGGTCTGTGTGTGTTTGTGTGCTTCTTCTTCTGCTTTTAGTAACTCTACGAACATTCTCATCATCCATGCACCTGCAACGCCTCCAACCTGTGTGTGTGTGTGTGTGTGTGTGTGTGTGTGTGTGTGTGTGTGTGTGTGTGTGTGTGTGTGTGTGTGTGTGTGTGTGTGTGTGTGTGTGTGTGTGTGTGTGTGTGCTCAGGTCTGGCTGAGTCTGGCAGCCTGCTGGTTAAACTGGGCGACCCCAGAGAGCACAGCTCCGTGCTGCACCGCTGCAGGCTCAGCTCTCACCGATCAGCCCACTGCAGGGAAACACACTGGCCAGCAGCTGTACAGTCTGTGTGTAGGTGGGTAAAGACTGAAATGTTTATGTGGTTGACTGTGAGCATGTGTGTGAGTGTTCTATACATCTGAATCCAGGATTCAGCGGTGATAAACACAAGTTTTACTCAATTTAGACTCAACCACTCTGAAAAATGTCAAACACATGAAACTGTTGACCAGATGCAGGCGGTGGTGTATTGAGGAGTGTGCATTTGTTGTCAAAGTTCATTGTTTGTTTTGAGTGTACATCAGTTATAAAGGATGACGTGGTGGCAACTAATAATTATTTCAATTATCAATTGATCTTATATGATTGAAAGCTTATAGGATTAAGATGGCATATTTAGGCCATTGTAGGTTAAAAAAATAAATATATATATATATATATATATATATATATATATATATGATTTGTAATCTTAGAGAATGTCCAAGTTTTTTTTGTAACTGTATTAGGCCTACTATAATCTTGAGAATTCTGAGTTTTTACATATTATATTATATGATATTACCCCTTTCCCCGACTCTATATTTTACTTTTTCTTTTTTACCTACAATGGCCCTAATATGCCGTCGTAAATGATAGCTCATGATAGACATTAAGGTTTTCTTTCTGCTTGTGAGTGTTGTTTGTTTGTGTTGGCCAGTCCTCCAACAAGCGATACATGTAAGGGATCCCTATCAAAAATGCTTGTGCATTATATGTTTTAAAACACTATCATCATTATAATATATATAACATATGTCTGAATTGACCTTAAAAAAACAGTATCCGTCAGGCTGTAAGTCATCAGCCATGTGTCTATGTGCACAAACAGAAAAGTCCAGAGAGCCTGCAATACATGGAGCACATGCACTTCAGAACCCAGAAGTACATTCTTTTGTTGTTGCCTTGCATGTCAATGATTTCTTGATAGACAAAGAATGAGTCACAGTTTTAAAGAGAAGATGGATACTATCGTTCTCTGTCAAATTGCTGGGTTTAGTGATGGATCATTGTGTATCATGTTTTAATGACTCAGGATCTTTTATAATACTATAATAGAAGAGTTGCTGTATGAAAAATACATACAAATTCTCTGCCATCTGTAAGACAGCTTTTCAGCAATCTTTTAAAAGCTCTCCGTTTGTGGTGATAGTGAATGTATAACAACTGAACCCCACTCCAACACCACAGTGACCTTGTTTTCTTCTTTGCAATCTCAGACCAATGACTATGTATAGATTTTATATGAAAGAAGAGAGCTTTCGAAATACCTCCCATCTATGTAGCTGGATTTGTACCTTGTGTATACACTTAAACTTGCAGTAGAAGTAAAACGTTAGTAAAGTGAAACTTCGCCCCCAGGTCGGAGCCAAAGTCCAACCACTTCATACTTTTGAAAAATACAAAAGAAAAGTGGTAATTTTGGTAAGAAATTTCAATATTAACATCAGCATTGATGTGTTCCAGCACAGTACATTTATATAATTTAATAGCTTAACAACATGTTTGAGTGTGAAAAGAAGCTCAACCTTGAGCCTTAACTGCAAATTGTTGGCTGATCTCTAATATTCTAATCCTCAGCAAATTATTGAGACGATTGTCCACAAGTAGTTTGCTGGCTACCCGACTACCATTGAGCGATGTGATACATCAGGTTTCCGTACAAACCACCATACTGAAACAGCTCTTCTCAAGGTGATCATTTAACTCTGACTAAATAGTGTCCAAGGGGACATTTCTGTTTTAGTAATAATAGACGTGAGTGCAGCATTGGCAAAGCTCCCTAACACAGCCAAATTGTTTTGTCAATTTGCAGTTCAATAATAGTAATAATGCTAATAATCATTTATTATTCAAAGCAAATACATATCCACATCAGAAGTCACTAGATTTTAATTTCTCCATGTGGGTCCTGATGTTGCAGGATGACAGACGCCAAAACTGTCCAATCAAAGAGTGACCTGTCTGTATAACTTCATGTATACTCCTCTGGGTTCCTTTTAAAAAGGAACCGGACCTGAACTAAAAAGTTTCAGCTTGGTTTGTACCAAATTAACCCAACCACAAGTGTGAAAGCACCCTAAGGCCGTAGTTGACAAATACCAGAATTTCCCTTTAAAATGAGATCAATTTTTGGTTAGGGTTAGTGAGTTTAGAGTGTGTGTGTGTGTGTGTGTGTGTGTGTGTGTGTGTGTGTGTGTGTGTGTGTGTGTGTGTGTGTGTGTGTGTGTGTGTGTGTGTGTGTGTGTGCCAGGATGGCCTCCGGTGTAGCATCATCAAGGAACACTTTCAGCAGAGCAGTAGCAACAGGGAAAACTAGGCTATCTTGTTTTAATAAAGTCTTGAATTATGCACAGCAATAAGCAGAGCCTGGACTTGAATATTTATGAAGTGAGAGAAAAAGAAAGAGAGAGAAAGAGAAACCACAAGGTAGAGGCTGGCCCTCTTTCTGTCCTATGTTTGTGCATGTAAGAGAAAGTGAGTTATGAGTGGGAGTGTGTGTGGGGTCTATGTCTAAAAGAAGGAACGAGACAAACTGTGTTTGAGAGGGAAATACTGTAAGGGAAAAAACACTGTGGAAGTGGGTTAGTGTGTGTGTGACACGAGCAGGTCAGAACACTGTGCGTGTGTGAGAGTGAATGAGTTAGTTCAGTGGAATATACTGTCGTGGAGAATCAACTGAAACCTCATAATAGGTGCTCAGTTTACCTCATTCAGATATCAATCTCCATGAACCAGATGTCCCACCAAACATTATATCTGAAATGGTGATGAAACACTCCTCATCACTTTACTGCCTCATGAGAGAATAAGTGATTTGCATTACATTGCTTCTTATCCTACCGTGCTTTGCCCACTTTTTATTTGACATCCCAGATTTGAAGTCTTTTCTCCTTCATGTTAACTGATTTGCCATTTGGGTAACCCACACTCGGTGGTTGTAATGTAGCTTTTACTGAGCAGCAGAGGTCGGATGATGCGTTTGACAACTTTTTCAACTCCGACTTTGATATGAGCCCAGAGTCACAGTCATTACAGGAAACAATACTTTGAAGTGTTGGACTCGCTGAACAGTGAACTGCCTCGTCACTTTGCTCAGGAGGACGTGGTGGACATGGATAAGCTGCTGGTCACAGCTGCCTCTGGGAAAGAGGTGACTCTCTCGTTGTTTTTAACGTATTTATATTCGACTTTAACAATCTGTATGCACATTTGAGACTGTTGTCAGACACCGTTGAGACATCAGCCATTCAAGCCAAGCATGAAAAAACATCAGTAAGCCTCATAAGTGAAGCAATGAACGCTGTCCCTGTGGCCGAACAACGACAGTCAGACGTGCACGAACTGTTGAAGCTGTTTTTCTCCATCGCGGTCACTACAGCTTCAGCTGAAAGATCTTTCTCAACATTTGTCGTATTAAAACATAGGCTACCTACATTTAACTAAGACACAGAGAAGGCTTAATACCTTGGTGGAAGAGCCATATACACCGGGACGTCCTGGCACAACTGGACAGCACTGCTGTTGAAAAGGAATGCTGACAGGTGTTCTGGAGGTTCAAGGAACACGTCAGTCACCTACACAGAACTGTCATTTGCTACAGTAATGTGGGTTTCTTTCAATTTCACCACGCTTGGCCTGTTGTGCCTGAATCTCAAGTGTCGGATCTGAGGGGTTAATATTAGCATGTGTATTTCAATATGTGCTTGTTTATCATGCATGTATGTAGATGTGGCGGTGTGTGGTGGTGGCTGGCCACATCCTTATACATTTTATGGAGAGAAATAGCAAAAACAGCCAAATTATTGGATGAGAGATCACAACCATGGAAAGCGCTGTTTGTTGTGTGTAGGGCCGTGGGTGTTGGCTGAGGCCCTGTCTGTAGTACTGATACAGCGTGCAGGAGATGGATAGATAGGCCCTTCAAGCTTGGTTTAAACTCGTACTTGGCACCGTAGCGCGAGCCTCCGCAGATAAGCGCAAGCTCCGAGCATGCATACAGGCGTTTATGCTCCATGAACTGTTCGTTGCATTATTCCCCAAAACGCCAGAGGAGGGATTGTAGTTAACTGTAAATTCGTATCTCATATTCATGGGCTACTTGATTGCCTTCAGACAAACCCTGTAAAGAAATACTGTAAGTCAAGTATTGAATACATTATAATGAAAAAAAGGTTGAATATCCTGTAAACAAATTGATTTGGCTGCAAAATATTTACTCAAATGAAGCTCTAGCATAAGTTAACTCGGAAGACCATACTCTTGCATGCCTAAGCCCGTAGTTTATTTCTCATACATCTGCCAATCACTTCTCACGCATGCTCACTCATTTACTTGCTGTCATTGTTCGGGGCTGTCAATCGTGACATCAGCTATTCTGATCAGCTGGTCTCTTCCATCCAATAAGCACAACCAAACAATGACATGGCTAGCCTATCATCTTGCTGCTGTCTCTTTTACATATGACTGTCTCTCTACCTTCAGTTCATTCATGTAGCTGTAACACACCCCTCCACCTCCCCATCTCTACCCAGTATTTGCAGATCCATCAGCTTCATCAACTCATCACTCTATCAGCCTCATCAGCCTCCACCACCACCACCACCACCACCATGTCTGGACTCCACGGGGGGATCTATCTTGTTGCTGATCAGGGCAGACGGCCCTCCATTACAAATCTCCCTGTAGAGTCCAAGAGCCAAAGACATTATCATCACATATCATCTGTTAAGAATAAACAATTATCCTTCCTTTATCTGACTGGTCTCTGATTGAAATGTAGATGTTTAAGAGATCCTGTTTCTAAAGCATTTAAAAATTAATTGTTCTTCTTTGTAAAATCCTAGACATGTAAATAGTGTTTTTATCAGTGAACTATTTGTAACGGTCACGTCTGAAGGGCTCTGAAGTGCATGACAAACCAGCTTTCAAAAAGTTTTCTGCAACTAGGGCTGTACCCAATAGTCATCATGTTGACATTCAAATTCTAAATCAACAATGTTATGCTCCTCATCTGTTTTGTTTGCATGTCTATTCATTGTATGAAGCTGCTCTGTCTGCAGAGTGGCAGATCAAGATCAGGCTTCACTAATATTATTAGTATTGTACTATTTGTACTACAGTGGAATTAGGTTCCAGTGGTGGCTGCGTAGGATTGTGATCCAAACATTTCCAATAACTCCAGAGCGTTGTGCAGTTCAAAAGTAAAAATTGATTGGACAAAGATGGCTCTAATCATAGCCAAAGTTACAACTTGTTGTTATCCAACAAATGATTCTCAATCCATATTTGTTGGTTTTTAGCCTTTAAAAAAATGCTTTGCTATTGGAGGCAGCACTGACGAGATCTATTCATTAAAGAAAGTTGAAAAATCTATAACATTGCTCAATACTCATACATGAGTGATGATAATGTGTGCCTTGAAATTATTTCCCTACACCCCCAGCTGATAAATTGAACATTGACTGTCAATCTTAATCCACATTAAATTCTGATTTATAGAATTCAGTTGAAGTATTTAAATAATTAGCGTTCCTCTGCAGTTATAGTTTTGCAGTCCAGCCACCAACTTCCCAACACATACTGTATATTTCTTTAAGAGGAAAGTTTGACTTTCTATGACAGCGTCTCAGTAAAATCCACTATTAACGCACCATGTCCTGACTATGACAGCCTACAAACACACACGCAGTCCCCCTTGTCCTCTTGAAAGGTAAAAGCTTCTTGCTCAAGAAAACCCACTCCACTTTCTTTCCTTTCCTCCACTGCCCAGTTTTCTTTGCTTCATTTATTATCCATCCTCTGCTTCGACCCCTTATCCAGATACATTCCACACCCCACCCTTTTCTCTGTGGTTCTGAAGATAGTGCACAAAGTTAATTTCTATGAAAGTTGACTCTATACAGCTTCAAGTACCGTCCAAGCCTCAAGCACATCCTGGCCAGCCTTATTCATCCCAGCTGTTGGTAGCTCCACGGCTAGGATGTCAATTAATGACACACTCCACTGGTGCAAGGAGAGAAAGTGTGCAGAGGTTTCCATCTAATAGCAAACCTCTTGTTTCCCCCTAGCCAAAGTTTTCCCTGAGTCACGCCGGGGCTCTCTGAGGAGTTATCAGTTAATAGCATTAACTTTGGAGGGCACAGCAATGGCAAACCTAGTCGTTTAGAAGTTAATTTACTGTATGGGTCCAAAAAGGCATGCAAAATCAAGAGGACTACATTCCCTGTGTATTCTACACCTGTAACAACTTGTCTGCTTTAAATTATATTGTATGAACAGGTTATTATACTTGGAGGTCTACATAAAGCTTATGTAAGATTATATATTTATAGAGGGCTCCCTGTTATAGTTCGCAGAATAAGGAGAACATGTAACTGATGGATGTTTGATGATTTTAATGGTAAAAATTGAACCATCGATGCCAATTCGAGCTTTACAATGTTTTGGGGTGAGGGGTACACCTTGGTAAACTTTGGGGTACACTTTGGGGTACCCCGTGGGAGACAATCAAGAACGAATATAATAATGTTGCATATCAGATTAACAAGCAAAGCCCGGGCTACAAGATCATGCAAGCTATTTTTACATGCTCCAAACACAACTAAACAAGACCTACCAAATGCATAACCAAATATTCATATTCATATCTCGCCAGCGACTAGACTCGCTCGCCATATGTCGCCCTTGCGCAAGTTAGCTTTATGCTACATAGGCTTGTGACCACGCAAACGAAAGCCAATAAGACAGGGATTCTGCACATACCGCTCAAATCCCTATACACCACAGCCTCAGCGATCTCTGAGGCAAAGAACACCAGCCTCAGACAATTATGAAACAGCGACATAAGATAAATAGCTCCATACCACGAGATGAAACGCTGTAGAAAGATATTTATTCCGCTGGTCTTGCACTGAAATATGTCCATAAAAGGCCTCTACTGAAAAAAAAGGGTCCAGCGGTCTCTGTGACTGAAAATGTATATATGGGGGATGGTGAGCACCTAGCCAATGGCAGCCATCCATTAGCATAAGCTTGGCCTGACTGACACTTATTGGCTAACAGTGCTGTCAATCTCATTTCGGCCAGTGTTCCTGCATTCTATAGGCTCAGACGGTTAAAAGGAAGTCCCACTCAGCTCTTTGCGAGGTTCACATGCAGATTCTCAGACTGTGGAACTTCCAGAAGAAAAATATGCATTTTTTGGAGGTTTCAGAGCAAAAAACATTATTTTGGTTTAGTAATGTGTATGTTACTGCTGTATATGGATGTATTGAACATCATTAGTGAAAAAAGAAGTGAAATATATAGTTTGGTACGTGAGAAAATTAAAATTAAAATTATTATGCAAAATCCTCATTTTGCAGACCTCGCCTGAAATGTCTGTACTAAAAACTCTTTCACTTCACTTTATCAAAGTCAAACTGTGCAGAGAGAGTGTTCATATATTGTGCTATGATATGAAATAGGTTTAAACCTGCAACTGCGTTATTCTAAAGTGATGATCATCCTGAAAGTGCTTCTTTTTTTTTTTAGGCAAACCTGAAATCTTTTCATTTTTTCTGTGTTCCATCTTCGTTTTATTTTAATCAGTAACATATATACTGATATTTACACATCTAGACAAATCACACAGTTATTACCTTTATAACAACAACAAAAGTATTCAAATAGACCTTGTGGTTGCAGATATATACTCTTTTTAGTATGGGCATGCTTTTTTCGAGCGGAGGCCTCAAAAATAGGTTTTGTTTTTAAAATTAAAAGGGAAACATACAAGCCTGTGGACATAATAACTTAAGGACAGCAGTTATTCTCATAACAGTGGTCATCTGATAATGGGTTTTGTTAACTAACCACTTCTGCTGTAGAGAATTACAAAGAGTTTGGTGAAACAAGTGTATTGGGGCAATCAGAGTGAGTGTCCCAAAGCTTTCCCTAATACATTTCCATTTCACAAAAGTCATTTCAATATGTGCTCATCCAATCAAAAAGCTTAATGTTTGGTTGCGTGCACTGCTAACAGCAAGTTATTTTATCAGCTGGTTTTGTGCTCACCTTGTGAGTCTGCGTCTATTTCATCCCTATAAAATGTGACTCTGGGGAAGAGGAGGTTCTGAGTACAAATATCTGTTTCTCTATGGATAGATTTTGTGGGGGGGTGGGAATTGGGAAAGGGGCCATTGGCTCTCCCAATTTACGCCCCTGGCCTAATTGGTCCATTTCAGGAGCTGTACATCAAATGATGTTGTATGAGCGTTGTGTTAAAGTGTATTGTACTTTGTAGAAACCAGATAAAACATTGAGCAGCTTAAATCATTCCACTGTTCGTCCATACCAAACTGATGGGGACGGGAAAAAAAGTTTAGATCATTAAAAATAATGGCCATAACATAAACTTATAGCGTACTTCAATTATTCAGGACACTATGTTTTCATGTCGAGAAACATTGAGGATACAATTAGAAAGAAAGCTTTGAAATGAAGATATACAGTGGTGAAAAATATTACTAGAACCAGCTGCCTCCTCTTCTACACTAATGTATGTTACTTGGAGTATGCAGTATCACTGAAGAAAAGATAAACCCTCTCAGAGCAATGCCAAGGTTACACTTATTGCAGAGACTAATGGTGTCAACATTCGAGTAAAAAGTACTTAACAATTGTTATGATACTTTTTGGTTGATTTTCTGGACACCAGTTATTTTGTTACTAAACAGGCTGGAGCATCTACATTTGTCCCATTCAGTAAAAGAAGACTAGAACTCCATGTTTTGTAAAGTGCCAGAAAAGAATTAAAGCAACGCTAACAAAAGGCCTATTCTGCATCCACTCATAACTGAACCAAAAATCATGCATTATATGAGCCCACAATTTAAGCCAATGTAAGAGCTTGTATGGATTATCTGAAGCGAGATGTGTCTGAATAAAGGTGTATTGATTAAAATGAATTAGCTTTCGTAGATAATTTTTCACCTGTCTAGACACTGTCTGAGAGCAGCATTTCAAATAAGGATTTAATTTTCCATTTAAGCATTTATCTTTTTTCAAAAAGAGCATTATTTTTTTGTTATTGCAGTAACGAAAGGTACTTTAAGGTACCTAAATTTGAAATGTGTTTATAAGTCAATACAGCATCCATGTGGTGCAAACAGCTAGTCAAATGTGATAGCACCATGTCAAATGGCTCTCCTCTCAGGAGATTTAATAATTCACGACCTACAGCATCCAGCTTAACTGAAAGGGCCTCAAGAAAAACAAACTGACTGGCAAAAAAATAAAAAGCTTAGTTCTCTCCTCAGTAACATGTGAGAAAGCAGAGGCACCTGAGTCGGCTATTGTTCACGCACATGTTTGTGATGCATGATATCTCTTATGGTGAAGAGAAAGGATGTCTCACATCAAAACAGTGAAAACCCTCCAATCTGAGGACACAATTTGTTTGGCTCTCACTGTCTTTTCGGACCAAAGTGACATGCCGTGACGAATGTTACTCTGGTGTTGAGACTGTGATGATCTGTGGATGACAACCCTCATCAGGAAAGGCCTGCATCCTTTTCCTGAGTGGCAACCAACGCCTTTAGGTTATGTTGTTGAACTTAAAAGTTCCACATCGCTCAAGTACGTTTGAGCAAGACACTGAATCCCTGTCAGCTCGAGGGCAACTGTTGTTCTGACCTTTGACCTCCCAGTAGAGGGAGCTAACAGAAATTACTTGAAGCAGTACATACAGAAATAAAGTATCAGCAGCGCCGTCATGCATGTGTGCCTGCAGCTCAGCGAGTCAGTGAGTCAGCTTTGTTAAATCCTGTGTGACTGGCAGAGCGTTCTGCTCAGTGACAGCATGTCACACATTGTACAGAGCTCACCAGGCTATGAAAATTAACACCCAGCAAATGGATTTTTAATTAGCTGTAAAAGTCTGTGTGTTTGTAATTTAGAGGAGTTATGGACAGGGAAAATGTGAGAGTACAGAGTGAGAAATAGTATGTGTTTGTGTTCATTTAAAGAGAAAAAAGTTGACTGACTGTGATCCAAATGCTTGCTTAACTGCTGGTTCATATTATTTATTACTATGTCCCCAAATGTCAACTGTAGTGTGGTTGAGGGATGATTGAGATTAAAGGGACAGTTTACCACAAAATCTAAATATCTTATCTCTTAGCTACAGTGTTATTGTTACAAAGTGTGGTGGCGGACCCAAACGCAGACCAGGGAATAGAAGGAGGAAAATGTTTATTGCCAGGGAACAGCTATGGAGGAACAGTCGGGGAATGGCAGGGAAGTCCAGGCAGGGAACGGCAGACAGGCTGGGGAACCGGGAGGATGGATGACTGCGAAAACAAAGACAGGGTCAGAGGCAAGGCAAAAACAATTGGGTTCAATCTCTGAAGTTTACTTGTCCACAGAGCAGCCAGGAGCAGTCACTACCGGGTAGTCGAGATAACGATCTGGCGACGAGTGGATGAGGAACCGGGGTAGATATATTGCAGGGTGATTAATGGATTGAAGGCAGCTTGGTTGCTTGAGCAGGTGAGGTGGGTAATCAGGAAGCCAGGAGGAGATCAGTCCAGGGCCACGCCCCTACCACACCCACAGTACAGGCAGGAGGCACGGCTTGGCCGTGACAGTACCTCCCCCTCAACGAGAGCCTCCAGGCGATGCACCAGGCGTGTGCCAATGGAAATCCCAAATGAGGGAAGGGTCCAGGATAAGCTGGCGGGATATCCAGCTCCGCTCCTCAGGGCCATATCCCTCCCAGTCCACGAGGTATTGGTTTCACCGACGGCGCACGGCCAGGATCCGCCGGACCATGTAGGCAGGATGGTCGTCAATGATCCGGGTGGGTGGAGGGGGAGCGGCTGGAGGGAAAAGTGGACTGACAGCGACAGGTTTCAACTGGGAGACATGGAATGTTGGGTGAATCCTCAAGGAGGCAGGTAGTTGAAGTATAATTGCAGAAGGGTTAATGATAGCGTCTATCACGAAGGGCCCAATGTAACGGGGAGTAAGTTTCTTGGAGGTAGTTCGTAATGGAATATCTTTAGCAGATAACCAAAGTCTCTGACCTGGGAGGTATTCTGGTGCCGGGGTCCGATGCCGGTCAGCGATGCACTTGTTGTGTTCGGCAGATCGTAGTAGAGCCAAGCGCGCCTCTCTCCACACCCTGCGACACCGACGAAGACGTGCTTGGACTGATGGTAGCAATCTCCTCCTCATGGACCGGAAATAGAGGTGGCTGGTACCCCCAAGGAACACTCAAAAGGGGACAATCCTGTCGCAGCACTTGACAACGACTTGTGGGCCTACTCAATTCAGGGGAGATGCTTACACCAGGATGATGGATTCCAGGCTGTGACACACCGAAGTGCTGCGCCGAGGTACTGGTTGGCTCGCTCCGCTTGTCCATTAGTCTGCGGATGATATCCAGACGAGAGACTGACAGACGCCCCAAGAGCCCGACAGAAGGCCTTCCATACCTGTGACGTAAACTGTGGTCCACGGTCGGCGACGATGTCGGATGGGATTCCATGGAGCCGGACCACGTTGTTGACCAGGAGGTCGGCAGTCTCAGCAGCTGTAGGGAGTTTAGGTAGGGGCACAAAATGTACAGCCTTGGAAAACCTGGCGACTATGGTGAGAATGGTTGTCTTACCCCGAGAAGGAGGAAATCCGGTAACAAAGTCTAGACCAATGTGACTCCAAGGACGCCATGGGACCGGAAGGGGACGGAGTAGGCCCATGGAAGGCTGGTGAGAGGACTTACTGCAAGCACACACACCGTGCAAGCTAGGACAAAGGCGCGTGTGTCCGTGTCCATGGACGGCCACCAGAATCGCCTCTTCAGGAGAGATAACGTTCGATTGATGCCAGGATGGCAGGCGAAACGTGAGGTGTGAACCCACTGGAGAACCTGTGAGCGGACTGGCTCTGGTACAAAAAGGCAGTTTCCAGGGCCCCCTCCCGGATCCGGGAAGGCTCCCTGGGCCTCCTTAACCAGGGATTCAATCTCCCAACTCACAACGCATGATGAAGGCAGTATGGGCTCAGGATCTGCAGGGTGGTGGTCAGCCATGAATCTTCTGGAAAGAGCATCAGGCTTGAGGTTTCTGGAACCGGGTCGGTAGGTGAGCGTAAAATTGAAACGACCGAAGAACAAGGCTCACCGGGCCTGACGGGAGTTGAGGCGTTTGGCGGTTTGGATGTAGGACAGGTTCTTGTGATCCGTCCAAACGATGAACGGTTGTGCCGCTCCTTCCAGCCAGTGTCTCCACTCCTCCAGAGCAAGTTTAACTGCCAACAGTTCTCGGTTGCCAACATCATAATTACGCTCAGAGGGGAATAACCGGTGGGAGAAGAAGGCACAAGGATGGAGCCTTTGGTCCGTGGTTGACAGAATGGCCCCCACCCCCGTGTCAGAAGCGTCCACCTCTACGGTGAACTGACGCACGGGATCCGGATGCAAGAGCACAGGCGCCGTCGTAAACCGCCTATTAAGCTAGACAAAAGCGGCTTCTGCCGCTGGGGTCCAGGAGAAGGGGTTGGTGGGAGAAGTGAGTTGGGTGAGAGGTGCCGCCACTCTGCTGTAGTCCCAGATAAACCTCCTGTAAAAGTTTGCGAACCCCAGAAACCATTGGACTTGCTTCAGGGAAGTGGGCGTCTGCCACCGCCTGCGTCTTCTTTGGGTCCGTCCTCACCTGCCCGCTCTCGATGATGTACCCCAGGAACTCCACTGAAGCCACATGGAGGAGAAAAAAAAAGAAAAAAAAAAAAATCACACTTCTCCGCTTTAATGTAGAGTTTGTTTTCCAGTAGCCGCTGGAGAACCTGCCTCACATGTTTGATGTGTTCCTCAGTGTTCCGGGAGAAGATCAAGATGTCCTCTAAATAAACAAAAACAGATCGGTTCAGGAAATCACGAAGGACATCATTGATCAGAGCTTGGAAGACGGCAGGGGCATTAGTAAGCCCAAAGGGCATGACCAAATACTCAAAGTGACCTAGGGGGGTCCGGAAGGCAGTCTTCCACTCATCCCCCTCCCTGATGCGGACAAGGTGGTAAGCATTCCGGAGGTCCAGTCGTTAAAAAAAAAAAAATGGTCGCCCCGTGTAGGAGTTCGAAGGTGAATTAATAAGGGGAAGAGGATACTTGTTTTTAATAGTAATGTTATTTAACTCCCGGTAGTCAATACAGGGGCGTAGTGAACGGTCCTTCTTGGACACAAAAAAAATAAATAAAAAAAAATAAATAATCCAGCCCCCACCGGGGAGGATGACGGCCTAATTATCCCTGCAGCAAGAGAGTCCCGTATGTAAGTCTCCATGGACTCCCGCTCAGGGTGGGACAGGTTGAATAACCGACTGGAGGGTAGTGGAGCACCAGGCAGCAAGTCAATGGCAGTCATAGGGCCGGTGCGGGGGTAGGGAAAGAGCCTGCTTCTTGCTGAAGGCCTCACAAAGATCCTGATACACCGAAGGAATAGCTGACAGATCAGGGGGTTCCGAGTCAACTGAGGGGGCAGCGCCCTCAGTAGGCGCTCGGGCAGATCCTAGGCAAGAAGAATGACAGAAAGAGCTCCAGCTCTGAACCTTATTCTTAGACCAGTCAATGTGGGGATTGTGGAGTTTTAACCATGTCTGACCAAGAACTATGGGGGTTTGAGAGGGTATAATATGAAACTGAATGACTGTGGTGATTCCCCGATAATACCAGGTGCAGTGGTTCCGTGATATGGGTCACGGAGAAGAAGTCCTCCGTTTAGAGCATGAACGCTCAACACTCCTCCCGGAGAGGAGTGTTGAGTGGTTGGCAGGAGATTCCGGTTTGGGAAACGAGTCCGGCGTCGATGAAGCTGTCAGCCGCTCTCGAATCCACCAACATAGGGGAAGGGACTGTTGGTGCCGAACGAGAGTGGCCTCGAGCTGCATTCTGGTCTGGGGGCAGTACAGGAAGTAGTCTGGCTCATCAGTATCCCCACCTCTACTGACAAGCCTCCTCTTTTGGCCGCTGGGGACAGGAGGCCAGAAAATGACCAGTTTGGCCACAATAAATGCACAATCCGGCTCTGATCCTACGGCGCCGCGCCTCTGCTGAAAGGCGCGTTCTGCCCAGCAGCATGGGTTCCTCTGTTGAGGGGTGGGGAGCCGGGAAGCCAGGAGGAGTCTGGGGATTTGAAACAGGGCTATGGCTGGTCCTCATGGAGGTGGGGGGATGCAACGAAAAGGGGTGGTAAACTAAGGGCGGCTAGGTCTCTCCTTCCTAAACTCATTAAGGCGACCCTCCAGTCTGACAGCAAGAGCAACAAGGGCCTCAATACTCTCAGAGTCCTCCCTCACTACCAGTTCCTCTCACAGGGCTATTAAGCCCCCCTGAGGAAGACCCCCTGTAGGGAAACGTCACTCCACCCAGAACCATATGCAACAGTCCGAAATTCCACAGAATAATCTGCTATGCTACGGGAGCCCTGACGTAAGGAAAGCAGGCGTGAGGAAATGTCTTTACCGCTAAGGGGAGGATCAAAAACCCTACGCATTTCATCAGAAAAGTTCTGGTATGAGGAGTTAGCTAACGACTGACTCTCCCATAAACTTGTAGCCCAAGCTAGCGCTCTTCCAGTAAGCAACCCCGTAACAAAGGCAACCTTGGCTCTCTCTGACATATCTAGAAGGTTGCAGATCAAATATTAGGGAGCATTGCATTAAAAAAAGACTTGCAAGTTCCCAGGGCTCCAGCGTAGCGCTCCGGCGCAGGAACATGTGGCTCCCGGGGGCTGGGTAGGGTGTTGAGGAGCTGGGGACGTTGCAGCGGCTTCCGGAGCAGGAGGGGAGGAAAGATGTGCGGAAACCTGATTGAGCTGGTGTCCCATCCGGCTCACGTCAGTTGTGAGGGATCTAATTGACCCCATGAGGTCCCTGAGGAGTTGGTTGTGCTGACCAACGAGAGCAACTTGTGAGGAGAGAGCCTGCCAGAGGGAATCTGGGTCTGCTGGGTCCATTCTGGCCAGATCGTTCTGTTACAAAGTGTGGTGGCGGACCCAAACGCAGACCAGGGAGTAGGAGGAGGAAAATGTTTATTGCCAGGGAACAGCTATGGAGGAACAGTCGGGGAATGGCAGGGAAGTCCAGGCAGGGAAAGGCAGACAGGCTGGGGAACCGGGAGGATGGATGACTGCGAAAACAAAGACAGGGTCAGAGGCAAGGCAAAAACAATTGGGTTCAATCTCTGAAGTTTACTTGTCCACAGAGCAGCCAGGAGCAGTCACTACCGGGTAGTCGAGATAACGATCTGGCGACGAGTGGATGAGGAACCGGGGTAGATATATTGCAGGGTGATTAATGGATTGAAGGCAGCTTGGTTGCTTGAGCAGGTGAGGTGGGTAATCAGGAAGCCAGGAGGAGATCAGTCCAGGGCCACGCCCCTACCACACCCACAGTACAGGCAGGAGGCACGGCTCAGTTATGTATAAATCTAGATTTTGTTGGGGGGAGAGGTGTCTAGTGTTGGAAATGTCAAATGTAGAGATGTCATTGACATCGGTATTGTTATGCCAATCGTGAATAAATGTTCATAGATTGGCTTATGAATTATAGAAAAAAAAGATGCTCCTTATACCTTGCTTGAGTCTACATGAGCTAAAAAAAAACGTGCTAGCAATTATTATTATGAATGTGCTTTTCTCAAGGTCTCAAGTTTATCATCTCGTTAACATGAGAAAACAAACTTTGTTAGCTTGAGAGAACAACAGGTTGTATTTTCTTATTACTTATGATGTATCTTCTTATTACTTATGATGAATAAATGTTCATAGATTGGCTTATGAATTATAGAAAAAAAAGATGCTCCTTATACCTTGCTTGAGTCTACGTGAGCTAAAAAAAAACGTGCTCGCAATTATTATTATTAATGTGCTTTTCTTAAGGTCTCAAGTTAATCATCTCGTTAACATGAGAAAACAAACTTTGTTAGCTTGAGAGAACAACAGGTTGTATCTTATTACTTATGATGATTATTAGAGATCAGGAGTTTAATACCAGCATGCATTGATGACTGCAGTCAAGCCCTCACTGCATCTCCATAGTGCTGACGCTCACGGTGTACACTCATGGTAGATGAATTCAATTGGCCCAGATTGAGATTCCGATGGACTGGAAAGTGTTATGGAAATGAACCTTTTAAATCTCCTTTAGAGAAAACAAATGCGATGTGAAACACTTAAATGTCTTTAAGCATTTATTGAACAGATACTTGGAATAATTCAATTGAATGGACAGAGCTCTTTTCACCACAGAGGTCTGACCCAGGAAAAACGTTTTAACAGAGTTAAACTTCCTGCAATGCTCATAGTCATGGTTAAATATGTTAAAAAGCCAACTTTAACTGCTGTACTGACACACAAGCATGTCAAAATGAATGTTTCCATACAACAAAAGTGCACTCTCAATTACATTTGGAGGGAAATTGACCGTTTCAAGCACTTGATCAACGTTGAAACAATCTAAATTGAAACCAAACCAAAATGCTGTTATTTAAGCTACTGACGTGAATTAAAATAAGCCAATGATGACTTTTGGTTTCACATGAACAGTAGTCCTCTGGGTGTCAGTCCTGTGTTCATATGACCAAACCAACCACATTGTCATCCTCCCTGTGCGGATTTCCGAAGGCTATGATAAGAAGCATATTTGTGTTAAATAAAAAAATGTTTTTAAGAGACATGGCAGTGAGCACAGACCCAAACTCCAGTGGCTGATGTGGAACCTAATACACAGCCATGTACCGTTCTAACCACCTACTGTACGTCTTTTAACTAAAGTCCAATCACGCCTCAAAAATGTCTGCATTGCCAGAAAACACTTTCTCAGATTGTGACCTCTAATTTCCCACAATTATCTCTAATTGTCTCAGCATTTTGATGAGTTTGAATGAGTTTCGTGTTGGCCTACTTGACATCTGTTTCTCCAGTTTGGAAGTTTTGAGAATGAGAAGTCCTCTTTTCTTGCTGGAGCTCGAAAAATGCATTTTTCTTATTTTCTTCTTATTATTATTATTCTATTCTATTTTTTGTATATATTGTTCTTTTCTTACCGGTATGTAAAAATGCTGCTCTCGCGAAAAAATATTCCCTTGCAGGATTAATCCAGATCTACCCTGAGACCCCTTCAAAGGGGGCTGCGTGGTATACTGGTTAAAAACTTTGGGGTTCCCCCTGTGAGGGAAGACACTAATCAAGAACAAATATAATGATGTTGCCTATCAGAATAACAGACAAAATCCGGGCTACAAGCTCATGTAAACCATTTGTACGTGCTCCAAACACAACGAAACAAGACCAACCAAAAGCATAACCAAATATTCATATTCATGTCTCGCCAGCCACTGGACTTGCTCGGCATATGTCTCCCTTACTCGAGTTAGCTAGTATGGCAACTACCGACCCTATTGCACTATCACATTCTATCTGCATGGCCTGACTGACTCTTATTGGCTAAACAGTGCTGTCCATCACACGTTGGCATGTCCTGTATGCGCCTATCTCTGCAGAAAAAGAGGATGTCTCACTCGGCTCTGAAAACCGAACACAGAATAAATTACAGCCTTTTTATTCTCCAGACCTCTGATTTTGAGAACAAAAATATTAATTTTTATAGAGATTTCAGAGTAAAAAAACATTCTTTTAGCTTCGCATTGTGTATGTTAATGCTGTATATGGATGTATTAATGAATGGATGTATTAGTGAAAAAATATTGTTTTGGTAAAAAAAAGTAAAGAACTAAATTATTCAATAAATCCTAATTTTCAGAGGATCTTTCTGACCTGTCTGTACTAAAAAAACTCTTTTATTGTTTTCTGCTTCACTTTATTCAAAGTCACACTGTGCAGAGAGTGTTCACATATTGTACTATGATATGAAATGGTTTTAAACCTGCAACTGCATTATTCTAAAGTGATGATCATCCTGAAAGTGCTTTTTTTTATAGGCAAACCTAAAATATTTTCATTTTTCTGTGTTCCATCTTCATTTACTTTTAACCAGTGACATATATACTGATATTTACACATTACTTAAAAAATCTCACAGTTATTACCATTATAATAACACCAAAATTATTCAAATAGACCTTGTGGTTGCAGAATTGTACTCACTTTAGTATGGGCATGCTTTTTTCGTGCGGAAACTTCAAAAATAGGTCAGGGTATAACAAGTTTTAATAAAGTATTTATCTATCTATCTATCTATCTATCTATCTATCTATCTATCTATCTATCTATCTATCTATCTATCTATCTGTCTGTCTTACAGATAAAACAATCTTGAATTATTCAATCAATCAATTGTTATGTAAAACGGTTCCTCCGGTGCCAACTACTATCACAGTTTCTGTGGTGATGGAAAATTACATTAACGGGATGAATATGTCACTTGCTACTAACTTGAAAGTGATAAACGAACCCATTTCTCAAACAGAATGGGCCAACATGAACACACCATCAGACTGAAGACTCAACGGAAACAAAATGGCATTTCAGTCTGTCTGGGAGTTTGCTTGTATCAAATCAAATCTAGACTTTAGACTATATTTTTAACAGTTTGATTGTGTCCTGTGTCTTTAACCTACATCTACTCTTATCTGGTGCTCCTATGAGATAAATAACACCCCAAGATAAATTACACAGGACATGTTTTATGTTTAAGGCAGAGTGGTCGCTGGGCCTCTCTCTAATAGCTGTTATTTGTTTCCTGCTGGAACCCAATCTGACAAATACTATGGTAGCCCTATTGTTTGGTTTGTTTCACAGCAGATAAAAAATGGAAGGTGGAAAATTCAGTTGCAACAATGCAGCTCTTCTGGGAATTGTGATTCAAACATAAACTAAAAGAAGGGAAATAAATCGATTTAGCTACCTTTGGAGAAAAATGCTGAACTCAGTCCACAGACTTCTGTAGATTTGAAAGCCTTGTCCTTTGACTTTTTGTTTTTGGTAGAGCTGTCATGAATGTGAATATACTTTCTGGATTCCTCCATCATTTGGTGAAGAATGTGTCAACTGGGTGCTTTTTATTCTCTGACAATGATATGAAATATTTAAAATGCATAAAAAATATAGGAGAGTTGTGCAGCAGCATTATGTGAGTGATGGTCTGTTGGATGTGTCCTGTCTCGCCTGTGGCAGTGAGTGAGCCTCCTCCAGGCTGGATCCTGGGATCACTGAATGCAATGATCCATACTCCATATAAACTTGACATGAGGGGAGAGCCTATTCCATTTGTAAGGCCCAGTTTAGTCAGTGTACCTCAGCATATTGAAGCTCAGTTCAGACCAGATTTGATCTAAAATAAAGTCATTGTTGTCCTCACATGTTCAGACTTCATCATGATTAGCTCCTATAGACTGTGTTTTCCCCAAAGATCACAGTGGAGCTGCAACTAACAATTATATTATTGTATAGTTGTCAATAATTGTTTGATCTACAAAATCTCAGTTTAAAATGTATATACAGAACATTATATTTAACATAATATACTACTGTATGAGAAAAAGTAGCAATATCTCACATTTTACTTTTTGCTTGCAAAACAAATTATTGCTGCTAATTATCTGTTGATTGACTCATTGATTAATCAACTGCATCATTCAGGTCTAGCTCTAACATTCTCTTTATTAGGGCAAGGCCATCAGCAATGAGCACTACGTAAACATATTAAGAAAAGAAATGTAGAACTTAACGTATCCTCATATTTAATGTATCCTCATACAACTCCGTATGATATCTTACAAAAAAAGTTACTTTTCTTATGAAAGTCCAGCAACACGTGTCAATTTATGCTCGATACATGAATACATTTCTTTCTAAATAAACTTCCTTCTTCACAGGAAACAGCTTATGTGTGTTCCACTTTACTTAAATGACAAATAAATCAACGTTGACTTCTCGTCTCACTTGTAGTAGAACAGCTGTCTCTTGGGTAAAAGACTGTTTTTAGTTTGATCCACCTGGCTCCACTCCCACACAACCTTGTGTTGGTTTTTGTAGTTTTTATACTTCCTGCCTTATGATTACATGGATTACATACTAATTGATTTCATTGGATATTTAAGAATTACAGCTAATTTTTTCTGTAAGCGTAGCTCTGAACGCTGTATGAGAACAAACTGGTCTATGCTGAAACACTTCAAACTACATCTGTCAACATAATAACTGTTCTTAAAACAACAAAGATGAAACAGACAAATACTAATCTTGATCTTACCAAAGTTTAACAAATTAGAGCTATGTCGAGTGTGGAAGAATGGCAGCAGTAAGATATGGCTGGGAACAAACACACACACACACACATACACACACACACACACACACACGCACACACAGGTTAACATTCAGTCTAATGAAACAATACAAGGGCAAAGAACAAGAGAAAAACTAATTAGTTGTCAGACAGCAGTGCTGGTCTCTCTTGGCAGCACCACACTGTTTAACAACCCCACCAGTTTGAACAGGCAGACTTTCACTGTGTTTAAATATAGAACTGAAATATTATGAAAATGTTTAATATGTCTGTGTGACTAGTAGACTTGTCAAAGAGCACTCTGGTACCAAAGTGGACAGTTGATGAATTTGGAGCTCTGTCTGGATACTTGTTAATGTATTCATCACCTGCATCCTGTGGGAGATAACGCTGTGTGTTCACTGTGTCCCAGCGTGTGAAACCAAACAAGATGCCCTGCAGAGCTCCAATGTCTTTGGACTACGATGAAAATATGTCAACTTTTAGTCTGACTGAACCTTTTTTTGTTTTAACTAAAAAGAAAGTAATCGTTATGTCTGTACAGTACTGGTCAAAAGTTTGGAGTCACCTGGTATGTTGATGTTTTTTCTTTCCTTCAATGATGACTATTTTAGAGACAAAAAGAGTATAATTCAGACACTAAATTTATTATTTACATTTGTAAAAGTTTTGGCCCCAAAAGAAGAAGAAGAATTACTTGAATAAAACTTGTGTTGAGTCAAAGTCCCCGCAGTGTTTCATGCCAGGGGAGAACACTGTTGCAACTATTTCCCCCCAAATAGCCTTCGTTTTTGAATTTGCATAAATGACCCGAGCTCATTCTTGAAACACAGCATTTGGGCTCTAAATATGTTGGGCCCTCTGCAGTCGACTCAGTGGTGGATTGAATAGTTTTACACTGTGTTGTGTTTGTCCATATTTTGTCCATCTGATATTCTTTGATCCAATTCAAATACAGCTAACTCTATACTAACCTTCTACTTCTATTGTGATGTTTTAAGGATAGCTGTTAATATTAACACACCTGTTAATATTCCATCTTTTTACAGGCATTTTTGTGCACTTGACACAGAAACAGGAACTTATTCCTTTTTAAATCTGCACTTTTTGATGCAAAGCTTCCAATTAATTGTAGGAATGACTGATGATTCCTTCTCTTCTTATTCAACTGTTGCTGAGAGGATCTTTTTCTCTTCCTGCTCTTTCACTTATCAGTCTGGTCTAACCAGTGTTCAGCGTTTTGTTCTCCATGTACAAAACAACTTTTTTTACAAACCCTTTCATACAAAATAACATATATTTGTGAAGTGGACTTTCTACAACCTAAAAGCATGACAAATACAGACAAATACATAAAACAATACAGAGCAGTCCTCTCAGCCATCCTGTAGTGGCTGAGAGCGAAACAAGGCTGGAGTGGATCAAGCTTTTGAGGGGGATGACTCCAAATGTATGTATGTATGTATCTGTGTATGTATGTGTGTATGTATGTATCTGTGTATGTATGTATGTATGTATGTATGTATGTATGTATGTGTGTATGTATGTATCGGTGTATGTATGTATGTGTGTATGTGTGTGTGTGTGTGTGTGTGTGTGTGTGTGTGTGTGTGTGTGTGTGTGTGTGTGTGTGTGTGTGTCCTTTACATATCTCAAGAATCGATCATCTGAGCTCCTTCTCACTTGGCATGTGTTTTGCTGGGGACCCAAGGATGAACAGTGTCCAAGTTGATGTAATATGGACACACTACATGTTCAATTTTAATAGACTTTGAATATAGAAGAGAGCAGTGCTCTGTGCAACAGCGGGAGGCGGGGCTTCAGGGCACGAGCATGTGACCTCAGCATGTCTTTACAGGCAGAAGCTCGTTGACAGCAGTTCATCCTTGCTGCCTGAAGCCGGATATACGTAACGGTATAACGTTATAATTGTCACGGCTGCTGCTTCCTGTGTCTCCAGTGTCCCCTGTCCGTCCTGTGTGTATACGTGTGTGGGTGTGTGTGTGTGGCATGGGCGCGGCTTCCATCAACCGGCACCGGGGCTCATCTCCAACACCTGTCTGCAATTAAACCACCCTGTTTAATACCCTGGCTTCCTTCGACATGTCGCCAGATTATTACACCATTACAGCGGTAGTGTGAGTCTCGGACACTCTTAGTCTTTTTTTCGACTGAAAGTATCTCTTGTGTTTCGCTTCATCTTGCTATTCTAACTTCTGTTCCTTGTGCCCAGGATTCCCGTCCTGACCCTGCAGCCCAGCCACCGCCGCTCATGCCACCACATCTCCCTACCTGCCCTTCAAATCACCAACTGTCTTCCAAATAAACTCATTCCTACACCTACCCTTCCGCCTCCGTGTCCGCTCTTGGGTCCTGCCGAAAACCAAACCGTAACAGAATAATCTGGCCAAACATGGACCCAGCAGACACGGATTCCCTCCACCAGGCACTAGCTTCCCAGGGTGTCATGGTTGGTCGCCACGAATCTACCCTCCGGGGGGTAATGGACAATCTACGGACTCTTAACTCCAGTGTGGCTCAACTCACTGACAAGATGGACCATGGCTTACCTCGCTGCCTCTTCTGCCACAGGCACCGCCGTGTCTCCCATTGCCCCGCCAGCGCCATCCTCACCACCTCCGGCGCCCGCTGCTCCGGCCCCGCATGCCCGTGAGCCTTACCTCACGACCCCGGAACGCTATTCCGGAGACCTGGGAGCTTGTGGGCGATTCCTCCTGCAATGTTCCCTGGTGTTCCAGCAGTGACGAGCCACCTACGCCTCAGATAAGTCGCGCATAGGTTTTATTATGGGGTTACTTATGGGCAAGGCTTCTCAGTGGGCAACCACTTTGTGGGAGAGGGGGTCCCCTATTTGTAATTCTTACCCGGTTTTTATTTCGGAGCTTAGAAAGGCTTTTGACCATCTGATTCAGGGTAAAGAGGCCACCAGCAAACTTCTCTCCCTCCGTCAGGGCTTCGTTGCAGCATATGCGGTGGAGTTTCGGATTCTAGCTGCAGAGAGTGGGTGGGAGGATGTTTCCCTGCAGGGGGTCTTTTTCCATGGGTTAGCGGATAACATCAAGGATGAGTTAGTGGTTAGGGATGAGACAGACAGCTTAGACTCCATCATTTCCCTGTCCATCTGTTTGGATAACCACCTTCGTGAGCGCCTCAGAGCGCGGACTAGCCATCAGCCAGCCCCCACCCCTCGCTTCCTGTCCAGGTTAGCTCCCCATGTTAGCGCTGTCAGTCAGTCTTTCAGTCAGTCTGCCCCCGGCCCGCCCCTCAGTGCTGTAGCTCCGCCCCCCACCAAGGAGCCGATGCAGCTGGGACGAGCCCATCTCTCTCCATCGGAGCGACAACGGCGAATTAGGGCTGGCGTGTGCATCTACGGCGGCCAGACTGGCCACCTTCTTGCTTCCTGTCCTCTCCTACCAAAAGATTAGGCTCATCAGCGACTGGAGGGGTCCTGGTGAGCCAGACGTCTACCTCTTTGTCAATCCCCCATTCCTGCATGCAGATTGGCGCTTCCCTCGTATGGGAGGGGAGGTCCATCCCACTCCAAGCCTTGGTGGATTCCGGGGCGGATGCGAACTTTATTGACGCCGCCTTCGTGGCCCAAGCTGGGATCTCCACCGAAGCCCTCTCGGTCCCAAGGGAGGTCTATGCAATGGATGGACAACTTCTGGTCCACATCACTTACCACACCATTCCCCTGAGTCTTCACTTATCAGGTAACCACCACAAGTCGGTGAGGTTACTAATCATTCCCTCACCTCATGCCCCAGTGGTCCTAGGACAACCTTCGCTGAAACTGCACAATCCCCACATTGATTGGTCTGCCGGATCCGTAGCTAGTTGGAGCACTTTCTGCCACGCTCACTGTCTCTAGTCGGCCCCAGCTCCCACTGAATCTGCTGGCGCTCCCACTATGGAGGCTCCGGACCTTACGTTAGTTCCCCCCACTTCCCATGACCTAGGGGAGGTGTTCAGTGGGCCCAAACACTGCCTCCACATAGACCCTATGACTGTGCCAACAACCTGCTCCCAGGCGCCCCCTTACCTTTAGCCGTCTCTTTAACCTTTCTCGCCCAGAAAGAGAGGCTATGGAGAGCTACATCCACGACTCCCTAGCGACCGTTTTTATCCGTCCCTCCTCATCCCCTGTTGGTGCTGGGTTCTTTTTCGTGGGTAAGAAGGACCGCACGCTTCGCCCATGCATCGATTACCGTGGCATTAATGAAATCACCATTAACAACAAATACCCTCTCCCTCTCATTGACCCTGCCTTTGAGCCCCTCCTCAAAGCCACTGTGTTCTCCAAACTGGACCTCCGCAATGCCTACCACCTCATTCGGATCCAGGAGGGAGACAAATGGAAAACAGCCTTCAACACCCCCCTGGGCCATTTTGAGTACCTCGTCATGCCCTTCAGCCTCACCAATGCCCCCGCAGTGTTTCAGACCTTGGTCAACGATGTCCTCCGTGACATGCTCAACTGTTTCATCTTTGTGTACCTTGACAATATCCTCATCTTCTCCCGGAACATGGAGGAACACACCCAACACGTTCGGCTTGTGTTGCGTCGGCTACTGGAAAACACATTTTTCGTCAAGGCAGAGAAGTGTGAGTTTCATGTGTGACGACCCTACCACTCTACTGGCTGTGTCCTGTCAAGTGGTTTCCTGGTGGGAGGAGCAGGGACCAGTCCATCTGATTGGAGGCCTCCAAGAAGACAATAACAGGCGGGACTTCGGTGAGTCTCGGTCTCTCTCTCTCTCTCTCTCTCTCTCTCTCTCTCTCTCTCGGCAGGGCCTGCTGCACCAGCCTCACCACAACTGTGTTGAAGTTGTACAGCACCAAATAAAACTGTTTTGGGTCAAATGTCTGTGTGGCCTCCCTTTTTGTTGCCAGCCTTGAGCCAGGTGGTAACACATGTGACCACCGTCAGCTTCCTTGGCTTCATCATCCAGCAGGGCCAGGTGAAGGCAGATGCAGCAAAAGTTCAGGCAGTGGTTGAGTGGCCCACGCCAACTACTCGCAAACAAATACAGCGGTTCCTAGGGTTTGCCAATTTCTACAGACGGTTCATCAGGGACTACAGCAAAGTAGCTGCCCTCCTCACGCAACTCGCCTCCACTGCCGCCCCCTTTTCTTGGACTCCGGATGCAGACTCTGCTTTTGCCTCCCTCCCTGAAGCTATTCACCTCTGCCCCGGTATTAATTCATCCAGATCCCTCTCTTCAGTTCGTGGAGGTGGATGCCTCGGATTCGGGGGTCGGGGCTGTCCTTTCTCAGCGGGCTCCTCAGGATCAAAAGCTGCACCCCTGCACCTTCTTTTCCTGGCGCCTTTCACCTGCAGAGCGCAACTAAGATGTGGGTAACCGGGAGCTATTGGCTGTGGTTCTGGCTCTGGAGGAGTGGAGGCACTGGTTGGAGGGAGCAGAGCAACCATTCATAGTTTGGACTGATTACAAAAACCTCTCTTACCTTCGCTCTCACCAAGAGGTTAAACTCCCGCCAGGCTCGGTGAGCTTTGTTCCTGGGAAGGTTCAATTTCACCCTCCCCTACAGCCCTGGTTCACGCAACACCAAACCCGATGCCCTTTCACGTCAGTCCACCACAGAGAAGCTCGCCCTCGAGCCTGAACCCATCCTCTCCCCCTCTCATGTGGTGGTTGCGGTCACTTGGGGAGTTGATAGTGAGTCTCTCATACGGGAGGCCCAGCGCTCCCATCCGGACCCAGGCAACGGTCCCCCAAGCTGTCTGTTTGTGCCTGACACCATCAGGTCACAAGTCTTGTAATGGGGGCACTCCAGACTGGCTTGCCACCCGGGGTTCCACCACACTCTCGCCTTCCTCAAACAACGGTTCTGGTGGCTGTCCATGTCCAAAGACACCCGTACCTTTGTGTCGGCCTGCTCCGTCTGTGCCCGCAGTAAGGCCTCCCACCAACCCCCGGTGGGCCAGTTGCGCCCCTTGCCCATTCCCCGCCGCCCCTGGTCCCACATAGTAGTGGATTCCGTTACTGGTCTGCCCCCGTCTGAAGGAAACACCACCATACAAATGGTCGTGGACCGTTTTTCGAAGGTGGTGCACTTCATTCCCCTCCCCAAATTGCCTTCGGTCACCGAGACTGCAAACCTCCTGGTCCTCCATGTCTTCAGACTGCACGGCATCCCCCTGGATATTGTGTCGGATCGGGGACCTCAGTTTTCATCACAGGTCTGGAAAGCCTTCTGCCAAGCCCTAGGTACTACCGCCAGTCTCTCTTCGGGATACCACCCCCAGACTAACGGCCAGACGTAGTGGGCGAACCAGGACTTGGAGACCGCATTACGGTGCGTCTCTGCTCACCACCCGTCCTCTTGGTCCACACACTTGCCGTGGGTCGAGTATGCCCATAATTCCCTGACCAGCTCCGCCACAGGCATGTCCCCCTTCATGGCCTCCTTAGGATACCAACCACCCCTGTTTCCGGTCCAGGAGGAGGTGGCGGTGCCCTCCGTTCAAGCCAGCCTTCGTATGTGCCAGCGGATTTGGAGGGAGGTCCGATCTGCGCTCCTCCGTTCGGTTGCCCACAACAGGCGCCTGGCCGACCGTCGCCGTCCTGCACCCACCTATCGCCCTGGTCAGAAGGTGTGGCTCTCTTCGCTGGACTTACCCCTTCAGGTAGAAGGCCCCTCCCCCCCCCCCAGGTCGTTGATGGACACCAGGTCTTTGTCGTTCGGCGTATCCTGGACGTCCGCCGTAGGCCAGGGGATTCCAGTACCTCGTGGACTGGGAGGGGTAAGTCCCTGAAGAACGCTCCTGGATTCCTCGCAGCTCCTTCTCCGAGGCTTCCCTTGTCCGGGACTTCCATCGGGAGCATCCAAACAACCCTGGTGAGGCGCCTGGAGGCGCCCGTTGAGGTGGGGGTACTGTCACAGCTCTGCCGCTTCCTGTGTCTCCAATGTCCCCTGCGCATACGTGTGGCATGGGCACGGCTTCCATCAACCGGCACCTGGGCTCATCTGAACACCTGTCTGCAATTAAACCACCCTGATTAATACCCCGGCTTCCTTCGACTCGTCGCCAGATTATTTCGCCATTACAGTGGTAGTGACTCTCGGACACTCTTAGTCTTTTTTCGACTAAAAGTATCTCTTGTGTTTCACTTCATCTTGCTATTCTAACTACTGTTCCTTGTGCCCAGGATTCCTGACCCTGCAGCCCAGCCACCGCCGCTCACGCCACCACATCTCCCTACCTGCCCTTCAAATCACCAGCTGTCTTCCAAATAAACTCATTTCTACACCTACCCTTCCGCCTCTGTGTCCGCTCTTGGGTCCTGCCGAAAACCAAACCGTAACAATAACAGAACCAAACTCTTATATATGAATGATCTTACCGAACAAACATTTCCAGAAGTATGAAATGTTTTGATGAAGGCTGTGATATGTGTTAGTATTCAAATAATGAATTAACTATAGCATAGTTTTCTCTTCGAGCTTTTTGCGGTCAATCTATAGTTATATTAATAGTCTGACCCAAATTATGTGAAATTGCATCGTGTTGGGCAAAAATCAATTTTCTTGGGGGAGGACCCCAAAACCCAAATTCTCTTATTCACTGTAGAAATTCACAATGTAATAATGATTGCTGATACCGGCTGATATACATGCCAAGATGTCAATAAGCAGGCACTTATTTTCTTCCACTTGGAGCCCTGACTGAAACGGATGCAAAACGGCCCTCTGTCATACAGTAAGACAGCTGTCATTTCAGCAGTAAACATCTGGATTTACAGCTGGTTACTATAATCAAAATGCATGGATTTGCCTGGCTCCGGATATCAATCACTTTCATTTCAGGGTGTAGATATCATATGTGTCCTTTGTGAGTCTTAGTGTTGTTTTGTTGTAAGGAAGAGTAGCAAAAATTTTTTTTTGAGAAATAAAATAGTTTGCCCCGTGATCCATCAGGTGCGTTAGCTAGCTAATTCTTCTCACTTGTGGTTTGACAAACAGTAAAAATATAGTTTAGCTGACTGCACCTCATAATCCAAGCCAGTGCTTTGTAAATAGATAGAAGTTGAGCACTGACCACACTGATGGACAGCTAACAGCTGCAGATTGTGTGTCATAGTCAGTCACTCTGTCATGCTTCAAAAAGAAGAGACAACCACCTTTTTGGTCATTTTCTGACAGCGGTTCAGTTTAAATGTTTAATATGTCAGGGAGTTTTGGAACAGTGAGGCGTAGCCGCAGTGAGAGATGTGATCAACTACAGATCACGGTTACTAACAGAATTATGAAAAAAGCCAATTATTGCCTGACTTCTTTACTAAAACGACAATCATATGTTTTGCTACCCCAAATATTCTGGGACCTGTAGTATTAAACCGCATTACAAATAGGGTGTCAACCAGAACTGAAATCTTATGGATTGCACCTTTAACAATATCTTATTTTATCTTGTTTGGGATCTTTGGACTTTCAGAGTGTGTGAATACTAATGGTGGAACAGCAGCTAAAATTACTACTACTACTGAAGTAATCCAAGCAATCCTGACACAAACACTGTGTATGGATATTCATACAAGCCCTGTTTTAGCCACCATTGCTGCAGTGGATCCAGGATGCTCAGCCAGATTCAGTGGCTCACACATTAGGAATCAGCCCTCACTCACAAGCCAGCTTCACACCTGGGTAAGGGCCCGAAAGTGAAGAGTGGGTGAAGAGGTAAAGATGTGAGGGACTTCTTTTTGATTTAGTACAGTTAAGTGATTTAGGAAGAGAGACAGAGAGAAAAATGGAGGTGGAGTGGAGTTGATGGCTCCTGAGGTGGTGTAGCACAGTGGAGAGGAAGAGTGGGAGTGTGCAGGCTGAGAGGGAAAAAGAGAGAGAGGCCGAGTGCTTACAGCTCCCTGTTCTCCCGCAACTCCGATGATGAATGGGATAGGTGTGTGCGTGTGTGTGTGTGTGTGTGTGTGCGTGTGTGTGTGTGTGTGTGTGTGTGTGTGTGTGTGTGTGTGTGTGCGTATGTGTGTGTGTGTGTGTATTATTGTGTGTGTGTTGGGAGGAGTCTCTCTGCCGCTCAGTGAAGCGAGACGGCTGCTGTTACTGATGGCCTGTATTAATCACACCATCAGCCACTGCCTGACACACACAGACAGACACACACATACACACACACACACACAAACACACACGCTGACAAAAGGCTCATACACACTGTGTTTCGGCTGCTTCTAGACTGTGCTGTCCTCCTGCCTGTCTGCGTGTGACCAGTGTTTATGTTGTATGGAATCATCCTAATGACTTAATTTGCCGTCCATTTGCTGCCATTACTGCCTCCCTGGATTACAGCATGATTGCCCTTTATCACGTTCAGCGTCAAAGGCCACAGAGATGCTAGTTGGCCAGATTCATTTGACCCGACATCCATGCATGTGTAAAAACAGAAGCGTACTGACCCCTTTCTTACCTGATCCTCGTATTAAGTAAAATGAATAATTAAAAACATTCAAAGATTCATGAAAGAGAGAAAAGCTGTGAATGAAAGCTGACCACATTAAGGTGCCTTCACTACAGCGTGGAGAAATGGAGTCTCTTCCTAGATGGCAACAATTAAATGACACATGGTCTATGTATGCTGTAACTGTTTCAATAGCCTGACGTACAAGACGAGTAAATGCACTGTGAAATGTTAGATATGTAGGTATGTTAGGTACGCTGTGTCAATGGAGAAAGAGGCAAAGGCTAAGCTGCTTTGGTCTTTCTTTTTTTTTAATGACCAGAATTGTATTCAGTTTTATCAGATTATTAGATTACAGGGACTAGGGGTGGACATAAAATCAGAGGACACTGAAAAATACAGAATGATGTTGAAAACAAAAGATAATACTAGAAAAAGAACAATTGTGATAATAGCAGCAATAATTACAATAGTCATCTAAATACACTAATTATTGTAAAAAAATTAAGAATTCCTGTTTCTAACAGAAAGTTTTAAAGGAAAGAAGGCATGCATTTTGTAAAATCTGGCCAGTTGCATGCACAGACTCTCGAAGGGGCAAGGGAAAAAAATGTATAAATGAATGACTGAATATATGCCAGAGATAAACCGACTTCACGCCAGAGGGGTAAATTACTCTGTATGTTTTCCTGAAAATGAAATGTATTTAAAATAAAAATGCTGTTGTTATTTTGATTCTTGAAAAGTCAGAATGCAGGAAACATATTCTCACACGCAAATGTTTCTGTGGGCCGACCCACAGACACCCCGCTTTGGGTTCAAAGTCCGACTTGTTTTTGAGGTCTTAAGATTGGCAAGTTTGTACTAGTAATCCCAGGGGACCTCATGGGATTTAGAAAGTCTGTGTTTCATGCAGCACATTCACACGGAGAAGAAGTGAAGTCTGTATTTTACTTGAATTTACTGACATTATCCCACAGATATGATGTCAAGGCTCTGCGTAACATCTGCTTATATCAAAATCATTTTACTATATAATATCTATATTTAACATTATACATATTATTGTAGGGTACTAAAAGGACCGAATTCACGGGGGCCCCATTAAGAGAAGGGGCGTAACCCTGGTGACAAGGGGGGTTAAAGGGTAGCAGGAAGTGAATGGGAGAGAGGTGTTTGTGGATGGAAATAAACGGCCACATGGTGTAGCCAAAGGGAATACTCGCCTCCTCGTTTGTTTCCACGCTCCTACATTGGTGACCCTGACTCTACTGGACGTTTCCAGAGAGAAGATGACGACGCACGCAGTTTCGCTCAAACTGCCGGAGTTTTGGGAGACGCAAGCATCGGTGTGGTTTGCTCAAACTGAAGCACAGTTCGCCCTCAGAGACATTACAGCAGACGCTACAAAATATTATAATGTCGTGGCGGCCCTCGACAGTTCAACAGCAGGCAGAGTGGTAAGCATTCTTGAAAATCCTCCAGAGAGGGACAAGTACGATGCCTTGAAAGGCCAGCTGTTGAAAATTTTCAGGTTTTCTGACTCTGAGCGGGCTCGCCGGTTGCTTTCTTTGAACGGCCTCGGTGACAGCAAGCCGTCGGAGCTAATGGACAAGATGTTAGCTCTGCTAGGAAGACACAAGCCGGATTTTCTGTTTACGGAGCTTTTTCTGCAGCAGCTACCGCCGCAGTTGCGGGCCGCTTTAGCCAACACCACAATTACTGATTGTCGGGAGTTGGCCGAGGAGGCCGATAAGTTCTTCCTGGCTGGCCAACAAAGCTACATGGCCGCACTGAGGCCAGACCAAGCCACGGCATGGCTGCCAGGGGAGACAACGACGACGGTCATCGCCGCAGCGGAAGCAGCGAGCCAACGTTGTAGATCTACCAGCCTGTGTTATTAGCACGCAAGATTTGGGCCACGGGCTACAAGGTGCCGGTCTCCATGCAGTTTCAGCGGGACGGGAAATGCCAGGGCCGGCGCTCAGTAACTGCCATGAGCGTCGGTCGGGAAGGCAGGCTGCTGTTCATTCAGGACGACGGGGGCGCAGAGGAGCATTGTGCCTGCATCGCGGATGGATATGCTGACAAACGGGCAGGGCCCCCCCCTTGAAGCCGCGAACGGTACCCCCATACGCACTTTTGGGACACGGTCCCTGGAGCTGTGGTTTATGGGGCAGCATTTCAGCTGGGACTTTGTTACTGCCAAAATTGCCATTCCCCTCCTTGGCGCGGATTTCCTATGCGCTTATTGTCTATTGGTGGATGTCAAGGGCTGCCGCCTGATAAATGCTGTGACTTTTTGTTCTTACCCATGTACACTAAGTGGAGCTGGCTCTACCAGGTTGAGTAGTATGCTTACGGCAGCTGATGAGTTTCTGCGTCTGCTGGCTGAGTTTCCAGACCTCACGCAGCCCACCTTCTCGTCCTCCACGGTCAAGCATGGGGTGGAGCATCACATCTCTACCACCGGCCCACCGGTAATTTGCCCGGGCCCGGCGCCTAGATCCGGCAAAGCTCACCATCGCCAAGACCGAGTTTGAAAACATGGAGCATCTGGGCATCATTCGCCGATCCAGCAGTCCATGGGCTTCACCCTCGCACGTGGCACCGAAGCCTGGGGGCGGGTGGCGCCCGTGTGGAGATTAACGCCGGCTCAACGAGGCAACCGCTATCCAGACCGCTATCCGGTTCCACATATTCAAGACTTTTCTGCCCACTTGTCGGATAGCGTGGTGTTTTCGAAAGTGGACCTTGTACGAGGTTACCACCAGGTGCCCGTGCAACCACCGGACATTCCCAAGACAGCGCTGATCACTCCGTTCGGCCTGTTTGAGTTCTTGAGGATGCCGTTCGGCCTCAAAAATGCAGCACAGACGTTCCAGCGTTTAATGGACACGGTGCTGAGGGACCTGCCTTTCCTGTTCGTCTACCTGGATGACATCCTGGTGGCCAGTTCGTCAAGAGCGGAGCATATGTCGTACCTCCGGACTCTGTTTGAGCGACTCAGCCAGCACTGGTTGATCATCAACCCGGCTAAGTGCCAATTTGGATTGACCACCATCGACTTTCTGGGACACCGCATCACGAAGGACGGGGCGGTTCCCCTTCCGTCAAAGGTGGAGGCGGTGACTAACTTTACACGCCCACTCACAGTGAGGGCCCTGCAGGAATTTTTAGGCATGGTGAACTTTTACCATCGCTTTATTCCCAGAGCGGCGCAATTGATGCGGCCCCTGTACGAAGCCCTGAAAGGCAAGGCCATCAAACAGGCCGTGGACTGGACCGAAGAGAGGGAACAGGCGTTTGTGGACGCTAAAACAGCTCTGGCAAATGCAACAATGCTGGCACACCCGTCACCTAAGGCTCCAATTGCCATCACCACAGACGCTTTGGACTATGCGGTGGGCGCGGTGCACGAGCAGTGGGTGAAACCGCTCGCTTTCTTCAGTCGACAATTGCGCCCTAATGAGCGGAAATACAGCACTTTCGATCAGGAGCTCCTCAGCCTCTTTCTGGCCAATTGGCATTTCCGGTTCCTGCTGGAGGCTCGGCAGTTCACTGCGTTTGTGTACCACAAGCCACTGATGTTTGCCATGGGGAAGAGTGCCGAACCATGGTCCGCACGCCAGCAGCGCCAGCAGCGCCAGCAGCGCCAGCTCTCCTTCATCTCGGAGTTTACCACGGATCTGCGGCATGTGACGGGCAAGGAAAACTTGGTCGCAGACTGTCTCTCCAGGGCCGTCACCGGGGCTGTCCAGTTAGGATTGGACTATAACAAGATGGCTGTGGATCAAGTTACAGACCCGGGCGTTCAGGAATTGAGGACGGCAGTTACGGGACTGCGGTTGGAGGAGGTCCCGTTTGGCGAAACTGGCACTACGCTCCTGTGTGACGTCTCCACAGGCCAGCCACGGCCAGTTGTTCCCAACGAATGGAGACAACAGGTTTTCAACGCTATTCATAGTCTGTCACACCCTGGCAAGAGGGCGTCTCAGAAGTTGGTGGCAGCGAAGTTAGTCTGGCACGGGCTAAGAAAGGATGTTCGAAAGTGGGCCGGGACTTGTGTGGTGTGCCAGCGCTCCAAGGTCCACCATCACATAAAGACCCCTTTAGCGCAGTTCTCGGTGCCAGAAAGGAGGTTTGATCACGTGAATGTGGACTTGGTAGGATCTTTGCCCCCATCCCGTGGTTTCACACATCTCCTCACAATGGTAGACCGAACCACTCGCTGGCCAGAAGCTGTCCCGTTGTCATCAACAATGGCGGATGAGGTGGCTCGGGCTTTTATTCAGACTTGGGTTGCCAGGTTCGGAGCCCCAGCTGACGTTTCCTTGGACCGAGGCCCACAGTTTACATCAGAACTTCGGAATGCAGTTGCAGGAAGCTTAGGGGTAAAGCTCCATCGCACTACTGCCTACCACCCGCAGGCTAATGGTTTATGCTAGCGATTCCACCGCTCTATGAAAGCTGCTCTCCGGGCCAGCCTCAAAGACAGCGGGTGGGTGGACAGGCTTCTGTGGGTCATGTTGGGGCATAGGACAGCCCCCAAGGACGATCTGCAAGCTTCAGCTGCCGAGCTGGTTTATGGACAGCCGCTGCGGGTCCCGGGGGAGTTTATCCCCAAAGTCACAGACCCTTGGTCTGCGACCCCCTTGTGCCCTCCCACCACACCACGACAAGACCCGGAGGTTTCCTTCAACGGTGGTCCTGCCTCCTGCCCCAGAGACACGGAGTCGGGCTGGTCGGTTAATTCGGGCCCTGAGACATTAAGGGTTTTGGGACTAATCTCTAGAGTTGGTGAATTCTGGGGGGACGCATGTAGGGGACTAAAAGGACCGAATTCACGGGGCCCCTTTAAGAGAAGGGGCGTAACCCTGGTGACAAGGGGGGTTAAAGGGTAGCAGGAAGTGAATGGGAGAGAGGTGTTTGTGGATGGAAATAAACGGCCACATGGTGCAGCCAAAGGCTGTTAAAACTTTCATTTATAATCATCAACACAGCCTCCACAATTCTTCATCAGGAAAATGGCAGGAAAAAAAACAAAAATAGAAAACCTTGCAAAAAAAATTAAGAAATGACAACCCCGACCACAGAGATGTGTGTGACTAATATTATCACATGACCACTGTGTTTAGCGAAACACGGAAGGTAATGGGCTCAAGATAAAGTCTGAAACTGAAAGTATCGTTGCCATGGTTTAATGCACTTAAATGTAATAATTGTGCACAGACAGGATTTGTATTTTAGATGTCCTGATTACCGACAACCCTAAATGAGTCTTCCCCGTTGGACTGCACTGTTCCCAGATCATTTAAACGTTCCATACAAATGCTTGCTTTGTAACATAAAACCAGAACAAACATGGAAATGAAACCACCTTAATTACATTGGCTGTTAGCAGATTGGGTTTGACTATCTTACAGGAAGATATAAAACTTCAGATTCATGCATTTGTACAACAACCACAAACACACTAAATTAAGTAAGTCATAATGAATAATGCGTTTTCAACATTTAGCTGGCTGCATGTATTTCTGTGTTTGTTGGTTGTATTTTTCAGATGGGTGTCTTAACAGCTCTTCTTTTAGCAGGAATTGAGTAATTACTCACCAGCTGAACACACAATGTGTACTAGATCAACTTCCCCATGATCGCTAATGGACGTTAAAATGCTGCAATAAAGAGTAAAAGCACTACAGTAGCACATTACAGAAGCATCTGCTTTCATTAATGACTGACTGTTAGTGAGGACTGACTGGTATACTTACACAAAAAAATTGGGTTATAATGTTTCATAATTGTGCTCCATTTTTTCTAGTCCATCCAATTCGGATGGTCTTTCTCTCTTAGCAAGAGTTTGATGAGAAGATGATTCAGAGCCAGTGCCAGGAGATTAGCCTACATTAGCATCAAGACTGGGAGCCGCGGGGGCGAGCCCGACTCTGACCAACCTTCTAACACGTTAAAGCTTGCTGATTAACTCCTTATATCTGGTTTGTTTAGTTCAAACAAAGGGTTGATTTGAACCCAACTCATGATCTTTTCCTAAACCTTACCCAGAAGGTCACAAGTTGTAGTTTGGTACGTGTCCATGAGCCATGAGCTGGTGAAATGGATTTTATTTATCAGACCGTATGTTAACCAAGCAAGATACTGTGAGGATTGCACAACCTCAGTTCACTAAAGCAGATGCCTGCTCATGGTCCTTCATCACATATGGTATACTTTTTTAACGTAAAAGTTCATACTTTTTATGCATAAATTGGTCCCATTGCCAATGATAACAAATCATGGCCAGAATGCACCATAAAGAAAATAGGTTGACTTAAAGACTGTAATACAAAATGTTTTACTCACCAGCCCCTATGTGAACTGGGTTACCTTAACCCCCCCCCCCACACACACACACACACACACACACACACACACACACACTCCCCGCCCGCCTTCCCACCCCCCCCCATTGTCATAGTGTAATTACAGTATTACAATCATTTGCACTCTGCACTGCACCCCATCTTGTTAAGGCATATTTTTTCTTAGTTGACCCACCCAACCACGCCATCTCCTCTTTCAGATGCTTTGACAATAAAAACACACAATACAAGATGTATGCCTTTTATAAGAGTCTAAGATTTAGTATTACAAGACAAAAAACTTAAGGACTGAGGACTAAATGGTTGGTTTGGCAACTGTAGATTGAGTTCACTTTCCCAGAGCCAATAAAGATGTGCATGGTCACTTTTGGGAGACACTCCGCAGAGACATGATGTACACAGTCCCAGCAGTACTCCTGACTTTTATCCTCAACAAGTCAGAATGTACACTGCTACTGGTCCTTTTCAGATTAAAGTCAACATTGATGCTTTTCGGCATTTGAACATCTGATTTTTCTGGTGAGGACATTCTTGTTGCAAGTAGCCTGACTGAAGTTCCCTTTTTATAAATGATAAAAAAAAAACTAATTTGTGAATAACCAGGCTGATTTTTTCTTGAGTTGACTGAGCGGATGTCTGCTGGCCCTTGTTAAATTTCCATTACATAAAAATAGCTGCAGCCCACTTCACCTTCTTTTACCTTCTCCTCCTCCTCTCTTCTCTTTCCCTTTTTTCCATCTTAGTTCTGACCAGAACCTGTGAGGGTGTTTTACGCTCCATAAAATATCTATGAGGGAATTTGCGGACTGTGCCGCTCCGCTGCAGTAGTGATGGTGGTGCTTTTTTATTTCATCTCCGTTGGGTCTATTTCCAGACACTGGCCCCCATACCACCCATGCTCTCCCTTTATTCTCCTCTCCAATTCACCTTCATCTTTAACTCCCTTCCCCTCTGTCTTTCTCTTTATTCCTCTCCTCCCTTGTTTCCTACTTTCCTATTCTCCCTTTCTTCATAGTCTGAATCAGAAACAGGTTTATGGCCAAGTAGGGTTTCACATACCGTATGCCATATGTTGTATATAAAAATATGTAAAATATATCCGTTTTTAAAAGAAACTTCATAATAATATAAACCAAATATTTAAAGTTGAAGTTAAACATGGATACTGTTTTTTGTCCCCCTTTCTTCACCTTTCTCTTTCTCATCTTTATCCTTAGCTACCAGTTTGCATTAGTGGTTGGTGTGCCTGTAAACTGTGCTCTTCTATTATAAACATGGACTAAGTCACTATGACGGCATCCATTGGTTTTTGGATAACGTGGTGGAGGAGTTTGAGTGGCTCAGTGATCCTGGGAGCTATGTTGTCCGGGGCATCAGCCCCTGGTAGGGTCTCCCAAGACAAACAGGTCGCAGGGGAGAGCCCAGACTAAGAGCGGTTCAAAAAACCCTGATGAATTGCGGCCCACGGACTACAGCCACCTCGCACGGACCAGGGAAACCGGGGCACCCTCCCGGTGCCAGACCCAGGAGGTGAGCTCGTAGGTGAGCATCTGGTGGCCGGGCCTTCGCCCATGGGGCCCGGTCGGGCTCAGCCCGAAGAAACAATATGTAGCAGCCATCCTGTGGACCCACCACCCGCAGGGATAAGCATCGGGGTCGGGTGCTATGTAGACCGAGCGGCGGGCCGGGCAGGGGCCCTGGGCAGGGGGCCTGGGCGAGCCGATCGCCAGCAGCATAGACTAGCTCTAGGGACGTGGAACGTCACCTCGCTAGCGGGGAAAGAGCCGGAGCTGGTGCGGGAGGTGGAGCGGTACCAGCTAGATATAGTTGGCCTCACCTCCACGCACAGCACTGGCTCTGGAACCAAGCTCCTGGAGAAAGGTTGGACTTTGTCCTTTTCTAGAGTTGCTCAGGGTGAGAGGCGCCGGGCGGGAGTGGGGATACTCATGAGCCCCCGGCTGAGTGCCACCGTGTTGGAGTTCTCCCCGGAGAACGAGAGGGTTGCCTCCCTGCGCGGGACGCGGCCGCTAGGAGCTGTGGTCAGAAGGTCACCGGTGACTGTCGTGGCGGTAACCCGAGAACCCGGTGGTGAACACCAGGGGTGAGGGAAGCCGTCAAACTGAAGAAGGAGGCCTTTTGGGCCTGGTTGGCCCAGGGTTCTCCTGAAGCAGCTGAGAGGTACCAGCAGGCCAGAAGGGCTGCAGCTGCGGTGGTCACGGATGCTAAAACTCAGGCATGGGAGGAGTTCGGGGAGGCCATGGAGAAGGACTTTCGGTTGGCCTCGAGGAAGTTCTGGCAAACCATCCGACAGCTCAGGAAGGGAAAGCAGGGCTTACCCCAGGCTGTGCTCAGCACGGGGGGGAACTGCTGACCCGGACGGGGGACATCGTCGGGCGGTGGAACGAGCACTTTGAGGAACTCCTAAACCTGGCCAACATGTCCTCTAGAGAGGAGGCAGCACCTGAAGACTCGGGGGGGGGTCGTATCCATATCCTTGGCAGAGGCCGCTAAGGTAGTCAAAAAGCTCCTTGGTGGCAAGGTGCCGGGGTTATGAGATCTGCCCTGAGATGCTGAAGGCGCTGGACGTTGTTGGGCTGTCTCGGCTGACACGCCTTTTCAATGTCGCATGGGGGTCGGGAACAGTGCCCATGGACTGGCAGACCGGAGTGGTGGTTCCCATTTTCAAAAAGGGGGACCGGAGAGTGTGCTCGAATTATCGGGGTATCACACTACTCAGCCTCCCGGGGAAAGTGTATGCCAGGGTGCTGGAAAGGAGGCTCCGACCGATTGTCGAACCTCGGATTCAAGAGGAGCAGTGCGGATTCCGTCCCGGTCGTGGAACAGTGGACCAGCTCTTTACCCTTGCAAGACTACTGGAGGGGTTCGGGGAGTTTGCCCAACCGGTCTACATGTGTTTTGTGGACTTGGAGAAGGCCTTCGACCGGGTCCCTCGGGGGTTTTTGTGGGGGGTGCTGCGGGAGTATGGGGTGCCGGACCCGTTACAACGGGCCATCCGGTCTCTGTACGACTGCAGTAGGAGCTGTGTTCGTATTCTCGGCAATAAGTCAGACGCGTTCCCGGTGGGTGTTGGCCCCCGGTGGGTGTTGGCCTCCGCCAGGGCTGCCCTTTATCACCGGTCCTGTTCGTGACTTTCATGGACAGGATATCTAGGTGCAGCCAGGGGGAGGAGAACGTCGGGTTCTGGGGTCTCGGGATCGCCTCTCTGCTGTTCGCAGATGATGTGGTCCTGTTGGCCTCTTCGGACCATGACCTCCAGCATTCACTGGGGCGATTTGCAGCCGAGTGTGAAGCGGCAGGGATGAGAGTAAGCACCTCCAAATCTGAGGCCATGGTGCTCTGCCGGAAACTGGTGGATTGCTCCCTCCAGGTGGGAACGCAGTGAAGGAGTTCAAGTATCTCGGGGTCTTGTTCACGAGTGAGGGTAAGATGGAGCGGGAAATCGACCGACGGATCGGTGCGGCTGCAGCAGTAAAACAGGCGCTGCACCAGACCGTCTTGGTGAAGAGGGAGCTGAGCCGGAAGGCAAAGCTCTCAATTTACCGGGTGGTCTACGTTCCGACCCTCACCTATGGTCACGAACTCTGGGTTGTGACCGAAAGAACGAGGTCCCGGATACAAGCAGCCAAAATGAGTTTTCTCCGTAGGGTGGCCGGGCTCAGCCTTAGAGATAGGGTAAGGAGCTCGGACATCAGGAGGGAACTTGGAGTTGAAGCGCTACTCCTTCATATCGAAAGGAGTCAGCTGAGGTGGTTCGGGCATCTAATCAGGATGCCTCCTGGACGCCTCCCGTTAGAGACCCAGGACACGCTGGAGGGATTGTATCTCCTAGCTAGCCTGGGAACGCCTCGGGATCCCCCAGAACGAGCTGGAACGTGTTGCGGGTGAGAGGGAAGCCTGGGTCAGCCTGCAAGGCCTGCTGCCACCACGACCCGACCCCGGATAAGCGGATGAAAATGGATGGATGGATGGATGGATGGATGGATGGTTTTGAAGCCTTAAATTTTGCATTTTGGCCGTTGCCATGTTGGCTTTTTGCAACCAGAAGTGACATGAGAGGATGGAGCTAAGAACAAACGAACGCTGAACAAGACATTTTTGGGCAACCAAAATGGTGCAATTAACGTTCATGAAGTGAAAACACACTGTAAAAGTGTTTAAAGTATAAGAAGAAAACAGGGAAAACTCCCAGAATGGACAACACCGTGGTAAAGACCTGTCAATCACCTTGTAGCCACGCCATTAAGCCATTATGGTCTATTTGACTCTAAATGGACCATAATTTCTATAACTAAACTACAGCATCTGGTCAACAATCCAAATAAACACCATTGCAGAATCCCACTCACATCCCATCACTATAGTCACAAACCATGACGTTCATAACTGGACTTTTGAGAGTATTCACTTTGTCTGTAGGCTACAGCACAACATAGTAGGAAATAACAACAATCAACACGATTAAAACAGACAAAAAAGATAGCACTTACAACTGGCTTGCAATTCCCAAATCCAGAAAGTGGGCCAAGTCAGGCCACAGCTTTCTTCCAGGTAATATCTGAGCGGATTTCTTCATAGCTTGCCTGATAAAACAAGCCCTGTGGTGTTTATTGATTGCTGGGGCCTGTTTCAACAATGCAGACGCTGTCAAAAGGTCACTGAGACATATACTGTGTGTGTGTGTGTGTGTATGTCCTCATGAGGATGGGAAGATATAAAAATATGTCATCAAACCCTTGTTTTAACAGATGATATATAGAATAGTGAGGTATAGGTGAATATAATTACAAATGAAAGTCAGGTATTTAATAATAAGGTAGACTGCATGAATTTATATTAATCATGTATGTTTTGTTCTCACACCACGTTATAAACTGCCTTTCTACACAAACACAACCTGTGACTTTAATACTGTCACTGCACAGAGCAGTTGATCGGCCGTGCATGCTCACAATATTGCCCCTGCCGTTTTGTCCTTTGACAATTCCAATAAAGTTTAGTTAAACAAGAGTACAACATACTCAACAATGTTGACAAAAGAGAAGGGCAGCATTACTTGTGGGAAATTGGATCGAGGTACTGCTCGAACATTAAGACAGACGACTTTCTGACATGACGGAGATCCAACCAATTGTCAGAGAAGATGTTATTTCTGCTGTGAAGTTTGGCATTTTTAACATTGGGGTCTTTGGGGATTGACTCGGTTTTGGAGCGTCAAATGGCCATTCAAGTAATTGCAGTTTTTGGAACTTCTGTGTAGTTGCTGTGGTTACTTTGACATATAGTTGGTGGTGTAACATGCTCAATATTATAATATGTATTTAAATCATCCTGGCCATGTAAATTAATGCAAAATACAGTAATGCAGGTATGACTTCGTTATATGAACTGGCTTTTTCTCACCACCCTTAAACTCCGTCTGTTTGCATCTATTTGTGAACTTCAATGAACTGAAGCCAATGTCGAGCTCAGTGCACAGCTGTTGACACGAAGGGAGGACCACGATGGACCTGACCAAGCTGGTCCAACCACGCAGTCCAGAGATGGAGGGGGTGGGGTGGGGGTGGTGGTGGGAGGGATTAATGGGTGGAGTGACTGTGGAGAGTCAGGCTTATGTGGGTTTTCAGTCAGGTCTGCATCATTTTCTGGCATATATAGTCTCTTAGTAGCTGGTAATGCTTAGCAGTAATGAAGTCCCCCATCTTAAATAACATACCAGTACTTCGTGTGCCGTGACATGATGTTGGGAAGTCATTTTGAGACATTGCATCATCAAAATAAAGGCTGTGAAATATGGGTACAAATAATACACATAATTGCTGTGGTGCATTGCCAGTTCTGCGTAAAGGAAGTTTCCAAATAGGTCAGTTACTGTTATTGAACTATCCCTACCATTTAGATACATTGTGGTCTGCAGAGATGGTAATTTAGTTTGTGTAGGCGACGTACATAACACTTTATACAACCATGTATATGTATGAGTGTGGGAGGGAGGAATGGAGGTTGTCATTACTAGGTTCACCAGTTGGACTATTTCTCTAAATCATGGGGTATTTCTTTAATATTAATCTCCCTGATAGGAAGGTTATCCGCATTGTTGGATCGTACTTCTGATTACACTGTCATCTGTGTGTGGGCTGAGCGGACTAACAAAGTAGCAGAAGTACAACTAATGGGAGTATTAGATACAGTAGTTCAACCACATGTCCATGTGGGGATTTTCATTTATCTTCATGTGCCATTGCTGACTCTATAGTTGCTCCACTTCACTCACATGGCACAACATCACTGCTGCTTTTCCATCTTTTACGTTGAGTGGCCCGTGGTGTGCATTAGTGTTCATGAAGACGATCCTTCCAACTGACATTTTGTCCACGTAACCTTTGGAAAAAGGCTGCCGGATTAATTAACCATTTATAAAGTCTTTAAAAGAGAGTTTAAACCAAAAGAGTGCCTGGTATCAAAATGTTCACAAATGGTACGTCTCATAGTGAGATTTTAATAAAGATGTCATAACAATATCATGCCGCCGCCAAACTCTTGTGTGCAGTAATTATTTTAAGTGGAGCTACTGTGTTACTGTATATTAACTCTAAATGAGACATATCCTGCTCAATGCCAGGTTCATACTTGTATTTTAGGTTTCTACGAGAACATGTTTACATTAACTCTTTGTTTTTCTGTAACTGTCTGAATATACCAGTATTCTTCCAGTCTGAAATGCTCCATTGTGGCGCAGTTCAACAGAATTGTGTTGCCAGGCAACAGCTTGGGTCCATGTTTACCTTCTGTCAGCTGATGTCATTCACATCCACTGCAATGGAAATGAAGTGGGACACATTTAGAATATTTAAGTTTCATGATTGCTTATATATTGTATCGTACAGAAATCCTCTACGGCTCATTTAAAGGCAGAGTTACTGAAGTTACCGGCTGTATGTATTTATCCATGGATTGAGATACTTTCACAATATTTATGGAGCTCTTAGATTGGCTTTATAATAAAAAAAAAGACATGAAAATCTTCCTTTTTACAGTATGGGACCTTTAACATCCAATAATTTCTCCCCGTTAAAGGTTTTTTTGGGGGGACTTTTTCCTGGACTGATGAGAGGTCCTGGGACAGAGGATGTTGTATGTGTACAGATTGTAAAGCCCTCTGAGGCAAATTTGTAAGTTGTGATTTGGGTGACTTTTCCAGAATAAATTGAATTGAATTGAATTGAACATGAAGAATTTATTGAAAGTGTGACTTCATGTGCTGGGCAGAAGCTGTCAAGGTGAGTTTGTTTTAATTCACCACCTCTCAAACCACCCACGATGTTTGATCAGGTGGACTGGGCTGAGCTGTGCACTCAGAGGGGGAGAAGGTGGGAATATGTATGCAGGGCATCAATCCCTCCCCAACATCCCCCATGACTCTGTGCATTGGTCTATGTGATCATAATGACAACAGTCGACAGATATGACTGTCAGCCTGACAGGTGTCACTCATTACACACATAAGTGAGCCTGTGAGTGTGCTTCGTCTCAGTTCCCCGCTCCATCATTTATTCATTTTCAAATTTCTCTCCTCTTCTTCTTCTTCTTCTTCTTCCTCCCTTCTCTTACACTCTAGCCCTCTGAAATGAAGGAGGAAGGTGCTGAAGCCAAAGCAGGCAGGTAATTACATCCGTGACGGATGGAGAAAGTGAGTGGAAAGGGGGGAGAGGAGGCGGTGAGGAGTTAAAGCTGTGCGAGAGAAGGGGGAGGCTGACTGTAGAGGGAAAAGAAGTGAGTGAAAGAGTAAGGGAGAGAATGAGAGAGAGAAATGGGGGATTTATTTTGGCCCACAAATAGCCAATTCATAACCTGGTGCCTCCTGTCCAAACTGAATTACTCTCTGCTAGTTTACAGCCTGTAGTGGAAGAGCTCAGTGCTGTTCAGGCCTAAACCTTACTCTACAGCAAAAATATACGTCCTATGTCTTAAAAATCCAAATGAAATGAAATTGCATTTATTGTGTCTGCTTCAGCATGCATATCTGCTCTGTGCATCACTTGTGCTGTATTCTCCTTTGAGGAAAAAATCAGAAAGCAAAAGGAATACATTATATTTCTAATTAGTTTTGCATTAATTTGATGGAATACCATTGTGGCATCTGTTTATATAGATAGCTAGACATTATTTAGATGAAGCCAATCAAATCTAGCATAAGGCAGTAAAATAAGTGTTCTATCGGGCCTATGGAGAGGTTCTATGGACGGCCACGGTCAGCAGCGTGCTCCCAACACAAGAGTCACATTAGCCCTCCTATCAGAGTCTCCTTCCGATCTAACTTACAAACATCAACACACTTCTTGTCGCGTGAATTAGCTTTTTGAATAAGCCACCATACAAACATTCATCCGCCAGTCGTCTATTACTGTATTCATATTACTTGTGATAATTTGTTTTATTCAATTACATAAACAAAGAAAATCACAAGAGCAACTTTTTCTCTCTCTTTACTTTTAATGTTCTGATGTTTTATTGTTTTTGTCAATGGAGTCCAGTAGCTTTGAAGCAATATAACGGTTTCTGTTCCCCATCGGAAAGGGCAGTCTGATGGAGAGGTAGAGCGGCCGTGGATGGCAGCAGCAGAAAAGACATATTTTACATTTACATATTTTTACTTAAGACCCACCTAAGAAAATCTGTATCAGTCAAATGTACACTATATTTAGAATATTTCCATTCCTTTACCCTGCCATCAAACAGCCCTGAAGCAGTTACATTGCTCTCTTCGGACTCCATTGACAAAAATACTCATTATTACCAGGCACAACACATAGTTGCTGGTCTACCACTGCATGGAGAGGTTGGTTTGTTTGTGTTATTGTATGACTTTTTGGAGAAGAAAACTGGGAACGTGGAGATTGCTATCTAAGTTCCTGTAGGTAATACACTGACTATGGATGAGGATATATGTATACATATGTAGCAACGTGATAATGCAGAAACTTAAGTCAGGTCATGTGATAAAACTTAGTTGTAAGGGCTAGGAAAGGGAAAATAGCATGTTGATGCCAAAACATTTATGAAATGTGAATATTCTCATTTGAATATGTCAGGAATATGACAGGGAGGCTACAGATTGATAAATAAAATGAATCAAACATGTGTGTTGTGTGTTTAGGTGGGTTCTGATTCACTCAGTGGAGAAGAAATACCTCCACAAGAAAGCTTGGTACATCAGTACAGACAGATGAACAAAGACAAGGTCATTAAAGGGCCAGCCACTGACATATTTACATATGAGAGTTTCACTTGATTTGCAATGGCTTGTTTGGAAAATTGCAATGCAAAACATTAATGCCTCTGCAAAATTTAAATTAGTTTTACAAAAAAAAACTGCCAAGCGTGTTTGACAAGATTAAGATTCAAGTTTGCAGAAGTAGAGCTTGTATTTCACAACTGTTAATGTGACTGTGTAAAATGCTCCCAATGCGTGCATTGAATGTTAATATGTACATAAGGCGGTATACATCCACTGCAACAAAGTGAGTACACAAGGAGGCGAGTCAATTACAAGCTTTGTAGTTGTGTTTGGGGGGTGGGTGACTGCGTGTAACTGCATGCATCTCAAGTCCATGATATTGGAAGACACCATTAAATATTTATATATTGATGCATATTTATGATCATGTGCATGTTTTGCTCTGACGATTGACAAGACAGAAACTGAGCATGTCGACCTGTATCCTCACCCGCCTATGAATATTTATGACAATTCAATAGACCAAGGAGACTCATTATATTATTGTTCAGACTGACCCAGGTCACATCTGTGCCGAGCATTGCCAAGTTGCAAATGTTGCCCCTCGCTAAAATGTGAAGCTTTGTAGCTGATATGGTGTGATAATGATGATGGTAATAGCAACTACTTTAAAATGTAGCATTGTATCAGAGTGTAAAGACGGAGCCCTTAAGAGAGATCAGTTTTCTTTTCTTTGGTCTGCATCATCATAGAATCATAATGTATTAATTGTTTATATCTTTGCATTGCTAATCTGAATCTCCAAAAGAACTAAAGATGTCAGATAAATGTAGTGCAGTAAAAAGTACAATATTTGTAGTGTAAAAAGTTCTTTTATGTGGTCGGAAGACCAGAAAAGCGCTGTACAAGTACAGGTCCATTTACCATTTACCAAGTACGAGGTATCAGGCTATAACTATATTTTGCATTCTTTCTGGCAAGTAGCTGCTAGTTGCACCACTTGTCCCAAAGTCCAAGCTTGGCTTTGTTATATAGCAGATGTGTTTACTAAGTGCAGATTAATGCATCACTAAATTGAGCAGCTTGCACTAGTTATGATGTAGACTGACAAGACAAGTCTGCGACTAAAACCATAATTGCTGTCTCAATTGCTCACTACATATATATATATATATATATATATATATATATATATACTGTATATGTACATATAAACTCTAAAAATCCATCCCATTCACTCATCAAGCTCCTGCAGGATATTTACCCCGGCTGCACACATATTTACCCCCGCTCTACCACATTAGCTGTTAGCTGTTTGCTAATGTGGTACTAATGCTACGACCAGTTTCAAGTTTCCGTCAGATGAATGCTTGTGTTTGTCTGAACTTTCTATTTTCTTGTATCTTCCAGTGCCTCAGGTCCATTTTCCGCATGCCTCAGCCAGCCTCTCTCTGCTGTCACACCAACACAATCCCAGGATGAACTCTCACCACACATTTCTCAACTCTTGCTGCTTGTAAACTTTGGCAAACTACTATCCGAGTTCTGCTTTTGTGTCCAAAATCCACTCTACACAACAGTGTTATACGACGTGTCAGCTGTGCTGATTTGCAAAATATAGAAATATTACAAAAATAACTGAAAATATTTAGCTTAGTTCTCTAAAACACTTTCAACACAAACGCCTTCATGAATGCAAGATTTTTGCAGAACGGCATTATTTTTAGCGAAGTGAACCTAATAATCTGGCAACTAAGTGTATATTATAGATTACTGATACTTTATTACTTATTTGTATATACTTATTACTTAATAGCACTGTGATTTACTTTCTCATTTTTGACTGATGATACATTCTGGCATCTTTTTGAGAAGAATATCTTACGGGAAGGTGTACGGATAGCCTGACATTTCTGAAATTTCACCGTCATTTTTACACATTTCAGGCTTTTTAGACCACGTGTAATTTAAAAAATATTGGGCTGGGTCTACAGCCCTAAACATTGTATGAATACATGTGTTTACGTTGCAGTCAGTACAGAATACATGGTGTACAAATTACATGCAAATAAACAAGAAAGGCATTTTTATTGCACAAAAAATTACTTTTAAATTATACTACCACTCATACCCCAATTGGTGCTAGTGGGCTAGCTAACTTCTTGCTCTCGCTACCAATATTAGCTGTTCTGTTTCAAAAATGAAAATGAAAATGAAAAAAAACATGCATGCAGGTTGAAACTGGGAGATGAAGTCACTTAAACTAAGTAAGAGGAGAGAGATGAATGATGAGTAAGGAAACATAACTAGCTAACTAAACAAAGTCCGCTAGCCACTAAGCTAATTCATGCAATGTAAAATGCCATGTGTCTGCTATGTGAAACCCTTCTTCTTGTAGATGACAGCACACTTGTAATGCACTGCAGAAGGATTCATGTTTTGTTTCCATAATGTTGATGTGCTGAGGTGGCTCACAGATACTAGTAGAGAAAAGATGCAGCTTTTTATATTATAGATGGATTTCTGAAAGCGCTTTCTAAATAAAAAGGGAGTTCAGATTTATCTGACTGATTGTAATAATTGATAGAAAAATAGCAATGTACAGTAATAAAGAAAGTAGGGGATGCGATAAATTGAGATGCATGGAGAATCGTTTTGTATGTGAATCAATGACAGGTGAATTGTAATGGTATTGTAAGGCCAGTGAAGATTCACACCGTCAGTTACTTTCCACCACTGCAGCCTCATACTTCCTCCCCATCTCCTGTTGCTACCAGCTCCTTTTCTCCTACACCAAAGGAATACACTCCAGGAGTCTTTCTTACTGAATCAATCCTCCTTCCATTTTGTACTTTTCCTCTCTTTTCCTCTCAGCATTACTCTTATGTGGCACATGGAAAAGAACATGCCTTGTTTATTTCTCTTTCTCTCTCTCTCTTTCTCTCTCTCTCTCTTTCATTTTTTTCTCCCTCCCTTTCTCCTCATCGCTTCTCTTCTCTCACTTCTCTGTTACCTGTTCCCCAGTTTGGCTGTCAGGTCTTTTTTCCATACCGCCAGCCTTGATGAAAAGTCCCAGTGAGTCAGAGTGTGTATGAATGTGCCAGTTTGTGTCAGGTTTATGTATAATGAGTTGTTTTTTCCTTCGCATTCTGATATAGTGGCATGGTGCCACTCACTGTCATGGACACACATACGGTGCACACTAGTTTCTCCTCACATGGAGTTTCTAAAGTGATCATTGTTTTACTAAAAGCATCATATTTGTACAGGTTAGCACAGCAGGTACTGGTAGGTACAGATAGACTCTTATAGGCGTCCCTGTTTTTCTCACAGCCTATATTAAAACCTATTAAGGACATAGCTTCCATTTATGATATATATATATATATATATATATATATGTAATACTTTTTTCTGTGTCATTTTATATCATCATATTTTGTGTTTTCATTATTTTAATTTGTTTCACCTGTGATGTGATTATCCAAGTTATGTGATTGCCTCCCACTGATTGCTGCTACTAGATCAACCATTCTCCTAAAAGTTCTGAAACATAACTTAATAAACATATTCAATGAAGCCAAACCATGGTGTTTTTTATTAAACCAAACTGAGTAGTTTTGCTGCGTTTTGTTTCATTCATCAACCACGTATTTAAAACTGCAACCGAAATCCGGGAGGGAATACGTTTCCCTCAGAACGTAAATGACAATGCAGTTTAGTTGTATGGGAACATCATTTTGTAGAAGACAGGGTTAACTATATAGTTGAGGCCACACCCATTGTTTCTGTTTGTTACTAAGACTGAAACATGTTGGATTTTTTTTAAGGGTTATTTTTTGGGGCTTGTTTGACAGAACAGCTGAAGAATGGAAAGGAGAGAGTGGTGATAACATGTGGCACAGGGATGTGGGTTGGACTCGAACCCAGGCAGCTGCGGTCTAAGGACTCAGCTTTAGTACATGGGCGCTTAATACCAGGTGAGCTACCGTGGTTACCGGGGTTGCAGTGGGAGTTCTCCCAGATTCTGTGTACTGTGCAGCCAATCAAACAGCTCAGATGGCAGATGATTTTTGGTGCAGTGGTGCCATAGCTGACCTGTGCACCAAGTCTCAATAATAGTTTGAATACCTAATTATACATGCTTATAATATTCAACATAAATAGCAAAGTTAAACCATTTCTTTTAACGGCTGTGACAGAAGGTCTCTGTGTGGAGTCTACTCCAGCAGCTTACAGTGGACCACCGGCAAAATGAGGGGTAATTAAACATGGCTATAATTGAATGAATTCTAATTGGAGGATCTATGACTGTAATTTTCACTATCCAGAACACTGCCTCTGTAAACTGTGAACTGATTTGTCACAGGCCAACTTCTTGGTTCAGCTTTGTTCTGCCTGCCTTCAAGGGAAAAGAAACACAAGCAGTCAGACAAAGCACACGGATTGTAAACCAAAACCTCCAGAGGCCTACACTACAAACAGGGCTCAACATACCCAGGGTATCTTTGGTATCTGGCTAGACTAACCCCACAACGCGGTCCTATCACGGTCATTATCAGCTCGGTAAATCAACCCAGGGTTTCTCAATCTGTCTGAGAGTGCGTTCACATATAGGGGGCGGTGTTTAGACAAATGCTGCACATTTTACAAACGAAGAGAAAACTATAATATTACACATACCAATGAAACACATATTTCAGGATAAAAGCAACACCGTTTAAACTGCCAAACGCAGAACGGACAGCTGGCAAAAGATCTGTGTGAATGTGTGAATGTGTGAATTAACAGGTTTATAATATCACTGCCCATCTAGAGCATGAGTAGCTCTGAGTATAATTACACACCTGTATTCATTTAAATGAATGTGTTGCTTACATAGTCTTATTTAATAGCTCAATAGAAGATTGAAAATGATGGCGTGTATAACAATGTTAGTTTTATTCTATTAGCTGCTAACCCAGCAATGTGAAAGGGACTTGGTATAAGAACATAATTCAAAACAGTAGGTAGACTTACTTTCATATCTTATAATCACTCATAGCATACATAAAAGTATCCGGAGCAACGTAATGCAAGACAATGCATCCAGATTGTGGGACTGTAAGCTCAATAAGCTGGCACGGATAAGTGAATATCTAATGATATAGTTTCTCTTGATGGCATTGCCCTGGCATCCAGGACCACCGTAAAGAATCTCGGAGTTGTCTTTGATCAGGACTTGTCCTTTAACTCTCACGTAAAACAAATCTCAAGGACTGCCTTTTTTCACCTACGTAACATTTCAAAAATTAGACACATCCTGTCTCAAAGCGATGCAGAAAAATTAGTTCACGCATTTGTTACTTCTAGACTGGACTACTGTAACTCCTTATTATCAGGCTGCTCTAATAAGTCTCTTAAATCTCTCCAGTTGATCCAGAATGCTGCAGCTCGTGTACTAACAAAAACTAAGAGAAGAGATCATATTACTCCTGTATTAGCTTCTCTTCACTGGCTCCCTGTAAAATCCAGAGTCGAATTTAAAATCCTTCTCCTCACCTACATAGCCTTAATTGGTGAGGCACCATCATATCTTAAGGATCTCATAATACCATATTACCCCACTAGAGAGCTCATAGTTCCATATTACCCCACTAGAGAGCTGCGCTCACTAAATGTGCGGCTGCTTGTGGTTCCTAGAGTCTTAAAAAGTAAGATGGGAGCCAGAGCCTTCAGCTATCAAGCTCCTCTTCTATGGAACCAGCTTCCACTTTCAGTCCGGGGGGCAGACACAGTGACCACATTTAAGAGTAGACTTAAGACTTTCCTCTTTGATAGCGCTTATAGTTAGGGCTGGCTCAGGTTTGCCCTGGTCCATTCTTTCCAGCCCCTTGATATGCTGCTATAGGCCTAGACTGCTGGGGGACAACTTAGGATACACTGAGCTCCTCTATCCTTTTCTCTCTCTCCTTCTGTATGAATTCATGTTCTATAAATGCACATTACTAACTCTACTTCTTCCCTCGGAGTCTTTGTGCTTTCTCGCCTCGCAGGTTTCCACGAATCGTGGTTGCATCTGGACCCTGGTCCTGCCTCCTGGTTCCTTCCGTGGAACTGCTGACGCACATTCTTTTCTATTTTATGTGAATTCAACGTGTTGTAACTCTGTTATGCTGTTCATTCTGTACACATGACATCTATTTTCGTACTCTGTCCATCCTGGGAGAGGGATCCTCCTCTGCTGCTCTCCTGAAGGTTTCTTCCATTTTTCTCCCTGTTGATAGGGTTTTTTGGGGGAGTTTTTCCTGAGTCGATGAGAGGTTCTGGGACAGAGGATGTCAGTGTGTACAGATTGTAAAGCCCTCTGAGGCAAATTTGTAATTTGTGATTTTGGGCTATACAAAAATAAATTGAATTGAATTGAATTGAATTGAATATATGATAAGAGTATAATTAATAAGTATTGTGTTACTTTGCTACAGGTACTTTTATTTATATGTGGGTGATAATAAGATATGAATGTAAGTCTACTTACCATTCTGAATTTCGTTTTTATATTTATTCCTCTTCCAAGTCCGCTTCACACCGTCTGGGTTGCATTTGAGGGAATAAGGCTAAAATATTGTCATCCTAATATATTATTTTATTGTCTTTTTGGAGGACACTGACAATGTTATTGTGTTGCTCTGATGGTTTTGTTGGGCACGTCATTCTGCTGAGAAGGGTGCTGCATCAGAAAACACTGTCAACTCAGGCAACTCTTCCTCATCCTCTCTGTTTTGGCCTTGAGGCAGTTGTAGTGTCTCCATGTTCTCAGCAGAGAGAGGAGTCGTTGTCTGGGTGATGAAGGTATTTTATGAACCTTATGACCATTATGACTTTGCATAGCTCTGCAGGACCAGGACTTCCCTTTTGCTGCTGTTTCAGAACAGGCACTGATGCTGCTCTCAGGACGCTCTCCTAGATGCAGGTGTAGAAAGACTTTAGCACCTTGAGCGGCAGCCTGAAGTCCCTCAGTCATCGAGGGAGACACCCTGTCAGGGTCTCTTCACCAAGGTGCTGATGTAAGAGGACCCCGATAAAACCTCAGGGATGCAGACACCAAACTATCTAAAGCTGCCCACCCTCTCCACCAGGCCACCATTGATCCTGAAGGGCTGGTAGGTCCTCTCCTGCTTCATCCCATAGTCCGCCATCAGCTCCTCAGCCTGACAGCCACAGAGTTCTCCAAGTGAGTCAGTGGGTCATTCAGGAGGAAGGACACGTTGTCTTACTTGCTGGTGTATCAAAAATAATAAACTAAACGTGATTGTACTTTGTTGTGCTTTGGAGTTTTACAGAGGTGAAGATGGCAGTAACACACAAAGCTACATTGGAACTATATTCCAAGTATTAGTCACTTTGACTTGTCACAAAAAAAACATTTACTGATAAGACAAACTATTTAGAAGTTAAACATGCATAGTGTGTAGTAGCCCATCCAAGACAGTGACATCAAGTTATGATAAACTAACGTTAACTTTGCAGTCAATGTCATTGCGATGCAAATTATGTCAAACATCCTTCTTCAACAATCTATTTCAATATATCATTGACAACTTATTATAACTCATAAATGGTATGTTCACTGTAATAATGTAGCGCTATACAAGCAACACAGCAGGGACTGAGGGCCACATTTTACGGCTGGGTGATAAAAGGAACAAAAGAATCTTCTCAAGAAAATCTTCAAAGATAACGATGACAGTCATTTTTAAATAAAGTTATTTTTCAAATCCGCTTTCCTTTTCCTACAAGTTAGCAGTCCTGCAGAATCCTTCTTCAATAGCCTATTACTGCCCTCTACTGTTTGTTATTAACAATGATTTTAACAGTTATTTATATCTTTGTATATAGTCAAATGCTGTGCAGATATTCCATTCGTTTCTCCATTTTAGTCCAACTCTAGTGGAAGTATGGTGCACATGCTCAACAGTGGCGTGAAGCAGGGATGGCCAACCAAAACACTTATATACGCTGTTCATATGTAATCAACCCTCAATGACCTGTTCTGATAAAAGAAAATGGTATATTATAAACCATATTTAACCTTCTCTTTTCGATAGGGTTCTGTCAGAATGAGCTACAAATATAAAACCTACATTATATTAAACCATTTAAATAAGTGGTTTAAATGGTTTCAAGGAATGTTTTTGTCCCGGCACCCTTGAACCACCCAACTCTCAATATTGCATGCATATTTAGTATGCACACAGCTGCTTATCATATTTTATGTTTTAAGATTTAATTAAATTATGTTATTTTCTTTTCTGTCGATATAAAAAAAAAGATATAGGTCCATTCTCACTCACTCAGAATAAAAGCAAAGATAAATACATATAAATATTTAACATGAATACAATTAAATACACTAATGTGTTAAAAGATGGCTGCACTGTCACCTCACCTCACTGCAAGAGGGGCCGGGGTTCAATCCCCGGTTAGTCCTTCTGTGTGGAGTTTGCACATTCACCCCGTGGCAGCGTGGCTTCTCTCCGGGTTCTCTGGCTTCGTCCCACAGTCCAAAGACATGCAGCTCAGGTTAATTGGACTCTAAACTGTCTGTAGGTGTGAATGTGTGAGTGAATGGTTGTCTGTCTCTATGTGAGCCCTGAGATAAACTGGAGACCTGTCCAGGGTGAACCCTGCCTTCGCCCAATGTCAGCTGGGATCGGCTCCAGCGCCCCTGAATAGGATAAGCGGTTTGGAGAATGGAATGGAATATGTTAAAAGTATTTATTTTTACACTGTGCATGCTCGCTGATGTGGGGGAGAGAGAGCACAACCCGAGGGTTTAATTCCACTGACAGGAAATGTTCTGTTTCTTTTCTTTATTCCAGGGATAAGAGAGCCAGATATACATGGATAGTCTTCCACAAGCAGCCAACACCTGTCAAATTAGCCTTTAGCCAAGCAGTGTTCAGTGTGATTTCAGTGGAGTTGATCAGCTGAGCTTCATTCGTCTCAGACTGCTGTAACTGCTTCTGAAAAACTGAAGCCAGAAATGTTGTGTTACTATGACAACCTGCAAACGTGCGTTGTCATGTTAATATGGTAATTTTATATCATAAAACTTCTATATAAATGTCGATGATGATGTTATTAAAAACTATGCAGCCTGTAAGGTGACATGGCCAGAAAGAAAATGATAACGCCCTTTGGTAAATGCTCAACGACATTTCAGTGCGGTTAACTGCGGTCAAGGGAGCCGTCGATTGTGAATATTTGGTCCTTTTGGATTATTATGATGATGACCATAAATAGTTTTAGTCTGTGTGTTACTGTAGAGGGGAATAAAAAAGCTCAAATTATATTATATATATTATATTATAACATATTCATAATTTGAACTATCATTAAAAAAAAATGATTGTTAAAATTTCCAATGGAGTCCTTTTTACAATGACCCTTACTATGAACATGTGCATTTTGACGTATTTGTGCCATACAGTCTTTGAGAAATTTAAAGGCAAAGTCATCTAGAATGCATTCTAACACATTGATGATTTGATGATTAAGGAAATAAGAATTCAAATAGGAGGAAAAACGTGCATGCATCTTCCTGAAGTATGCGTCTTCAGGAAAGGGTTTAAGCACTTTACTAAAGTGTGCATGTGACTAATAACACATGCTGGCTTTATGGATAAATGACATCCATGTCACTTTCTGACCTCAACAAAAATGCAAAATAAAGAAGAAAGCCAGGTGCGTTTACACCAAATGCAAAGTAAATTTTTCAAAGTCAATGCAAAGACGCGAGTAGACGAATGATATGAATGACGTGAATGAGGTGAGTACGCAAAATATGCAAATTTGCTTCAATTGCGTATTCCCTGAGCGGGAAATTTGCTAAAGCATGTCAGCGTTGAGATTCTCCTCCTGTCATCACTGATGTCCTGTTGTTGTTCAATCAGAAATGGAGGGAAAAAAATATTGAAGCCAGGTGTTCACCCAGAGCTCTACAATACCTCATATATGTGCTGAGAGAAAATCGGCATGTAGTTATTTCGATGCCGAAATAATTACATAATGATGCAGATAAAGTCTTAAAGTTCAATTCAATTCAATTCAATTCAATTTATTTTTGTATAGCCCAAAATTACAAATTACAAATTTGCCTCAGAGGGCTTTACAATCTGTGCACAACGACATCCTCTGTCCCAGAACCTCTCATCGACTCAGGAAAAACTCCCCCCAAAAAAAACCCCTTTCAACAGGGAGAAAAACGGAAGAAACCTTCAGGAGAGCAGCAGAGGAGGATCCCTCTCCCAGGATGGACAGAGTACAAAAATAGATGTCATGTGTACAGAATGAACAGCATAACAGAGTTACAACACGTTCAATTCACATGACAGAAATGATTCATGTAATAATAGCAGTAGGTGTCGGGGAGGACCACAGCAGGACGCACAAAGACTCCGGGGGAAGAAGTAGAGTTAGTAATGTGCATTGATAGAACATGAATTCATACAGAAGGAGAGAGAGAAAAGGATAGAGGAGCTCAGTGTATCCTAAGTTGTCCCCCAGCAGTCTAGGCCTATAGCAGCATATCAAGGGGCTGGAAAGAATGGACCAGGGCAAACCTGAGCCAGCCCTAACTATAAGCGCTATCAAAGAGGAAAGTCTTAAGTCTACTCTTAAATGTGGTCACTGTGTCTGCCCCCCGGACTGAAAGTGGAAGCTGGTTCCATAGAAGAGGAGCTTGATAACTGAAGGCTCTGGCTCCCATCCTACTTTTTAAGACTCTAGGAACCACAAGCAGCCCCGCATTCAGTGAGCGCAGCTCTAGTGGGGTAATATGGAACTATGAGCTCTCTATTGGGGTAATATGGAACTATGAGATCCTTAAGATATGATGGTGCCTGACCAATTAAGGCTTTGTAGGTGAGGAGAAGGATTTTAAATTCGACTCTGGATTTTACAGGGAGCCAGTGAAGAGAAGCTAATACAGGAGTAATATGATCTCTTTTCTTAGTTTTTATTAGTACACGAGCTGCAGCATTCTGGATCAATTGGAGAGATTTAAGAGACTTATTAGAGCAGCCTGATAATAAGGAATTACAGTATTCTAGTCTAGAAGTAACAAATGCGTGAACTAATTTTTCTGCATCGCTTTGAGACAGGATGTGTCTAATTTTTGAAATGTTACGTAGGTGAAAAAAGGCAGTCCTTGAGATTTGTTTTACGTGAGAGTGAAAGGACAAGTCTTGATCAAAGATAACTCCGAGATTCTTTACGATGGTGCTGGATGCCAGGGCAATGCCATCAAGAGAAACTATATCATTAGATAGTTGATTTCGGAGGTGTTCTGGGCCTAGTAGAATAACTTCAGTTTTGTCTGAGTTTAACATCAGGAAGTTGCAGGTCATCCATGTTTTTATATCTTTGAGATATGCTTGAAGTTTAGCAAGCTGGTTGGTTTCATCTGGCTTGATCGATAGATATAATTGAGTATCATCTGCATAACAATGAAAGTATGGAGTGTTTTCTGATAATATTGCCCAAAGGAATCATATATAAGGTGAATAAGATTGGTCCAAGCACAGAACCTTGTGGAACTCCGTGATTGACGTTGGTGGTCATCGAGGTTTCATCATTTACATATACAAACTGAAATCAATCTGATAAATAGGATTTAAACCAGCTTAGTGTGGTGCCTTTAATGCCAATCAAATGTTCTAATCTCTGTAATAGGATGTGGTGGTCAATGGTGTCGAACGCAGCACTAAGGTCTAACAAGACAAGGACAGAGACAAGTCCTTTATCTGATGCAATTAGAAGGTCATTAGTCATTTTCACCAGTGCTGTCTCTGTGCTGTGATGTTTTCTAAATCCTGAAAGTTGTATCTGTTTATTGCAATTAAATCACTTCTAAACTGTTTATTTTGGGTTCATACAGCTGTAGTAAACCAGCTGAGGTGGCTTGCTAGAGTGAATACAGCTTGATGACATTCATGGAGCACCTCCAGATGATGTTATGAACCCAGACAAGACCACGTTATGTTTCCGGGATATCTGGGACTTCTACAACATGTACAAAGCAGAAATAGTGGTTATTTCAGCAATGATTGATGAACCAAGTGGAGGGAGCCCCGCCTCCTCTCTGACACGTCTAGCGCGAGTGATGCAATTTACCATGAATGATCCCATGATCAAATCCCCAGTAACGTGACGAGTAATCGCGTTTGGTGTGAACACAGCAGAAGGCTTCGTAAATCACATTTCATTCAAACTCAACAACAAGCGACGATGAGTGCAGGCAATCGTCTGAAAGTCATTGTCTAAGACAATACAATTCAGCCAAAAACTAAATGAAGCTCAACAAGCTTTCTGCCCACGGCTGAGTTGCGGAGAGGTCCAGCAGTGCGTGTACTACTATAGCTGTTAGCCAAACACATGAAGATTATAAGATATCAGCGTTCTTTTGACTGGCTCCCATAGTTCCAGCAGTTTGGTTGAATTTTATGCATTCTTGCCCTGTTGCTAGTAGTTGTTTTTTATTTAACAACTGATGACTGTACATTTTAGAGGTGAATTTCTTTTGAGCATGTGGCTCAGTATTACAAGTTGCACCTTAATGTGATAGTTTTCCAAACTCCAAACTGATTATAGACCAAGCACATTTTTAGTATCACTTCTCTATCTCTGCTATTCCCTCCATCACTCCTCTGCTGTGTGTTGATGTTCTCTCCTTTGCAGAGCAGAGGACTTGGTACCACCTACACGCTGAATAAATCTGCAAATCGATGAATACTCAGTGAGAAGACTTTTATTGGATCGCAGCATCCGAACATTGTTCATCGATACTGAACAAAGTGAAACTATTCTCCTCTGTCAGATAGGGGACAGAGAGGCTATCTAAGGTATTGGATTGCACCACGAGATTCCAGCAGCACCCGCTTCCCACGGACAGAAGCCCTCAGAGGACACAAGATGCACATCAAACAAACACCCCCTAGCCTTCCTCCTTTCCCTGACTCAGCTGAAGTGACTGCTGAGCGTCTTCGGTTCATGTATGCATGCTTGTATGTGTGTGTTTTAGTATTTGAAGGGACTGATGTCCAGGGTGAGAGTGTGTGAGTAAAGAGGGAGGAAGCCTGTGCATGTACAAGTCATCACTCACTCACTACAGCAGCATCATCAACCCAGCAGATAATCAGCTACTCTGGGAGCGGAGTTCCCCGGGGACGGCCAATCACACGGCATCACACTGGTGGCATTGACACATACGGCTGTCTTCCTTTCACTGTCTATCTGGGCTGGATAGACACATGGACCTGATGTGTCTTTTTATTCTTTATTTCATTATATCCTGTTAGTAGTATTAGTAATAGTGGAGTTAGTTTGTATTGCTCTGTTATCCCAGAACATTTAGGGTGCGTTCACACCAGCCTTAGTCCAGTTGAGGCTGGAGCGTTGACCCCCTTGCTGCAGTTGGTTTGGGTTGGTGTGAACACTGGGCTCGAACTATGATGCTGACCAAACAGCCGCTCTCTGATCTCAGACAGCTGTCATGTGAACTCTGGAGAGGTTTATTTGTGTGTGAACATCATTTAAAGCAATGACAGGAAACGTACCATTAATGTGTTATTTCATTGGTTAAAAAATATTTCCTTTTCCTATGATAGTAGTGACTGGTGAACTAGCATCCTATTTCTGCGTTTGTACTGCATTTGATGAATTTACTTTTTGTCAGACCACAAAGGAGACAGTGATTAGCTCGGTCTGCATATGTCCCTCCTCCCCGAAAATAATGGATTACAGAAGTGATTTTTTTCTTATGAAAGTAACATATATTGACCAACCGACCAGAAGGTGTCAGCCCTAGTACAGGCAAAACAATACTCTGCACTACACGTATGTGTTATCCTCCTAAATGGTGGAATGAGCTCCCCAATGACATCAGGACAGCAGAAAGTCTCTACATCTTCCGTCGCAAACTAAAAACACATCTCTTCTGACTATACCTGGAATAAGAAATAAAATAAATGTATGTGTACATATCGTAGAACTTTAATAGCACTTAAATGTCACTTACTTGTAGCACTTGGTAGTTTGGCTTTCTTGAGGAATTGTACTTTCTTGATTCTTGTTGTTCTGGGTTTGAACTCTCATGGTTGAATGCACTTATTGTAAGTCGCTTTGGATAAAAGCGTCTGCTAAATTAAATGTAATGTAATGTAAATGTATGGAGCTTTGGTCTCAGCTAACACAGAATTCTTAAAAATGTTATATGTAACAATTTCTTTAAAAAAAGAAATAGACTATTACAAACATAATCCCTCTCAATCATCTCTCATGAGCCACTAGAAGTGTGATGTGGTGTCTGTATCTGCAGAGTCACTGCCCTCTGCCTATATTTCCATGGTATGTGGCTATATTTAGGCCACCGCAGGATGCAGCGAGCCTTGGGCTGCATTCATTCAAAATCCGGCACCTTCCAATTGGAAGCAAGAATCTGTTGGTTCTTGGAGTGAAAAAAATGGTGATGGAGTCACCTCTCACATAGCCTACAGTTGTTATTGTTTTTTCTATATATCATCCCAGCAATGCATATAATTCTTGCATTAAGAATTTTATACCAGCTAAGAAGAATGAAATTCACTGGCATTACTATTTACAGTATAGAAACATCCATAAACATCTGTGACATTTGGAGGTTTGCCTTGAACAATTTTCTGACTTGTGTTTGTCCCACCTACTGAGACAACCTCCAACACACCAGTGAACTTTACCCTCGGTTGGTTGTATTCTTACTTTCTGTGGTTACAAAGTGTTCTTTCTTTAAGTCTTTGTGCCAGAGCCTTTCTCATTGGAAAGTCTATCAAACTACTCTAAAGTGAAGTAAAAAATCACAGAGGCAGAACAACACAATGACATGCACAACTACTTCATAGAGTCACAAAATAACAAAGAGATCCAAAAAGACCCCCTTCATCCCTCATATTGAAATGCATTTTGTATCCAGAGTGTATCTAGATATGATTTAACCTGATTACATTCACATCTGGTATTAACGTGTGTCTCTATTGGCCACATTCAGATCTGATCGCTCTGTCCAGCTCAAACAAACAAACGGCTTGAGTGAGTGATTACATGTGTTTTTAATACCCGCACCCATCGCGTTAACCAACCACCCACAAACCCACAAACCGTTAACTTCATGCATTATAGTAGCACAATTGTCAGGAATGAGGACTGAGACCAGGACAGGGACAAGGTCTGTGTTTGAGAAAGAGAGTGACCGAGAGATGGCAAGAGAAAGTGGACTACTGCAAGCAATGTTTCTGTGAGTCAATAAAATGTTGCTTTGTTACTTCTTGAACAACCCATAAAAACCCATGAAATTTTTGAGTAGAAAACCATCTCCATGCCTCCGGTTGATCAGATTACAATCCGTCCTCAATGTGTTTTTGGTGCATTTACAATTGTACTTTCATGAGGTCAACCACTATCCGAGTGCAATCCGATCACCTAAAGGTGTAAAGCTGCTTAAGATCTTTTTTCTCTGCGTAGAGAAGGTGTTTATTTGATTCAGTCTTCAGGAGGACGAACAAGCTGTGCAGGGTATGTACATCTTATAAAGGGATAGTGGACAAAGATGGGGGATAGGATGAGACCTGACAGAGTCTGTAAAACATCACCTAACTGTTTGAAGAGAAATACATCCTGATGCCATTCAGCAAGGCACACAAACCATAAATGTTATTTAGATCTTGGTATTCATGGTCTTGTTTTTGAGTAAGGCCTCTAAAGGTAAGTCACATATAGAAAAGTCAAAAAATTCTAGCAGAGTGGAAATTTACCATCACACACCTGAGCTGTGCTCACGCAGGCGGTATGGCTTTAATTGTGAAGAATTTATAGGAAATATATATAGGAATGTTTATCAGCCGTTTTACCATGAAATATATCCGATCACTTTCTGCTCCAGAAGGTCACATTGAAGTGTCAAGTGTGGACACACATATGTGGACACAGCTGAGTTCTGATCTGGCGCATCCGATCACAAAAGTCACATTGAAAAGAAAAGTGTGACCACAGCCAATGACATGCATCGCGACCTCAAAGATAAACTATAGGACAGGGATGCAAAATGACTACAAAGAGATGCAAAACTACTTTAAAGAGAAACAATTAGAGATAAAGAGACACAAAACAGCTTTGTGCATTGAACCTTTATGTAAGAGGGGTGGAGAGCCCAGGGGCCTATCTTCTCATAATTCATCCCTGCTCCCTGTCTGTCTTCAACTCTCTCACCTCCACTCTTTCTCGATTTTGGCTCCCCTGTCCCCGTCTCCCCTTTCTCTCTCTCTCTCTCTCTCTCTCTCTCTCTCTCTCTCTCTCTCTCTCTCTCTCTCTCTCTCTCTCTCTCTCTCTCTCCCTCCCTCTCCGCTGTGGGATGGGAGACGTACGCATTGTGGCGATCAGCAATATGGGCATTCATTCATTTCACCGCGGAATAAATTAGTGGCATTTTATTGAGTGGCGAGACATAGTGAGGAAACCGTGTTGGCATTGTTACTGTATTGGCATCTTTAAAAGATTAATTGTGCCCAAGGTACTTTCCAATTGGTAAACAATTATTATAATTCTGCAAGCTTCATGTATAATTAATGAGTGGATTAAACGGCTGATGCAAGGCCTCCGTTTCCTTCACTGGGTAAGGCGATATAAGAGCGTTGTGCAGGTTACTGCTTCACATCCACTTCTAACGTCAAGTGGCACAACGCAGTTCATACATACTGCATAGACTGGGAGCAGTAAGAGCGAAGGAGAGCGTTAAGTAAGAGATCATACGTTTACGATCCTAAACTAAGACAGCACAAACAAGGGAAGGGAATTAACCCCTTCCACTCAGACACAGCTTCTAGAACCTGTAAGAACGGTGTTCAGGGGAATGAAAACTGTTGTCAGCACAAAATGTATTACAGCAGCTGAAGATGTTTGGTCATAGATCTTTCTCAGGCATTCAAACCAACAGCCCTGATACAGGGCCATATAGTACGTGTCATGGTTCTTTGATTTCACCATTTGTATTGAATTTAAGGGCTTTTCTCTTGCAAAAAATATTCAGTTTTATGTTAATTTTTACATGGTGTCTTTTGCCAGTAGTACAGTTAGTAAGAATACCACCACACTACAGAGGGACTGTAAGGCTCAGGCTGTTCAACTCCCTTGTGAAACCCTGTGTTATAGAATGACAATAAATACAATCTGATGGTTCTGATAGCCCTAGTGCAGACATTTCTGTCTATTTAAACTTAATTCTGGTCCATCATATATTTACATATAATTCTCCCTACCCAGTGGAACTTCAAGACACCCTCACATCCACGTTGGTTAACATACATAACCCAACAAAAGAGCAAGCAAATATAGATCTATTTCCTGTCTGTTTCCAGATGGATAAGTCCGATGCTTGTTTCATTCTTCCTAACTGTCACATTAGCCTGTGATTGTCTGTGCTAATTACCGCTGAAAGCCGGCTCACTCTGAAAGGCCAACGATGACAGGAAAATTGGCCTCATCTACACCTTGAATCAGCAGCGTCCAAAATTAAAACATTGACTTTGTAGGTTGAATAGGAGACGTTTGAGGGGGAAGAGGGAACAATTCAGCCCATCAATCAGAGTCATGCGGAGAAAAGGCACTTTTGACTTTTTGAAAAACAATGTCATTCTGTTCCGTCAGCAGAAATTGTATACTGTCATTTCAAGGGGTAGATGACAAGAAAATGAGGACGGAAGAGCAGAGTGTCAATGAGAGAATAAAGAAATGTGTGAGTGCTATTAAGGAGTATTTATAGAATAGGCATATAACATGCACATAAACTCTATGTATTACAATTACCTCCGAGACATTAACATTTTGACCTGCATTTGTCCCCCCAAATAAAAAGTAGCAGATAACTTTCATTTTGACTGGAGTAAACACAATAAAAGCTACACTAATACAGCCAAATACTTGGTCAAAACGGTTCCAAACTTGCTTGATGAGAGTCATGGCTTGAGGACTTTTGTATGCCAATATTAACTCATAATTAACGAACCACCTACTGGCAACCATGGCCGTAAGCAGGATTCTATAAATACTGCGGCCCACTGAACTAAAAGTGTTCGTGGGCACACCAACAAAAAAATCTAAAATATGTGCAGAGTAAGATGTTTGGAGAGCAAAAATTGGAATACAATGGTTTAAATCCAAGCTGACATTGGACAAAGGCAGGGTACACCCTGGTTGCCAGTTTATCGCAGGGCACATATAGAGAAAGACAACCATTAACGCTCACATTCACACCTACGGGTAATTTAGAGCCTCCAATTAACCTGAGCTGCATGTCTTTGGACTGTGAGAGAAAGCCGGAGAACCCAGAGGGAACCCACACTGCCACGGAGAGAACGTACAAACTCCACCTGCTCCAGAAGGGCCGCCCAGGATCGGGGATCGAACCCTGGCCCCTCTTGCTGTGAGGTGACAGTGCTAGCCACTACACAACTGTGCAGTCCCAAATCACAAATCATTAGCTGGAATTACTAATCCATGCATTTGGTGCTCTCTGCACCAAATTATGGAGATTATTTATTAAAAAGAAGAAAAACTGGCTTCTTGGCCAGAGACGGAATGATTTTATCCATGACTTTCTTCAACACACCTCTCTGATCCTTCACACATCATTGCCAAACTATCAGATATGATCTGATCCGACTTCACGTCTTCGCCTGCAGTGTGAATGCATCATGTCTTTCTGTCTGACGCTGTCTAGCTTTCTGCGGACAGCTTTCAAAGAGGGGAGGTATGCAGAGTCTATCTCTCAGTGTGATCCACCTGCTGGCAGCTACAGTAAATCACTATGGATTACTGCTGGCAGTGAGATACACCTTTGAATCTGCCTGGACGATGCATGCAATCATGAAAACAGACACATATGCAGGAAAACATGTTTGATGACTTGGTTTGCAAAGAGGAGGGGATATTGTCATGTCTGAGTACAGTGAGGCACAGGTATTAGACATCTATGGTTCACATATCAAACTCAGTGGACTGGACAAAATAGTATTATGTAACTAGACTGCATGTCACTATTAATAATTGGGTCTTCGATGTTGCACTGACAACAGACGTCTCAGAACCATATCTGTTAGAGCATTACAATAGAGCCCATGCTAATCAGAACAACAAAACACAAAAACAAAATACAAGCTCAGATTTGAGAGAATACGTTCACAAATCATGTGTATATTTTATATTTTGCTGCATTCTCAACCTGTTCTCACCCCCAACTCGTCAAATACAGCAGCTTCATCAGATACCTGCACGCAGATGCACTTAACCTTATTCAGCCCTTAAATGGGACGCAGTGGGCTTTCAGCTGACTCCAGTGGAAAAAAAGTCCACTTCATTAGATGCTCAGAGTAAAAAGAGCAACAAAGTTGTTTTTTGTTGTCATATCTAATGACTTGAGTTGCAGGTGTTTTTACGAAGAAAGATTAAAGATTAAGGAAATGTTTGAATCAATTTATTGCTAAAGATGGGGGTAGAAATCAGGCCTGTTTACGTACGTAAAACTTCAGGATGATGAGATTTCTAACAGAGGACCGTATGTGCTCACAGCTTTATGAATCAAAGAGAATGCGTATGCACATTTCTGCTTTTGGCATACACAGTTTAATGCATCTGGCCCTGGAGTTAATGTAGTATTTTCTTCTTTCTTCTCATTTTCAACTTAACGTCTAGTGCAGACTATGTATTGCAATGAGTTGGAATGGTTTAAACATTTTCAGCATCAGCTCAAAGTTGAGGATTAAAGTGTGAGTGTCTGCTTTGCCTACTGCCTACTGATGGACCATTAGTGGAACAACAGGTACATTCTTGATGGGTTGGGTACGACTGCCTCTACATCCACACAAACTGGTTAAGTCTACAAAAAACGGCTGTTCAGGCAGGTGTAAAGATCCAAACACCCGCACTGCTGACTGACACATCCATCTAATCTCTTTTTTATGATGATGAAGTTGGCAAAATAACAATGAAGGTCTTTATTAATGCGTTTCTGTGTGATCACAGAAAAATTCACTGAGTTTGCGTCATGGGGCATGAGCACAGATCAGAGGAAAGCTGGATCTCTGCTGTGAAAATACAAAGGGGATTTATCTTTTTACAGAAGGTATTTATCTTTTATTTTATATTGACTTCAATGATTTCTACATCTAAACAATCTAGAGTGCATCATAGTATAGAGACAGCACTGTGAAAATCACAAATTACCTTCTAATCGCATTAGACAAAGGACTTGTCTCGTTAGACCTTAGTGCCGTATTTGACAGCATTAACCATCACATCCAATTACAGAGTCTATAATATTTGATTGGCATTAAAGGAACCGCACTAAGCAGGTTGAAGTCCTATTAATCAGATCGATCTCAGTTTGTATATGTTAACGATAAACCTCGATAACCACCAACGTCAGTCACGGAGTTCCACAAGGTTCTGTGCTTGGACCAATTTGATTTACCTTATATATGCTTCCTTTAGGCAATATTATCAGAAAGAAATTAATAAACTTTCATTGTTATGCAGATGATACTCAATTATATCTATCGATCAAGCCAGATGAAACCAACCAGCTTGCTAAACTTCAAGCATGTCTTAAAGATATGAAAACATGGATGACCTGCAACTTCCTGATGTTAAACTCAGACAAAACTGAAGTTATTTTACTAGGCCCAGAACACCTCAGAAATCAACTATCTAATGATATAGTTTCTCTTGATGGCATTGCCCTGGCATTCAGCACCATCGTAAAGAATCTCGGAGTTATCTTTGACATAAAAGGACTTTTTTCACCGAAGTAACATTACAAAAATCAGGCTCTGCAAAACGATGCAGAAAAATTTGTTTAATTTGAAATCCTTCTCCTCACCTACAAAGCCCTAACTGGCCAGGCACCGTCGTATCTTAAAGAGCTCATAGTACCATATTACCCCACTAGAGAGCTGCACTCCCTGATTCCATGGTTACCTGTGGTTCCTAGAGTCTCCAAAAGTAGTGAACCAGAGCCTTCAGCTGAAAAGCCCCTCTTCTGTAGAACTAGCTTCCAGAATTCTGTCGGGGGGACAGACACATTCACCACATTTAAGATTAGGCTTCAGACTTTTATTTTTGACCAGCCCCTTGTTATGCTGCTATCACCCTGGTCGCCGCTGTGGAGTCCTTCAGCTTCCTGGGCTCCACCATAACCCAGGACCTCAAATGGGAGCATCACCAAGAAGGCTCAGCAGAGGATGTTCTTCCTGAGGCAGCTGAAGAAGTTCAACCTGCCAAAGACAATGATGGTGCACTTCTAAACTGCCATCACTGCGTTCATCCTCTGCTCCTCCATCAGCGTCTGGTACGCTGCAGCCACTGCCAAGGACAAGGGCAGACTGCAGCAGATCATTCTCTCTGCTGAGAGGGTGATTGTCTGCAATCTGCCATCCCTCCAAGCCTCTAGGACCCTGAAGCAGGCAAGAACAATTGTAGCAGACCCCTCTCAGCCTGGACACAAACTGTTTTTGCCCCTTCTCTCTGGCAGGAGGCTGCAGTCCATCAGGACCAAGACCTCATGCCACAAATACAGTTTCTTCCCCTCTGCAATTGGGTTCTTCAATAAAGCCCGGGACCCCCACTGACTCTGACACTTACATCCCCAGGACAATTTCTTACTGTTACACACCCTTTTACTAATATTTTCTCTATTAATATCCACTTAACACTTTAATAATATACTTTTAACATACTCTTATTTGTTTGTTTACCATATTTTATTGTACATTTTAATATTTTATATTCTTTAATTATGTCATACAATTGCACTGTTTACACACTAAATCACCTTGCCAAATTCCTTTTATGTGTTACGTACTTGGCAATAAACAGTTTCTGATTCTGAAATGAAATGAAACAGCATAATACCTGTCAGAGTTCAGACAGCACAGTCAAATACCATAACACACACAATCACTGTGATCAGTAACAATAAAAAAGCTTTACTTTTTACATGCAGCCTGGAAATTGAATCATCACATAGTTTCATTTTCCTGGTAGATGGGTGATTGTTTCACAGTGGCCATCAAACTCTGAACCACTGTGGGAAGAAGAGCAGCATCTTCAGTTTTTTAAAACCATCAAAGGCTAATCCATGGTGCTGTGTTTTGCCCATTTAAAGCCTTTACACACCAAGGGCATGAAGAATCATGGCGCTTTTTGCCAGGTAACACATTTGTGTTGTGTGTGAAAGTATTTCTCACAAAAACAACAGTTACAAAACTATATTGAAGTGCAAATTATTCACATGAAACACATCTCTGTCGAGATGTGCATTTCTTGGAAAGTTACTGAAATAAAACTAAACTTACTTACTTACTGAAAAAGTTCTATGGGTTGTTACATCAAAACAGCACTTACTGTAAGTGCACTAATCAGTAGAAATTGGTTAAATGGATCATCATCTTCCTCCAGTTGTTGACAAGCAGGCTCAACTGCTTGTTCTGTGCTTTTACTCATATATTCAGTGCACGGTGGAAAAGCGAAAATTATTTTTTACAGTGTTGTATATTTCAAGCGACAGTGATGTTGGAGTGATGATGAAGGAATCTCTGCATTACAGAGCAAAATATATTACAACAGGAACACATTGTTTCACATCCCCTCCTCCATCCATTAATTACCCATCAATCGAAGGAAGGACCCTGGAATGGTCATCAGTCTTTCAAAGGGCTAACAGGTAGACAAAAAGACAGTGTGGTAAGAATACGACAGAAAACTAAAGAGAGAACACCTCAAAACAGCCAAGACCAACCAGGAATGAGGTTTGAATCAAGACATTATTACAGCCTGTTCACATAGATGGAACAAAAGACATCTTGTCAGCAGGGGCGGACTGGGGGAAAAAAGTGGCCCGGGAGTTACTGTCAGACCGGCCCACTCAATACACGGCGCGCTGCCCACTCAATGCATCGCACGTATCGACCAGTCAGTCAGTCAGTCAGTCAGTACCACAACTTACCATCATATCACTGTCACCCAGGGGCGTTTCTAGGATTCAAAGAAAGGGGGGGCTTAGCCCCAAGGGGAGTGGCTTGTTTGCGCGCGGCAATTTCTTTTGGGGCCACGGATATCCAATGTTTCAGACAGTTCACACTCTTGCTCACTGGAGACAGTTTCTAACAAAATAGCTAGCTAGATAGCTAGCTTAGTGTTAACATAGCCCACTACAATATTCCCTTTCATTTGCCTCAAGTAAACCTAAATTTAAGCAGATAACAATCGTTAACAACTACAGATAGCCACATTCTGTAACTACCTGTACTTACAATTTCAATTTCCTTGGCTATAATCCTGGCTGTCATTGACGAGAGACGTTACTTGGCAGCGCAGTAGCCTCCCCAAGGTCCTAGTGCCCGGGGCTTATATCGTTAAGTCAAGTTAAACTGGGTGCAGAGTTCGGCTCAAGGGGCAAAGGGGTTGTATTGAGTCTCTTAATTAATCATAGCTGTGTATAGGGCATAACAAGAAAACCAATCTGAGTGTCATCTCCCATTCCCTTTAAGAGCTAGGTGTGCCTTCATTGGGCACTTTGCTGTTTGAATGGCAGATTCGGCAAATTGGAGAGACGAGCGATTTTCTGCTGAGAAAACGTATCTGCTCATATGAGAAATGAAAGTGTGCATGAACACCATCTACGGGACACAGCAAACCCTCCACCTCCACTGTCTCCCCAGTCCTCTATCCTATTAACAACTCCATTTGACTGCATATAAGTAAATCCACTGATAACCCGTTTAGCTGAGGAGGAGGAGCGCAGCTGTGCCTCCATGTGTCTGAAAAAGGTTTACAAGTGAACATGCCTATGTAGGTGCATCTTATCTTAACTTAAAAATATACCCTTTAAATGGCATGAAAAATACTATACCATTTACTTTCTGCTGCCTCAAGATAGCAATGCCCCTGACCACACCTCATTTTAAGACCAACACTCCCTTGAGTGCACAGATGGTGCAAGTACATTTGCTACTTCCACGACGTGGGCGCAGGGCGTGAAGATGACAATTACGTCTAGCTGAAACTAGCAATGACAGTTGCGCTTTGCTGTGCACTACTTCACACCAGGTGTCAGATAAGGCCTTGAGAGTTGTTTTCTCCTCTGCAATGTCAAGCAATATCGCATTGCAGTTTAAGCATTATTGTTTCAGCAACATATATGGAAGGTACATATACTGCAAAGATAAGATGAAACTACTTGACCTGTGTTGAAGCATCTGCTCGTAACAGTTCATAGCTGTATGGAATAACAATATTTGTTTAATAGTCATGACAATGATAGCCTTGCAAGTGATGCAGTTCAAAACAATACTCAAATTGTTTGTACATGAATGTCTAAAACATATGATGTTTTAGTTTGAAAAAAGTCAAAAAATGTTTATACCTATTTCAAATGGCCACTGTTCTAAAATGGGTTGTCGATTGTTTTGACAATCTAACAAGCACTTTGTGAAATACAATGAGGCCTTGGCGATTGAAAACCCTTTTCCTGCCGATGGGTTTTCTCCACTTTACCACTACTCCAAACATCAGAAACAGCAATGCTATTCTGCTTCATCCCATCCATCCAAAGGAGAAGCCGACACCTTCTGATATTTTCAAAACAGTGCACTGAAGCCGTCCTAAAAGCCTTTCACAGATGATGAGGATGTAGAAGGAGGTCATGTTCAACGGTAAATGGATTTCCATTCATGTAGCGCCTTTCTAGTCTTCCAACCACTCAAAGCACACTACACGTCAACATTCACCCATTCACAGACATTCATACACTGATGGCAGAATCTGCCATACAAGGTGCCACCTGATCATCAGAGTCTAATCTAAATGCTATCTCACACACACACACACACACACACACACACACCGATGGCAAAGCCTTCGGGAGAAATTTGGGGTTCAGTATCTTGCCCAAGAACACATATGTGGACTGGAGGAGCCGGGGATCAAACCACCGATCTAGTGGATGACCTGGATGACAATGTCTCTATTCACATATTTGTATGTACATTCTGTACTATTGCATTAGAAACGTTGCATAAAAACATCAAGATTTGATAAAACTTCCTTAATTGCAAAAACGTTTTTATGCTCGCTTGAGGTGTTTTTTGCTAATGTCTCCTCAGAGAACCACAAAACGTTAAAAGGATGTGAACTGAATAGGTTCCTAAACTGTTCTGGACTAAGAACAGTTTAGGAACCTATTCACGATCAAATTTGCAAACTAATTCATGTAGTAGCTATAAATAACTATTTAACTTTAGAATGCTTGCATGGCAGTGCAAGAGTTCATGGCGGATAATAGTCTCTTTATCTAGGTGCTCAGGCTCAGGGGCATGAGTACAGTGCAGTCAGCATTAACAGCAAGGATAAAAGCAGACTTATTGTTGCACAGTGAATAATCACACTTGTATCACAGTTTTCACCTTACAAATTTAAAAAACATACAATATAAATGCATTATATTCAGAACACAGACATGTATGGATATGTATATACTCAGTACACATAAATACAAATGCAACATTGAAATGCAGTAATTTTTTATTCGGATAACTTGGTGCATGTGCACCTGTCAAATCTCAGACAGAATAAAAGTGAGGTTAAATTATACTTTATAATCCTCTCTCAGCTCAAAAGAGAGGAGGCAGTTGGCTTTTTGTACATTCCTATTTTACCTAGCCTTACGTCTTGAAAGGTTGCTTTGACTGGCTACATCTCAGCTTAAGTTTAGAAACGTCCAACTAACCAAAACAACACCCAAACAGATAAACTAATAATGGTGTTAACTGTCTCCAATTGCCCTGACACTTTCAGCTCAACCACTCTGCCCTGCCCGGCATGACTCAACTAAAATGAGATTCAAAAGCAAAATGACAAGCTTGGAAAGCTATCCTGTGTTTGGACCATAAAAGGTTGTTTTGGGATAATTTATGTTAAATTTTCTTGTTGTGCTATTTTACTTTATCACCTCTGGAGAGATTATTATACTTGTAAAATGATTTTGATATTCAACATCATCACAAAGTAGACATACATAAATTAAAATCAGTTTGTCTAAGTGTTAGTGTAACATTAGCATTATGGTTGAGCCTCAATTCTAATCTTGCTAAGGCTAACAAACTGCAGTTTCGAGCAATGAAAGTTGAGCCGTGTCTGAAAACGCTTGAAAAGTCCTAAAATGGTCCGATGGTTACCTTGTTCAAAGAATCAATCTACGGAGTAGGCTACGCATCTGCGTAGAAGGCTACACATCTGCAGAGAAGGCTATGCATCTACAGGAAGGCTACGCTTCTACAGGAAGGCTACACATCTGCAGAGTAGGCTACGTATCTACGGGGAAGGGTACGCATCTACGGGAAAGGGTGCGCATCTACGGGGAAGGGTGCGCATCAACGGGGAAGGGTGAGCATCTACGGGGAAGGGTATGCATCTACGGGGAAGGGTATGCATCTACGGGGAAGGATGCGCATCTACGGGGAAGGGTGCGCATCTACAGGGAAGGGTATGCATCTACGGGGAAGGGTGCGCATCTACGGGGAAGGATACGCATCTACGGGGAAGGTTATCACAAAGCAACCGCTCCTTTGTCCGTCAGTACAACAGTTGTTCTCGTTGGTAACAAAGATTACAGCCTCATGAGCAGCTATTGTGACTGCAGGTATTTCCCAAACTCACTCATTATTCTTTCTTCATGTACCTAAATTTATAGTAATAATTTGTGACCTCCATAAGTAAAAACTGACTCTTGCCATAATGCCGCCCTGTAATCATAGCAACTAATTGTTTCTGTCTTAAACTAGTAGCCTATTTGGGGTGCTTATTCAGACAAAGCAAAGTACAGCACAGTAATATGAATCCATTCTGGGTTCAGGGTCACAGCTTTCATCAGTTTTGATGGCTTGAGTAATAAAAGCTTGAATACTTGTGGTGACAAGAGGCCAACCGGTCAGTTAATTTAAGACATGAACTACTCCGAACTTTGAACTGTATGTGTATGCATACAATTTTGAATATATTCCCAAAGTGAAGCCACAAGGGAGGAAGAGTTTTGTATTTATTTTCTAAAGGATTGTTTTAATGCCTAACGTGCAGTAGTTTCTAGTCATGCACAGGCGTTCCAATGTTATCTGAGATTTGCTGAATACATTGTTTTAACTTGAGTTAAAGTGTCACTATTGTGATGAGATAATTCCACTAAAAATATGCATGGTTTGCCTAACTTCATCTATCTTTTAAACACTTCATCTGTCTGTTTAAGTAATGGCTTTTTGTCCATTACTTAAATTTCCATGATGGCATGTCAGGATTATACAAGCCTTGCTTATGCAATATTTTGTGCCTGGTGCATGAGAGGTAGTGTCACAGCTGGCGAACAGCTGTGAGTGTACTCAGTTGTCGCTCAGGCTGCATCAGTGATGGATTTTTCTGTTGAAATCATTATGACTATCATGAGCATGACAGATGCTCACTCCCACTTCTCACAGTAAAGCCTCTGATACATCTTCTCGCCAATTTCATAATTTATAAGAAAGGGAATTCTGTTGTCTACTTTATAATGTCCATTAGTGCAAAAACAGCATTAAAAGACAAGACAATTTATGGACAGATCTGACATGAGAAGTAAGTGGGTGCCACACCAGGACCAATCTTGGAACCCATCGGACATTGACCTGGCGATGATTTAACCTCTGGGAACAGCAACCATTATTTATTTTCTGGTTTATCCAGCGGATATCCGGGCCAAGACTTCCTCTTCCGTGTGCCGGCTAATGTTTATCGTACGATTTGCAACTTGAGATACGAGAATGCAGTTGAAGTCAAGAGACGACAGCTACAACCGATTGTTTTCACGAGTAGTCAGTTTAATAATTTTATAATATAACAAGCTAAATCATCTTTAGATGTTAGCCAATGGGTTCAGAGAATTCATATATATAATCTGTTTATCAACATTTCACTTGGAGCCGCCCTGGGGGAACATGAATATCTGTACCAAACTCCATGTAAATTCATTTTACAGAATAAGGCAAAACGTGAACCTGTTGGGGGAACGAGAGAAAAATTCAGTGGATCTATTCTAGAATTCTAGAATTCATACTCTGGAGAATTCTAAAATGTCATAGCAATCCATGCAATAGTTGTCAAGATATGTCACTCTGAACCACAAATGTCATGGTGGCCCAAGAGGAAGAGTCAGACGATCAATGGGAGTCATCCTCTGGGGACTGTGAATGTTTGTATACAAAAAAGGGCAATCTCTTCAATAGGTGTTTGTACATTTCAGACTGGACTAAAGTGGTCTACAGACAGACCAGCCGACAGACTAGCATGGCTACAAACGATGCAACATTTACGTTCTAAAATATAAGGAGCTTTTCATTCCATTCTCCAAACCACTTATCCTATTAAGGGGCGCTGGGGACGATCCCAGCTGACATTAGCCGAAGGCAGGTTACACCCTGGACAGGTTGCCAGTTTATCGCAGGGCACACTGCCAATTGACCAAAGCTGCATGTCTTTGGAGTGTGGGAGGAAGGGCAGGTCCACAAAGAAGGACCGCCCGGGATCAGGGATCAAACCCGGGCCCCTCTCGCTGTGAGGTGACAGCGCTAGCCACTACACCACCCTGCAGCCTAAAATAACGATATTTTTCAAATAATATCACATTCACCATACTACAAACTCTGTTAAATTGTGTATGCGGTTTACAAGATAAGATAAGACAGAACTTTATTCATCCTGAGGAAAATTATCCTGCAGCAGTTGCAGTATAAAGTAGGGAAGAGTGAAAATATATAGAGTGCATACATAAATATCAAATAAATCTCAAAAATATACACAATGCAAAAATATAGTATACTGTATACAATAGTATGCAGGTAAGTGTATACGGTTCATTCAGAATGTAATAAAACATGTACTGTCCAACTTCTAGACATGTTGCTACAGTGTTTGTATGTGCAAAGTACAGCGTAGGGCGTCGCAATCCACTGGTATCACTTAACAATGGCTAACCTTGTTACAACTGGCGTCCATCTTTGTTTTCAGACTTGTTTTCAATTCAATTTATTTTTGTATAGCCACAAAATCACAAATTACAAATTTGCCTCAGAGGGCTTTACAATCTGCACACAATGACATCCTCTGTCCCAGAACCTCTCATCGACTCAGGAAAAACTCCCCCAAAAAAAACCTTTCAACACGGAGAAAAATGGAAGAAACCTTCAGGAGAGCAGCAGAGGAGGATCCTCTATCAGGATGGACAGAGTACAATTGATGTCATGTGTACAGAATGAACAGCATAACAGAGTTACAACACGTTCAATTCACATGACAGAAATGATTCATGTAATAATAGCAGTAGGTGACGGGGAGGACCCGTTTTCAAGTCCACTCTGTGTTTTGTGGTCTGTTATTGAAATTATATTATCTCTGTGAATAAGAGATCGGAATAAAGTGACAGATTCATTGTGATTGTCGTCATAACACTAACAAAAAATGTACTTTCATGTAACACGGTGAATGGCTGAAATTGACTTCAGTGAGGTCAAAAAAGGTCCAAATGGGGAATGACATGTTTTTCAATGTCCTGCTGTTTATTTCTGTAATGTTATGTTATTATGTGTCTGTTAGTCTTATCCTGTTTATTCTTGCATTGTCACTATGTAAGTCGGTTGTGTGACCTCACGAAGAATAAGTGATGCAAGGCTGCAGCTAATGCAAACAAAGAAATATATATAATCTGAGATTTCACAGATTGTGCTGTGGCAGAAAGATTTTTTTCGCCCAGACAGAGAGAGAGAGTTTTATACGTACACTTCAGCATCACAAATGTGGCTTTCAATGCGTATGAAACATCGTCCAAGAAAAACAACTTCAAGGGTATCTAGACGCGGTTCCAGTCATCTGCTCCAAATCAGCCTGATGGCATTAAGCAAAAGCAGGGACTGAGAATGTTAACTGACATCGAGACATTCTCCTGACTAGGATGCTTTCTTAGGAGCAGTTTAATTGCTGCTGCCGGGAGAATGTGCCTTGATTATTTCATGTCTTTCTGAAAGTAAGCACTTCTTTGGCTCAAACACTCCCCTCCACCACATCCCCTCTTCCCCTTCCCCCCAATTCATTTTTACTTTCCCTCCACATCTTCCCTACCCTGCCTGCTCTGTCGTTCCCTCTCTCCTTCCTCCCTTCCCCTCCTCCCCCCTATCTCTTCTTGTTCTCTGGCCCCTGACAGCACGTTCTTATCACCTCCCGCTGAATGAATATGCTGCCAGCTCATTTGCGAACAATCAGTGTCGTCAGTACACAAAAGAGCGCACAAAGCTCCTCCACTCCTCTCCAGAAAGTTTTCGGATGAGGCAATTACTGGAGAGGAGATTGGAGCTGGGCCAAGATGTAAAGCCACAACGAGAGAGAGAGAGAGAGAGACAGAGAGAGAGAGAGAGAGAGAGAGAGGAGGGTTGGGGGGGGGGGGCACAATATGGAAGGAAGAAAGAGAGAGTGAGGAAACATGTCAGAGGGGCTGAGGGAGAGGGGGAGGAGGGGTGAGAGACTATCAGAGGAAGGGGAGAAGGCAGGTGAAGTGAGACTCCTGATTTCATGAATATTTTCTTCCTGAACAATAGAGGGAATCAAGTATTCATGGCCCAGGTAGAGGCCCGGTGCTCACACTCCCTCCCCTCTCGCTCTGTAATCACTTTTTATTTACACAAACATGCCGCTGCACTCATTACGGCTGCTTCCTGTTTGCACAGAGATCCCATCCTCATCCAGTTGTGGCTGTTGACAACAGCAGCATCAACTGGCAACAACTGCGTAGCTTCACAATGAGACCTTATTAATTTGTCAACCAGAGATTTTCCCAATACCGTTTGTACTAGGACAGATATATATCAATATATCTACACATGTTAAACTATTGTGGGAAATGTTGCAAATCACTCATCAGGACTGCTTCTTTTTTTAAAAGTTGGATTTTTTATTTGCTCTATAAATAGTTTCTTAATTTAGAAAGGATATTACAATATCCATGTCTCAATACAAGACCAAACACGCTGCTTAGCCAAACATTCCACTATAGTGTTTTTTGAATGTCATTCCAAAACCATGGGCATTAAACTGTCCGGCCTTCCAGTTCATCTTAAAGGGGATGGAAGGCTCAAAACCGGCCCGGACCAATTCGGTGCCCCGGGCAAGATTTTAACTGGTGACCTTGTAGTGCAGCTAATTCCTCCACTAATCATCGTGTTCTTGATCTCTGAGGACTCATTTTAAAAGCAGCTAAAAACCCATCTGTTCAGACAGGCTTTAAGGTAGCATGTGGTATTTTACATTTTAATTTGTGTCTTGTGTCTATGCCTTTTCTATATTTGATCTAGTGTTTTTTATCTTTGTTTTGTTTATTTTATTTTATTTGTTTATTTCATCATATTTTTTGGGACTGTGAAGCACTGTGAAACGCTCACACAGAAACTGAATAGCTTTGTATCTTCGAGATTTACAAAAACTGCATTTCTCAGAATTATGTTGTAGGTTAATCCCTAAACACCTGAATGCACCATGGTAATGCTGCGGGCAACCCAGGGAATAATGCCTATGTGGGAAACATTGGGGGGACGTGAGACGTCGTCATGTGATGAGTTTGGGCTGTTTCTGCTGTAATCCATTGGAGGCGCTGGTTGTGGTTCCTTTCCCTCACGCACGGACTCTTTACAGCCGTCTGGAGGCAGCAGCTCACCGTCCCATCTGCAGTCTCTAATTGGAGTGATGTGGCGCAATGTCAAGGCACAATTACACAAAGCAGATCTGCTGGTCCAATTTTGTTCAACCAGCATCAGACTGGTGTAAAATAACCACAGAACCACAGCTGAGGACAGAGTGTGTGCTGCTACTCAGAGAAAAGGCAAGTTGTTGTTGTACTTTTTCTGTCTATATTTAAGAATTCTTCTGTTTGTTTTTATTTTTTCTACAGTAAGTACAATCTACAAAATGCCATATAAATGTGATGTATTATTATTATTATTATTATTAACAGTGTAAATCAACTGTCATCAAAAGGTAATATCAACGGATACTCACACTCTACATATTCAAAACGGGTTTAGAATTAGTGTGTAGTATGTTGTGAATTATTATGTGTTTGCCCATTAGTTCAAGATGTGTGTTCTGATTATGAATAACTATGACGTTAGAGGGGGGATTCATCCCTTTCACACACAGTGGTCACTACAGTAGACAGATTTTCAAAGGCTGTGTTCTTGTTTCTGCTTACTCGTTAGTCTCTATTGTACAGAGAACAACTTGAGATCTGAACTATAACTACGTACAATATAATTAGTTACCATTACTCAGTTAATGTCTCTATTACCGTGTGGTGCACAGTCACAGTTTGAATCCCTCTGTGCTACAATTGTCATATGTAATCTGTCTGGCCCCAACTTCTCACTCATGATCTTCAGAGGAATATTTGCATGAGCACATTCTCTGTGTGATGGAGATAAACAAACCATCCCGCAGGTCCTGTCTGAGAAAACAAAGGCATCCACTCCATTTTGAAAAAGAAATGCTGCTATGTGACTAATGGAAGCAAAAAGGCTAGAGAGTCTCTCGCTCAATACCATACAGCCTTCAGAGAGTCAGAGTCTGTGTACTAAACATGAAAAATATTAGCAGAGTCATATAATGTTCCCAACCAGGAGAAGTGGTCCCAGCTCCTCTGGCCTCTTGTCCAGACTCATTACAACATCAAGGTAACTATTAACTATTAAAGGTTAAACTTGCACTATTACCTCCATTTTGCACTATTACTTCCATTTCATTGTCAGTGTTGTTGTGTTTTCATGTTTATATATATACTTTTGTCTATACATTTATATTTATATTTGCAGCTAAATGTTTATGCTTACCTTTTTGTTTATTTGTCTATTTCTGTGTATGTACGTTGAGAGCAATGGAAAATCCGGAGTCAAATTCCTTGTATGCGTATGCATACATGGCCAATAAAGCTGATTCTGATTCTGATTCTGATGAAGTGTATCCCCCCGTCTTTCTTTGTCCATCCCGTGATGGCGAGGCGTTACATCTTCAAGAGGCCCCTCCAGGATTACACCATCAATAAGACATTAGCATCCTTATGTTTCATCTCCCTCTCTCTTCCTCACACACACGCACACGGCTGCTCTGATGCCTTTTGATGAGGCACAATTAGTAAATGAGTTGAAAACATCATTATTAATACTCTACCTATTCACCCTGTAAACATGGGGAGGAGGAGGAGAGCCGAGCTGCTACAGCTGTGGAGGACAGATGGAAACAGGTATCTGGAATGGTATGGAGACGGTATGTTCTTATTCCTCTAGTCTTGGTAAAGTTACCTTGAGGTTTCATGAGCATTGTTTGCTGATATTACAACACATTATTTCTCCAGATTTTTCCAGGAAGCTGATATTTAGTGGTAGTTTTGTAGCCCAATTAGCTAAGACCTACAGCAGGATATATATATATATATATAGGGAGGTATCGACCGAAGTAACCCAGTACCACAGTAGAAATATTTAAACTTCTCCAGTCGAACGATACCTGCAATCAAACCTCCAGCATGGGTTTAGGGACGGCATTATCACTCCTTCCTTCGTAAAGAACTTGCCAATGAAAATGCTGCATTCTGTAACACTGAAAGAGTACATTTTAGGTCGCACACAGTGGAAATGCTGACATAAAAAAATCATATTAAGACAGTTAGACAGCAATAGACAATAGCATGCCTATGGCATGCATGGACGTATATACTTAAGGGTCTCGGTTTCGGAGTTTGAAAATTGTTGAAAAAAGTGGGACACACACAGGTTCCTTTTTATATGATGGGTATCAAATGAAGTACTCTATTGGTAATGCTATCACTCTCAGGGTACTGTTATTGATACTGGCATCACAACTGTTTAAACCATTACCCAGCAAAAAGTTTAGCACAGTGAAATGTGTACAATATAATCACATAACTAGAAACTGTAGAAACTTCAAATAATTTCTGAATATTTAAATGAAGGCTATAAATAGGTGTTGGAATTACTATGTATTTAATAGAGTGATCATTTTGGGATTTTCACATAAAACATCTAAAAGTAATAGTAAGGCCTGATGAGGTCTAGCTGGCATGGGAGCTAATTAAGAGTGTGTGGAATATTTTTCTCAGAAAAAGACAACAGAGGGTCTAGTTTTAATTTCCTGTTTTCATCACAAAGTCTCCTCATATTATTTTGAGCTGCATTGATGGAATAAGATTGTAACACATCTACACTGTCAGGAATTCTGTCAGGAAGAGTTGTGCTTTAATCATCATTACGTATTGAGTGTGGTAAACTCTCCCTTCATAATCAGTCCTAATTAGTTGTGATGTTATTGTTATAACATTGTTATATTATTATACTTGGGCTATGCATCTTCTATAGCAGCAGTATAATATATTATAGGATGCCTGCAGCCTGGAAACAACAGCAGCCAGCCAAACCGAGTGTGAACTATTCATTCAGCTTTTAGCAGCAGTGTCCCTGTCAGGATGCTCCTACATTTATGCAGCAGTATAAAGAGACACATTCTGGATTTCTACAGTTATTAAAAGATGATAGGAGAAGAACTTTTAAAAGTTCTTAACTATATAATTGTACTTCATTTCTGGACCATTATTATTATTATTATAGATAACACTCAAAAAGCTTAAAGAAAAATGTATTATATAATTTACACATATCAAAGCCTCCGTCTGAACATTTAATTCTTCTGGAAATCTTTCCCCTGAAAAATCATAATCTGTTAATCATAAGAAAAGAGAACAGCTTTGTTTATGATTTTGTGGATAACATACGAAAGGATTTGAAGGGATATCTACGAATTACTGCGCATTATTTTATTTTTTTAGGTATAGCTACAAAATGCTTGTTGAGAACCACCTGCGCATGCAGCTGATGCCCCCTATGTTTTCTCCACCCCTCCCACTCAGTCTGGTCAAGTCCGCTGTTATTACCATGGTGATGTGCCCTGGTTCACTTGACCCAGCTTCATGGTGAGTTGAGGTCCAGTAAGCCAGTTTACTATGGATCAATTGGGTAATAAATATTCAATCAAGCAATTTACATCATATGGATTGTTCTTTTCCTCATGGTGCTAGTCTGCCAGTTAAATAGTTTCTACTAAGCTGGTAGAATTTAAATCTAGTGCAGTGTGTAACAGCACAGTTTCCTCACCGTCAGGACACACAATATTTAGAATCACATTCCCGCAGTAATATCAATATACACACAGTACAGCAGTTGATACAACAGACAGATTCAATAGGAGGGTAATAGATGGAGGAGCAAAGGAGTTCAAGGTCTGCATTCCTGGGGGAGGGAAATGTTTTTCCAATGGTTTGTCCCAGACAGCTGTGACATATAGTCCTGGGAACTTATACGCTGGACCCAAGCTGGGTGAGGATCTGATTTTGCAGATCGGCCACCTTGGCAGAGGTCTTGACCCATTTCTCCAAAAAGACAGGGCTCCCACTCTCCTTCTTCTCAGAATGAAATGACTGAGTGTGGTACAGGTAAAGTTGCTGCAAGCCTTGTTGATAAGTTGAAAGAATAAAAAATGTATGGAGTGATGGCTGATGACGTAATTGTACTATGCAAGTAACATGTCTTGCTTTGTTCGTGTTGTCTAAGTGTGGACCCGACAACACAGTCAAAGAGCGCTTCCTTGAACTTGCTACCTTTCAAGTGTCAATAACAGATGCAATTGATCACGTGCAAGAATCCAATGGACTGAAAGTTCTGTGAGCCTATGATGGATCGGTTATGAGTGGTCCAGTGCATTGCTATGCACATGAACTCCGCCACACTAGCAGAGCTGTGCCAGAAGGCACTGATCTCTGTGAAACTTTAGGGAGTGTGTATTGTTTCTTCAGTTTTCTCTTGTGAATCATCAGTCGTTCCCTGAAAGTCCTGGGCTTAGTGGAGAGGGAACTTGTTCAGTTGTCTAAAACTCGATGGGCATGTCAGCTGCATTCAGTGGATGCTGTGATTTGCAATACACTGTAAAAAATAAGTCAGTAGATTTTACAGTGAAAATTTGTTAAATCACAACAGTAAGAGTCTTAATTCAAAATAAGTTATCTTCCGTTTCTATGACAGTGAAACACGTAAATATATATAGCAGCTCAAACAGTAATTAGTGCGTGTATTTCTTGTAAAAAATAAATTGTGTCACTGTTAATTAAACTAAACATGAAATACATCGTAATATGAACAACAATCAATACCGTAGTTTTTTCATTCATAACTTTAAAAAAATACATTCTGTCACTGTTAAATGTACGGACTATTGTGCTGATAACCGAAATATAACGTATTATAATATAACAGCCAACACTGTAATTTTTACAAATAATATTTGTAAAACATACATTTTGTCGCTGTTAAATGTACGAACCACTGGGCTCATAACGAAAATATATTGAAAGATAAATTTAAAAGCCGACACTATTTGTAAAAATACATTCTGTCACTGTTTCAACTTTCAACACAAACTAACATTTAACCAACAAATAATACAAAACAATAAATTATAGTTGCAAACTATTCTTCTCATTCAAAGCAGTCGAGGGAAACGTTGCATATGGTGCCCCGTACATAAGTTCTCCTTGTTTTGCATTCATTTTTTTGCAGAGCATATAATGCACCACCCCCCATCCCCCACCCCTCTTTTGATCACTGTTGGTCAGTATTTTGTAACATTACAGGTACTTCGGCTTGCAGGTGCAGATCTCGTGACAGTTTCAAGGCCCCCTATGACTTTGTTCCTATAACTGCAGACTGAAGGTGCCTGGAAGAGATTGCAACATCTTTAGCAGTTGGGCTGATTTTCCAATGTTTACATGCTGTGATGACTTAGGAGCTCCATAAGTACATTCAGAAGAAGGATGTGGACTTGACATAAGCAACACTCTTCAAAGATGCTGTCCTTGAAACACTGAAATCAATGCGGAATGATAAAATGGCAGAAAACATATTTTTCTGAGCTATTTCTGAGGCCAGCAATCTGTTGGAGACCCCAAATGTTCACAGGTGCAAGCAGAGGCAACTACATGGTGGAGTCCTCCTCGGATACGAGGGCTCATGCGAGTCCTGGGGTGTAGCAGAAGCTCTCAGCTCTCTTGGATCCTTGATCGAGGTGGTACCAAGAATGGAGTGGTTCTATTGGTACATCTTCTGCTAATGGAAACGCGAAAAAATACCAGTTTAAATGTGGAACAAACTGAACTGGACTAGACTGTTTGTTGGAAACGGGGCTTTAGGTACAACACCTACTCATGTCCTGGGTAGTCTCCTATTGTCTAACACTGCAAGACAACAGGGCTGTGCAAAAATATCGATATAGCTTACTATCGCAATCTTTTTTTAAATGATAGGGCAGGGGTATTCAATTCAAATTCAACGAGGTCCATTTAGAGAGAATTTCCTCATGCAAACATCACAATAATGTCTCCCTTGCGCAATGATTTAGTCCCATATATATTGAAGTAGCCTAGCAATTGTATTAACGTCTGTATGTAGTCAACAACTGACTGTCAAATCAAATAAAGAAAGTTCAATTGAATAATATCTCAACAATATTTACTGTCAGTTTTCAAATTAAACAGGATTAATTATAAATAATGCATAATATAATAATAAATAACCTGAACCTGGAGTATTGGGACATAAATGGGAAGGACCCAGCCGTAGCGGCTGACAACTTTACTGAATGCACTTTATGTCAGATGATGTTAAATGATGTTAAATATACTGCAATATGTATCGTATCGTAATATATCGCGATATATCTATTTGTGACATGTGTATCGCGATACATATCATATCGTGAGATGCTTGCCAAAACACAACCATACAAGACAACAATACAAAACCATACAAGACAACAATACACAACTATACAAGACAACAATACAAAACCATACAAGACAACAATACAAAACCATACAAGACAACAATACAAAACCATACAAGACAACAATACAAAACCATACACGACAACAATACACAACCATACAAGACAACAATACACAACCATACAAGACAACAATACACAACCATACACGACAACAATACACAACCATACAAGACAACAATACACAACCATACAAGACAACAATACACAACCATACACGACAACAATACACAACCATACACGACAACAATACAAAACCATACAAGACAACAATACACAACCATACACGACAACAATACACAACCATACAAGACAACAATACAAAACCATACAAGACAACAGGTTGTTGCTGTTAAACAGTCCTGATCAGAAGAACATGGGAAGTGTACACGAGCTGTTAGAGACCCTGACATGGTAAGATTATTCAGTACGCTGTTGAATTACATCAATAATGAAGTATTCTATTTCTACTCAATACTAATACTAATTTCTAACATCACAATTCAAAATGAATCTGGAAAGTAAACAACAGCTTTTGATTATGCATTTCAATTATTCAACAATTAAGACATAAAACAATAAGGCATAAAAACACATAAAAAAAAGTAACACCTTGACTAACTCTAGCCCTAATATTTAGCATATTTACATTAGTAACATGTAGGATTCATATTTATTGAACACCTCTATCCTCTTTGTGGAGGTGCATCAGGAGTTGAGTAAGATTTGTTTGGGTCATATTGTGGGCATTATGTATATGGTTTTATTAGGGTAACGTATTAAATGAGCCACAGCTTGTCCAACCGAGTACAGTGGAAACTGCTCATAGTGATCATGGTTACAGTGACCAACTGCTTATAATAATCAAAAGGCTTGGAACAGAATCCTAAAAAATTCTGATCCAATTTAGCTATTAATAATCGAGCAGTCTGCTTACATTGTTCATTTTGGGTCTATTCATAAATGAAAACATATGGAAAAACATTTTACAACTGTAGGCTAACGTTAATTAAATTTATGTTTTGTTTTTTACTTTACTCCCGTGATACTTTGCCTCGCAGTAACCCGTCTGTTTCCAGCTGGCTACCTGGTGCTCATTGAAATCGTGACGTGAAAACAAAGTCATTTTCTCTCAATGAAAAACGGATGCGCATGGGGAAAGCCCCTGTGGTTGAAGCCGTCCTCGTCAGGTGGGTTGATGTTGCCTGGTGACATGACACCCTCAACCGTCTCTGCACCAGCGCAGCAGGCAGCACATGCAGGTGAACGGGCCCGTCTCCGTCCATGCCGCTCAACGGGTGAGCGAGCGAGGAGCCCCGGGAAAGGACATCATCTGCATGCACCACCCACACTGCAGTCACACAGAGCCGGGCGAAGCCAAGCCTCACCCAAAGTGAGTCGTTGGTGAGGGTGAAGTCAGGAGAATTGGCAGTGAGCCAGACAATAGTGAAGCTGTCATTTCATAACTTTGTATTCATGTAATAAATATACTACTGTCAGTTAGAGTGTAATCTCCATGAGAAATACAGACAATCGAAAGAAATTCAGTTATAATAATCACAGTAGTAGTAGTAGTTTATTGGCGAATGCCATGCATAATCTTATGAGGAGAATCAACAGCTTGAGCAGCAGAGACACAGACAGGTGAGCTCCGGTCACACTGAAACATCTGGCTGCACGTTCATGAGCTCATTAACAAATAAAGACAGGTGGGATTTTAAAGATGGATTAATACTAAAGAAGTGTTATAGCTCTGCCATGAAGTAACATTTTGTTAGCTCTCTTTTTTCATTTGGTACATAAGTATTTGTGACACCTTTCCTGTGTACAACCAGGTGCAGCACTATGACTGGCTTCCAGGGGAGACTGTAAGAAAATGTGGGCCGTTATCCCCATATTGGGGGGGTATGAATGTGTGGACCCTTCATACTCTTTCCTACAATACCATACTTGGGACAAAGAAATTAACCCTATTTATTGTGATGACCTCATGCTATTTCCTGTTGCCCCACGTGAGGACAAGTTTGACATTTAGTCCCTCTATCGATAAAGCTGTAAAAAAGGTAATCTTGTCACCGCCACCAGCTGGGTTTTAGACCTTCAGCCTTGATGATAACAGCACAATACTGTCGGTTATATTGGTCTAAACATCCACTTTTACATTCAGGGATCCTTTCACACTGTGGAAGAGAACAGTTGAGGAAACTGAGGAAACGGTGTGTGTTGTGTGTTTTACAGCAAACGGGTAAACAGCGAAATTAGAAGCATTTGCCCCATCAGATTAGAGCTCATATGGAGCTGAAGCACTGAGCCAATAACAGGTCAGTTCATCTGCTGCCTTTCCACTCTCATCAGCAGCAGCGCCGCTTCCTGAGAGCGCTGACCTTTTCTCACTTCTCCGCCGAAGCTGAAAAGCACGCGAGTGAGTGAATGTGTGAGCGTGAGTGTGTGTGTGTGGAAGAGAGAGCAAGTGGAAGATGGAGAGAAAGGTTGTAAGTGTGTGTTGAAGGGACAATGTGAGGATTTGGTGTGTGTGTTTGTTTACTGGTTCAGGTGGAAAGGTAAAACACTTCATGCATGTGTAGAGAGAGAGAAAGGTGACCTGTGTGTGTGTGTGTGTGTGTGTGTGTGTGTGTGTGTGTGTGTGTGTGTGTGTGTGTGTGTGCTAAAGAAATTACTCATCATGAAAGCAAACACACACCAGACCCAGAGATCGTATCACTACTGGGTTGACAGCAAAAGAGCGCCTCAAATATACACACACACACACACACACACACACACACACACACACACACACACACACATACATACGAAAAGCACACACGCACATCACGCTGTGTCACTGTTGTTGTCTTCTTTTAAACCCGTCTGATGTGTCAGTGCACTTGATCAGGTTGACGGTCCCGTCCTCTGATGCTGCAGTCTGCCTCTTGCGTCATCTCTGTGCTTCAAACAAGAGAAGGGCTGCAGGCGGTGAGATGGAGTCATGGGTGTCACCTTGAGAACCTTGAAGCTGCATTTGAGCATCCTGATCACTGTTCTGTGCACAAAGGTGGGCAGCTCAAATTACTAATGTGGACTTTCTCATGTAAATAAGTACCTGCTCTAATAGACAAGTATGTCTGTTTAATCAAATAAAATCATTAAAAAAGTTTGCAGACACACGTGCAACTTCCTGATGTTAAACTCAGACAAAACTGAAGTTATTCTACTAGGCCCAGAACACCTCCGAAATCAACTATCTAAGGATATAGTTTCTCTTGATGGCATTGCCCTGGTGTCCAGCACCACCGTAAAGAATCTCGAAGTTGTCTTAACTCTCACGTAAAACAAATCTCAAGGACTGCCTTTTTTCACCTACGTAACATTTAAAAAATTAGACACATCCTGTCTCAAAGCGATGCAGAAAAATTAGTTCGCGCATTTGTTACTTCTAGACTAGAATACTGTAATTCCTTATTATCAGGCTGCTCTAATAAGTCTCTTAAATCTCTCCAGTTGATCCAGAATGCTGCAGCTCGTGTACTAATAAAAACTAAGAGAAGAGATCATATTACTCCTGTATTAGCTTCTCTTCACTGGCTCCCTGTAAAATCCAGTCGAATTTAAAATCCTTCTCCTCACCTACATAGCCTTAATTGGTGAGGCACCATCATATCTTAAGGATCTCATAGTACCATATTACCCCACTAGAGAGCTCATAGTACCATATTACCCCACTAGAGAGCTCATAGTACCATATTACCCCACTAGAGACTATAGTACCATATTACCCCACTAAGAGCTGCGCTCACTGAATGTGCGGCTGCTTGTGGTTCCTAGAGTCTTAAAAAGTAGGATGGGAGCCAGAGCCTTCAGTTATCAAGCTCCTCTTCTATGGAACCAGCTTCCACTTTCAGTCCGGGGGGCAGACACAGTGACCACATTTAAGAGTAGACTTAAGACTTTCCTCTTTGATAGCGCTTATAGTTAGGGCTGGCTCTGGTTTGCCCTGGTCCATTCTTTCCAGCCCCTTGATATGCTGCTATAGGCCTAGACTGCTGGGGGACAACTTAGGATACACTGAGCTCCTCTATCCTTTTCTATTTTTTTAACCAGTGGAAATAAGGAATATAAGAAAATAAGTACATTTACTCAATTACTGTACTTAGTAGAATTTTGGGGTATGTGTATTTAACTTGAGTATTGCTATTGTACTTCCACTTTTTTCTTTCAGAGAGAAATATTGTACTTTTTACTTTACTATATTTATCTGACAGATATCGAGGGTTACTTTACAGATTAAGATTTTACATATAAGAAACATATTAATAAAACAATGTTGGCCTAATGCAGCAACATTCTCTTATATATTTTAATGTTTTGGAAAGAGAGAACTAAGATGTTACCAGGTGTGCTGAATGATGACTCCCACTTGATCACAAATTGGAGGTGTGTGGCGAGGTAACCAGCATAAGTACGCCCCAAAACTCTACCCAAGGGAAGGTGTTGGGCCATGTGGAGATACTCAGCACACGCCCAAGGATTGGAAACATTCTACGAGAAAAAGCTGTAAAAATAACAAGAACTTCAGAAGCTTTGTATTGGACAAAAAATTTGTTGACTGAAAAAAAGAGTGCTCTTAATGACTGAATGAAGAGAAAGCAAAAAAATCAATGAGTACGAACAAAATAAGAACAAAAAGTGGTTACGAACAAAAAGTAAGAGGAAATGTGCCATGAGATCCATTATTAAAGATAAGCCACTTGTTCACAACCTTTTTGGCTTGTGACCCTCTTAAATTTGTGTTCGGGGTAATCATGAAGAATATTATTATCATAATTAACCATAGGAGGCTTTTCTCCTTTCTTCAAGCAGAGATCCTCTGCTTTCACTTTTCAGAGAACTCAGAGAACGTTCATTGGAATCGCACATTGAGCTGCTTAAGAACCTCTAACCTGCAGTAAATACTCAGCCAGCATCTAAGCTTGCACACTGTGTGCTGTATTCACCCAGCACAGCCAGCTTATGTAAATAGATACCTGGTTACCTCTGTGTTCACAGCGTCACCTCTGGGGAAAGCATCCCTTTTTGCATTCTGAATCTATTCATTCCAAAATATTGCTCTCGACAAATGTGTAACTAGTAGGTTGAATTACACGTCCACTCCAGTACATCACATGCGCACTTCCAATGGACTTGCCACACAGAGGTAACAGTGTTTACCTGAGGGGGAACTGGAGGGTGGGCATAAAGAATGGCGGCGATTAGCTAGCCAGTGGAACAACCACAGCTTCCATTCAAATGATGGGTATTGATATTGGTATCACTTTGAAGGTTGGTACTGGTAATTTTTCAAACCATACCCGGTTCTACTGCATAGTGTTTCAAGTCATTTGACTTTCATTTGCGCTCTTACTTTGTTTACCTACTAAAGTCGCAAATTCTTAGGAGATATTCCAGACCGACTTCCTTGTGTTCTGCTCTTTTCTTGTGTGCATGTGTTCTCAGAGACTGTCAGCCTGCTACTGAGAGATTCCCTGCCATACCACTCAGCGTTACAGACAGCCATGGTACCCTTGTAAGTTATTGGTTGATTTAATGCCTTTATATTTCTTAGAATACCTGTTGCCAGTGTTATTCAGTTCAATTCAATTTGTTTCGTGGAAAGTTTGGCTTTACAGTCTGTAGAACATGACATCCTCTGCCCCTGGACCCTCACATCGGACATTGTTTTGCGGGGAAACAAAGGAAGAAACCTCAGGCAGAGCAACAGAAGTGCAATAGATGTAATGTGTACAAAATGAACAACATAATAAAATTACACACAAATGTAATTCTTTAATCCATTCTACCCAAAAGGTTCTGTCAGACTGAGCGCAGCTAGAGAGCACCTGAGTGGACACCATTGTAGCTCCAGTCATTATGCATTTTTTATACCACATAGCTCCAAAATTGGAAACAGGTAAGTAGAGTCAAGTGACTGGTGCTGGAGGAAAAGTCTGGGTGATGAATTGGGAATCGCAAGTCCAGAGAGCTCCTCAGAAATGTGTGGGCCTCTGGGAAGTAAGGAGGGACTGAAGTCCCTTTCACACAGCCTGCTCAAGGCGAGACCGTTATTCTGCCTTGTCTGTATCACAGGTACAAACCTGCAATGGGGGAACTGAGTTTGTGGTTGCTCCGCCTTTAAGCGGGCAGCAGTGGTAGTAACAGAGCCGACTCAACGTTTGTGTAAATGGGACATTTACGCCGATGCTGTTGTGTTAAACGTCATGCCATCCCGGAGTGCCAGCATGCGCGTAAAACCACAAAAAGCTAAACCGGCATAATGGCAAATCTTTATTAATCTGACCCGCTAGATGGTTTGTTACACAGATCCATCTGAGAAGTCATCATTGGAGACTAATGGAATTGGGCAGGCACGTTTAAAAAATATTTGGAAGGTGATTGGATGAACCATCTGTCAATCCGAACTTTTCCATGAAGAAAAGCCTTCAGTACCGATTTTTGCTTTTAAATATTTAGAAATATTTTCCAGTTCTGATATAAATAATGCTAGAGCAGCATCTACGCTAACCTCTTCAGGGATCTGCCATTGTTGCTTAGAAGGAACAGTGTTGTCTTGCACACACCTTAACCACACCCATAGCTGCTCCATACAGGACGCTGGTTGGTCCGTGCTCTGGCTTGCCGGACACGACTGTAGTTCTATGAAGCCTGATGATGGATTTTAGTTTGATATATGATCCTGTGCTTCTCGGGGATCTCGTGACATTGCGAGAATCCAGCTGCTGTTCAAGGTAAAATATTTACGGCAGTATTACAGAATCTCTGTGTAAAAGGGGCTTGAGTAAAGTGCAAACTATACTTTGTTTCTCTTTGATTATTGATCTCAATCTGGAACGACTACTACCGTTTGAGGGTTTATCTCAACTGTAATTGGATTTCCTCCCCCCTCCTCAAATTGTCTAAAGGTTGTATTTTAATCTCTTTTGGTTATTCATGGTCGTTCATTTGGCCTGTAACGAGACCTGGTCAAGCTCCGCTCTGGCTCGGTGTTTGTGCAGAAACTAATGTCACATACATTAAGCTACGGCCTCGTAGCATTCTTTTAAACACAGCCTGTGTTCCAGGGCAAGAGGAAAAAACAGGAACCTCCATTTTGTTGGTAATTAATTTAGGTCTGTTTGCAGCAAACTTGAAAGAGGGATCTATTGATGAATGGAAAGGGAAGTGTTGTGTTTTGAAATCTCCCCTGAGCACTAAGCTTATCATGAAGAACATGCAAGAACAACAGTTTATATATGCACACGCACAGTCACGGAATAAAAGAAAAATGCAAAAGGAAGAGAGATGCCCTCGCCCTATCATTACTATGGTAAAACATGTAAATAACCTTAGCTTCTCTCTGCCTTTGATGTCCTCTGTAGAGAGTAAACACTCAGCTTAGTGAGACGTCGATAGTGTTTCTCACCTGTTTAAGGGCTCATGAGTAGCTGGAAGCCCCCGGTGCCATACAGCCATTTTTCTTCATTTGAGACATTGATCCACAGTCATTCGCTGATATCTCTCTCCTCGTCCCCTTCTCCGCCTGTGTCTTGCTGTGAAGGTCCGGTAACTGTCCAGTGTCTGTCTTTGCCAGCTCATCACTTGTGCCAGAAGATTAATTCACAGCAATGACGAAACTGTAAAAGACAGAGAACCCCGTTGATAGAGAGGAGGAAAAATGAAGTTCTGTTAGAGAGTGACAGAGGCAGAGAAAAATGGGAGTGTGTCCTAATTAAGTTCTCATCCATGTTCATTCATCTGGGCCTCGTTAGAGGGGCCCAGACAGACAATACCCCCCATAAGTCCTGGGAGAAACCTGGCAGCTGCTACCACAAGAAATCCATTAATTGATTTAGGAGCTGCAGCTTTGTTGTGACAATGCTTCACCGTTTGAGGAGAATTTGCTGTTCAAATGCCACCCACCCAGAGTGTGTTGACCACTTATTGTGTGCACCCCCGTATAGAAGCATCAGTTGAGCCCAAAATAATTATCAACACAAGCTGGAAATCATCTTCTAGCGTGAGCAGGTGTGCAGGGTTTACCTGTATTTTTTGGATTAAAAAAGGCCTGACAATTCAACTGGTATGAAAAGGACAAGGTTTAGAGACAAGGGTATTCAGTGTATACATGGTGATTAATACACTTTACTAATACACAGGTTAGTTTGACAAAACAGCAAGCAGTTATCATCAATATTGGTGGACAGTGGAGTTTGTTACATACTGTAGCACTGACTGTGGACTGTAATATTGTAGAGTTTTCATTGAACCACAGTCAGAATGAAAGCTTTACATTTATTGAAAATAAAATGTCCTTTCACATTCAAGTAAACAAATTAAACAGATTTTAGGCCTGGTTACACACATTTAAAACGGAACCTTTTTGCAACATTGGTGCCTAATTAATAAATAAATATGTACCATGTGAGCACATGTATATTAATCTCATTTCAGTTTAAGGTATTGTAATTTAGAGGTGCATATTAACAAAGAAATCTACAATGAACAGATGTAGTCACATTTCTTAAAGTCATTCTTAATACGAACCTCAAAAGCCAATAACTATGTTGAAATAGTATATTTGTCTGGACTGTGTCTTTGTTGTGCTGGTGCAGTAATATTAACAAAAAGGGGACATTATTTTCACAAAACAGTGTATTGTATCCCATGTCCTCCACTTGCCCCTGACACCACAGCTACTCTACTTTAACCACAGCTACTCTACTTTAACCACAGGCTGCTCTACTTTAACCACAGCTACTCTTCTTTAACCACAGCTACTCTTCTTTAACCACAGCTACTCTTCTTTAACCACAGGCTGCTCTACTTTAACTACAGCTGCTCTTCTTTAACCACAGCTACTCTACTTTAACCACAGCTGCTCTTCTTTAACCACAGCTACTCTACTTTAACCACAGCTACTCTACATTAACCACAGGCTGCTCTTCTTTAACCACAGGCTGCTCTACTTTAACCACAGCTACTCTACATTAACCACAGGCTACTGTTCTTTAACCACAGCTGCTCTTCTTTAGCCACAGGCTGCTCTACTTTAACCACAGGCTGCTCTACTTTAACCACAGGCTGTTCTTCTTTAACCACAGCTACTCTTCTTTAACCACAGGCTGTTCTTCTTTAACCACAGCTACTCTACTTTAACCACAGGCTGCTCTACTTTAACTACAGCTACTCTACTTTAACCACAGCTACTCTACATTAACCACAGGCTGTTCTTCTTTAACCACAGCTGCTCTTCTTTAACCACAGGCTGCTCTTCTTTAACCACAGGCTACTCTTCTTTAACCACAGGCTGCTCTACTTTAATAACAGCTATTCTACATTAACCACAGGCTGCTCTACTTTAACCACAGGCTGCTCTACTTTAACCACAGGCTGCTCTACTTTAACCACAGCTACTCTACATTAACCACAGGCTGCTCTACTTTAACCACAGACTACTTTTCTTTAACAACATGACATCATTCACCCATTCACACACCGTAGGCACAGCTACAGGAGAAATTTAGGGTTAAGTGTCTTGCCCAAGGACACATCGACATGGGCTAGCGGAGCCGGGGATCGAACCACCAATCCTCCGATTGAAGGACAACCCTGCTCACTACTAAACCACAGTCGCCCACGACTACTCTTCTTTAACAACATCTACTCTACGTTAACCACAGGCTGCTCTTCTTTAACCACAGGCTGCTCTACTTTAACCACAGCTACTCTTCTTTAACCACAGGCTAATATTCTTTGGTTGTTTTCGGAAATTAAATTGATTTTCTAGGCGGTGACTATGACACAACATGAAACCAGATCCCATCTTTTTCAAGTCGCAAGCAGACACAGATCACTGAACATTAAAAATATTATGTTTATTTACAATCTTAGTTGAACATAGACTACTGGACTCAAGGTCAGAACTCAGCTACAACTAAAATTGGTATTTGGCCTTTTTGGGGCAGTAAAACAAATGATCTGTCGCTCACCCGGATGATGGATGGGGAAAAGATAATTGTATGAAGGAACATGGTGTTTTATATTAATTTTGTTCTACTTTTCCTACTGATGTTGTCAGAGTAAATCAACGTCAACTGTGGATGAGCCCTTAGCGAAAGCGTCAAGTGTACATCTTCATTCACAACATCAGCAGGAAAGAAAAAGATAGTGGCAGATGGGCCAGACGGCAACAGCTGATAATGCCTTTTAAATATAATAACACTTAGTGTGGAATTGAAGAGTTTAAGAAACAAATTAATTTAAATAACGAAGCTTGTCTGTAATTTCATTGTATTTCATTATAGCACTGTGATTACTGACATAATTCAGCACCGTGTAACACATAAATAATAATTGAAGGTACTGCAAATTACGCATACTGCAGAGGTCTGAGTGTGTGCCAATGCCAAAGACTAGGAAACAAACAGAAACTGTTTTACTGAGTTGTGTTCGAGTGATCGGTGGTTTTGTCGAGGTGTTTTTGGGAGGAATCGTCCATCCGGCAGGGAGTGAGGATCGTCCCGCAGGATAACAGCGTCACAGTGGAGGAGGCTTGGTTGGCTGTCGGTGAGCAAGTAGGACAGGATAAACTCTCCTTTGGATCCAGAATGAATAAAGCTGTGGTTGTATTCCTGAAAGAAGAGCCTCGTGTCTATCAGCTGATAGAGAGCGGCATGTTCATCAGGGACACGTTTGTGCAGCTCTTCCTGCTGTCAGCTCCCTCCACACGGATCATCGTGTCCGGTGTCCCGCCGTTCTTCCCAAAAGAGGCGTTAATGAACGGTTTGGGAAAATTTGGGAAATTTGGCAGTGGATTAAAAACAGTGAGTTTGGGCTGTAAAGATCCTAAACTGAAGAACGTCCAGTCTCTGAGGCGGCAGGTATTCATGTTCCTGGACTCACCTGCTCAAACCCTGGAGGTGTCCTTCAGGGTGAAGCACGGTGACGGCTTCTACATGGTGTACGCCAGCTCAGGGCAGCTCAAATGTTTCGAGTGTGTGTTTAGGATAACAGCAAATGCAACCATCTTGTCCTCTACTGAGGCAGGCTTCTTATTGTCAGGGCAGAAATAGAGAGCTCTATCTTCTGCTTTGTTAATATGTATGCACCAAACCAGGGAACAGAACGATTGTTTTTTTTCACCATACTGGACAATAAGCTGAAGAAATACCATCAAGAGCATTTAGTTATTGGTGGTGATTTTAACTGCATCCACAATCATCCCAGAGCCTTAACAGTATCATCACACACCTAGACCTGTTTGACCCATGGAGAACCAAACATCCACAATCCAGACAGTACACATGGGTGAGGGTCAGCAACAACAGGGTGAGTGCAGCCAGATTAGACCGGATCTACATTTCACAAAGTCTCAGCTCCAGATTACGCCACAGTAGTATCAGTTCAGTTGGCTTCAGTGACCACCACATCATCACTGTAGATCTGGTCATTTCACCAGGTGAAAGGGTCAAGTCCTACTGGTTCTTCAACAACAAGCTCCTGCAAAACAGTGTTTTCTGCCAGAGATTTGAGCGCTTTTGGCAGATATGGAAAAACAGAAAAGCTGATTTTGGGTCTCTGACGCTGTGGTGGGAGGTTGGGAAAGCCCAAGTTTGTGTTTTTTGCCAGCAGTATACCTCCCTCCACCACCTCACTGCTAAGATCAAGGCAGCAGTCCAGGAGCTGGAGGCCAGCATCAGGGTTATTGAGGAGGGGTTACACAGGGGCTCAGATCCTGCTACAGGGCAACTGCTACAGGAGAAGAGGTTGGAGTTGAGCTCCTTCCTGCAGGAGAGGGTGAAGGGAGCTCTTGTCAGGTCTCGCTTCCTCCAGCTGAAGGATATGGATGCCCCGACTTCTTTCTTCTTCAACCTGGAGAGAACGGTGGCACAGAGGAAGCAGATGACCTGCTTCCAGGAGGCAGGGTGACCACCAGTCCGGGAGAGATGAGGAGCCATGCCATGGAGTTTTACGCTGACCTCTTTGGGACGGAGCAGTGCAGCATGTGAGAAACGTTTTGATTTGTGCAGGAATAATAATGTAAACGTTGGTATTGTGTCACTGGATCAGGAGAAAGCCTTTGAGAGGATGGATCACTGTTATTTGTTTTCTGCACTTAGGGCTTTTGGTTTTGGTGATGGTTTTCTGGCTTGGGTTGGTTTATTGTACAGTGGTGCTCAATGTTTGGGCAGGACTGAGTCGGCCAATCCCTGCACAGCGAGGGATAAGACAAGGATGTCCTATTTCAGGTCAACTATATAGCTTAGCTATTGACCCCTTGCTGTAAAGGTTGAGAAGTCGACTCAGCGGTCTCTCACTGGCGAGGTCCTCTAGTCTTGATCGTTCTCCTACTCTATCTGCTCATGCAGATGATTGTTTGCAGGAAACCTTGCAATTGTATGAAAAGGCATCATCTGCACGGGTGAACTGGGCCAAGAATGAAGCCTTGTTGGTTAGACAGTGGAGGGATCGGGCAGCACCCAGTCTGCCTGGTGGACTTGGGTGGGGGAAAAGAGGGGACTGAGGGTTTTTAAGCAAATAACTGGGAGGGAGTGAAGGAGAAAGTGTGCGCTCGATTATCTAAATGGAAATGGTTGCCACCCCAGTTGTCATATAGAGAAAGAGTTCTGGTTACCAAGAACCTTGCCTCGACTCTTTGTCACAAACTCATTGCTCTGACGCCACTGAGAGGCCTGATAGAGGAGATCCAGAGAGCCATAGTAGACTTTTTCTGGTCTGGCAGGCACTAGGTCTGGGCAGCAGCTCTGTACCTGCCTGTTGCTGAAGGGGGGCACGGACTGATTGACATCCAGTCCAAAATTGCCTCTTTTAGTCACAGGACAGCTCAAAAGCTGCTTTACAACTGTGGCCCATGCTGGCTGGACACAGCTCGACTGCTGCTGAAGAGAGCTGGGCGGTTGGCCTACAACAAGCAGCTGTTCCTCCTGCAACAAGACAACTTTGACCTGATTGGACTTACGTTACCACATTTGAGGTTCCTGGAATGTGGCTGTTTGAGGAACCTTTGTTTTTTAACAACTTATTTTACAGACTCAAACTCTGCAATCTGCCAGCCTGCGAGCGAGTCTCAGAGAGGCCGGCTGCGCCAAACTGGGTCATTTGATGAAGATGACGGCGACATGAGAGAAAACAGCAACATCACCTCAGTCAGGCTGATCAAAAGAGTGGTGGAGGAAGTCTGTGCCGCCCTGTCGATTACCCAGAGAGAGTTTGCCATAAACCGAACTCTGTGTGACCAGTGGTACGAGCCCTTTGAGTACTGTTCCTCCTCTCTGTCCATCACCCCCTCTGTGGGGGACTGGCAGGAAGGAGAAAGTCAGCTGCTCACGTTGACAACCCCACACCTGGACAAGTTTCAGGATGTGGGTAAAAAATCCATCTACCACACCTGTGTCAAAGTTGTGAACTTGTGGTCTTTGGTCCAGATGTTTCCCCGAAAGGCAGCTGGCGGTCTCTCTACAAGCTACCCGTTGAGAAGCGGACAGCAGACCTCCAGTGGAGGGTTGTACACGGGGCAATAGCTACAAACAGAGCGCACCTTGATCCGGAGCTGAGGGAGGGGTGTTTGTTCTGCACTCAGAGTGAGAGTCTAGTACATCTGTTTGTTCAGTGTTCAGAACTGTTTGCACTTTTAAAAAGGTGGTTCTAGGGTCTCGGGGAGGTGTTTTCATTTGCGTTGTTCATCTTTGGTCCAAAATACTCTGTAAAGAGGAAAACAGTACACACTTTGGTAAACTTTTTGTCTGGCACTGTAAAGTTGGTCATTTGGCTGACCTGCAGGAACCGGGGTCAGAGTGCCGGCAGTGTGGACAAATGATGGACAATGTGGGCTGTTGGGGGACTGATTGTAAATGTATGATAAGTTTAGATTTGTATTTGCCTGGGAGAATTTATTTATTTATTTTCTCGGCTGACATGATGATGTGACAGTGATCTGATGTCTCCCTGCAATGGATTAATAAAGGGACTTTGAAAACCAAAACTTCTCTTCTCTTCTCTTCTCTTCTCTTCTCTTGACCAGAACTGAGAATAGACAAAGTTTCTTCACCCCTTTCCTCTTGTGGTTGAGGGTCATTCACATAAAGATTGATCCCACAACCTCCAGTCCTCAGACCCGTCTTCTATCACCCTGAGTTATCTGATCTGAGACAAGTCAGCACTGTTTCATAGAGCTTTTTTAGAAAGACATTCATCTTTTCACTTCAGACTTGGGTTGTAGTTTTCAGCCACAGACATGAGGTGCTCATGGTTGATCTTGTTCACATTATTGACAACATATACTGATAGCTAAGAAGAGTTGGACAAGAATTCATCCCTCAGTTTCAGATCCATTTCATGTTCTTGGATTGAGCTATTGACCTTCTCTCTGACCTTTGGTTCCCACATAACACTTACTTGCAAAATGTAGACTGATGACTCAATTTTCTTATTTTTGAAAAAAACATTTAAAAAACCCACAAGGTGAATGACTAAAACTGATAATGAACTACTCTTCATTCTCAATATCAGAGCATGGGACATTGCAGAAGTCTAGTTTGTGAATGGAAAACAAGATGATGAAAATATGTCACTTATTGTGTGATTAACAATTTGCACTTGTTCTTAGACAAATCAGTGAAACACTTTTGCTACATTACTGTACTGAGAGACAAATCTCACTACAGCTGCTGGATTGGTCAAAACGAATCCGAAAGTGCACTGAATCATATTTGTGAAGGTATCCAGCACGAAGCTCGACTTCTAATTCAACCCTTAATCTATACTTCAGAGCTCTATGATCGGTTGTTTCTTCCAACAATGCTCCCTGGGACTTGTAGAGTAGAGTAGAGTTGTATGTATTGTTCATCCAAGTGTGGAAAATGTCCCAATAGTCAGTCACCTGATGTTAAAGTCTATAAACATACCTTTTTCAGATGAACTCTGACAAAATGAGTGCCTGTCATTTCATGCTGTAACACTCCTGTTCTGATCCAGTGCTGATTTAGAAGTAGAAATAAAAATCAATTGTATGTCTGTATTTTTGTAGCTTCTTTTGAAGTATTTTTTTTATAGAAAACCATAACCAAAGATCATCTTGGAGAACTATTAATGTATTTATTTTTGCACACTTGTGAGTTACTCCCAAAGAAATCTATCACCATGACTTTACAATCACTTAGCTGAAGTGTTTATCCAAAGAAAAGTGCATTTACTCTGTGGATCAATCATGCAAATACTTCTACTTCAACAAATATGCTGAACTGCTTCAAGTGCTGCATTTAGCAACAATAAGAGACACAGAGAGATTGTTTTATGACATAATATTTGATGGGCCATTGTACAGTCGGAATAGGTGAGTTTTCAGAAGATATGTTGAGCTTTTGCTGCCCTAAAGTAAATGGGCCTCAGGGTGCAACAATAATAATTATAATTCACTTAATTTATGCAACACTTTTACTAATAAGATTACAATGTGCTTCAGAAAAAAACATCAGGTAAAACAGTATCAGTTGCTGATGCAAGTGGACTATATTATGATATTGTTACTTTCTCATGACCTTATATATTGTGACAATTAAATGACATTTTGACTAGTAATTATTTTGTATGGCATACTATGATATGTTTATGACATTATCATGGCATGATATACTCTGACAATTTTGATGACTTTTTAATGGCATACTATACTTTGACTACATTTTCATGGCATGCTCTCCTATGATACTTTTTATGGCATTTTTATTGCATAGAATACTTTTAATAATAATAATGATAAGACTTGTCTGACATATAGATGATACATTATTCATGCCATACCATAAAATGACATTTCTATGAGCTTTTAATGGAATACCATAGAATGACTTTATGACATTTTGCATGACACACTATATTATTTTTATCCTCATGCAAACTTCAATTTTTTATGACTTTTATGACATACTATTCTATGAGATTTGTATGACATCATAATGACCTACTACATTATCATTTTTATGACATGCCATATTATGAGATTTGCATGGCATTTTAATGGCATACTATACAATGACATTTTGTTGGCGTTTTTTATACTATAGTACAGTACATAATACTACAACAACAACAACTACTACTGCTAACATTACTACTACAACAACCACTACTGCTACAAAAACAGTTACTACTAATACTACGATGACAACTACATCTTCAACACCACAAAGAAGACGATGAGCTCTTTAATGACAGCTCTGAGTAATATGAAGTTCTGGACATCAGAGACAATGGTATTCTCAGCAAGTGTAAATCACACAGAATGATGGCTCTGAATGTCCTATCATTTCATAAGATGTTCAGGAAGTTAAGAACAAAGCAAAGAGGCCACTGAACATAAAATATAGTGTATGCTTTCAATATTAAACAACATTAAACTCAACTCAGCTGCTAATGAAATAAATTCAGCACAGAGAAGATGTTCTCTCAGCTGGTCTGTAGAACATCTTCTTCCCAGATGTCATCCATTGAGGCTTCTTATCGACTAGTGTGTGACAATGACTGTCCTAACATGCAACACACCTGAATACACATTCAAATAATAACGGGCAGAATGTAGACTGATGAGATTTCTTAATTTAGAAATAAAAACATTTAATAAACCCACAAGGTGAATGAGTAAAACCATACAAATAATAACAATACACTTTTATAGAATCCATCAATCCATCCATTTTCATCCACTTATCCGGGGTCGGGTCTCGGTGGCAGCAGGCTGACCCAGGCTCCCCTCTCACCCGCAACACGTTCCAGCTCGTTCTGGGGGATCCCGAAGCGTTCCCAGGCCAGCTGGGAGATATAATCCCTCCAGCGTGTCCTGGGTCTTCCCTGGGGCCTCCTACCAGTTGGGCGTGCCTGGAAAACCTCTAACGGGAGGCATCCAGGAGGCATCCTGATCAGATGCCCGAACCACCTCAGCTGACTCCTTTCGATACGAAGGAGTAGCGCCTCAACTCCAAGTTCCCTCCTGATGTCCGAGCTCCTTACCCTATCTCTAAGGCTGAGCCCGGCCACCCTACGGAGGAAACTCATCTCCTTACCCTATCTCTAAGGCTGAGCCCGGCCACCCTACGGAGGAAACTCATCTCCTTACCCTATCTCTAAGGCTGAGCCCGGCCACCCTACGGAGAAAACTCATTTTTCTCTAAGGCGAGCCGGCCACCCTACGGAGGAAACTCATCTCCTTACCCTATCTCTAAGGCTGAGCCCGGCCACCCTACGGAGGAAACTCATCTCCTTACCCTATCTCTAAGGCTGAGCCCGGCCACCCTACGGAGGAAACTCATCTCCTTACCCTATCTCTAAGGCTGAGCCCGGCCACCCCACGGAGAAAACTCATTTCGGCCGCTTGTATCCGAGACTTCGTTCTTTCGGTCACAACCCAGAGTTCGTGACCATAGGTGAGGGTCGGAACGTAGACCGCCCGGTAAATTGAGAGCTCCCTCTTCACCAAGACGGTCCGGTGCAGCGCCTGTTTTACTGCTGCAGCCGCACCGATCCGTCGGTCGATCTCCCGCTCCATCTTACCCTTACTCGTGAACAAGACCCCGAGATACTTGAACTCCTTCGCTTGCGGTAGGCACTGCGTCCCCACCCGGAGGGAGCAATCCACCGGTTTCCGGCATGCAACTTTTATAGAATGTATCGTTATATTTATATTTAGCATTGACACTAACCACACAACCCTCCTACTGACCACAGGTCCAAGTGTCCCTGAGCGAGACACTGATCTACAACAGCCCGATGCTTAGCATGGGTTAATGAGAATTGATTTCTTCCCTCCACCCCTCAGACAGAGACCGAGCCTGTCCACTGGATGGGCGTATTGGTTGGTGACTGACGTGCTTACTTCAGCACACAACTCGTCTGAGCAGAATGTTCGCTGTAAACATCTTACCTTGGCAACAGGCCTCTCATAGAAGATCAGTTCCATTTAACACTTTGATGGTTCATTTAACTTGACGGCATTGTTGGCAGCTCTGAAGTAAAGAAGTCCTGCCAGTGGGGAGAGCATCCAGCCTCCAGCTGTTGGAAATGGGCAATGTTGACTGCTCGTAGTTGAAGTAGGGGCTCATCGACTAATTAGGAAATAATTGGTTGCAAAAGGGGAGAAGAGAAAAACTGATGGAAGGCAAATCAGTGAGCTCTGTTCTCCACAGAGCCAATCCATGTTCTGAAGGTCAGATATGGTCCACCGGGAGTCACGTGATCTCTCTCTCTCTCTCTCTCTCTCTCTCTCTCGCTCACAAACAAAAGTAGAGGATAAGACTATTCTCCTCCAAGGTGCGTAACTTGCCAGTTTACCATATAAAATATTCAATATAAAACTGGAAAATTCCATTTCTTTTGTTTTGTCAGTTGTATAATTAATATAATGAATAAAATCTGTTATATTTATGGACTGCAAAATGGGAAAATAAAACAATCGGTGTACTTTTATTTGTATTCATGGTTGGGTTACCTGAGAGGGGCGGATTTAAGTTCAACTTGCTTCTGATTGGTCCGCATGACCGCCCATCATCAAGCGTTATATCCAGTCTCCTGACAGTCATGGTCGCTAACATTTTCTCCCAAATAACTGCACTGAGGACATGGACGCTCATTAGAAAGACTGTGCTCATGTTAATATAAAGACAAATAGCATTTAGCTTTAGCTTTAGAGTTACATATGGTACTTTTCCCCATATAGTCTTGGATGACCTCATATGCTCGCATGTTTATAGACAATTTTTGTGATGGGAGATGGACATTCAGTGTGAATTCCCTCTGTAGCCATTAGACAATATCAATCCTAAATTCTGGGAGTACATGAAACGTTCCGAAGATGAAATGAAGACTTTTAAAAGTTGAAATAGAATTGATTAGCATCACACTTACTCTCCTATTCATGAGAGACATTTATGGACAAAAGGAGGCGTACACCCAAACATTAGAACCATATCTGACTGTTGAACATGGGCATTGATGTGCTGCTATGATACCAGTTTGAAAGATTTACCTACAAGGGAAGCCATACTCCAGACAAAGTCTGTCTCATCAGAATAAAATGTATGTATGTATGCTGCGGCCATGAACTTAGCTACATTTTTGTTTTTATTTGTTTTGTTATTTTCGTGTTATCACTAACAGCATATGACAGAACACATTCATCAACATCTGAAAAGGAAGCGTGAGGATTTGAGACCATCAGCGTCCACGACCGACCAGCCAGACCTGCAGGACCAAACACCACCAAACTGCCCCAAGGAGGAGAGAGAGGAGCGATGGAAGCTAAGCTAACCCCGCTAGGGCCTGAGGCTACTCCACTACCCAGCATGCTCCAGGCTGTCTGATGACCGGTCACAGGTAAATAAGATGGATGAAAGCAGCGGGAGGTCGGTGAGCCCACCTCTTCACAGAGACCTGGATCCATCGTGGTCCAGGATCAAGCTGCACTTGACGGGTGGACCTCAGGACAGAGATCAGGACTCTGTGTTTACATGATGTTGGTGCTCAAACACAGTCAAAGGTCATGGTCATGTTTTCCTCATGTTTAATTTTTAATGTGAAGATGTCGGCCATTTTATCTGAGCAGAGAATTGTTTTTGTTGCTGCTGTTCTCATTCCTTATGATGCAAATTCCCAAAATGCGCTACATGAATGTGCTACTGTTTGGTTTGGTTTGTTGTGTTGAAAATGGGTTACAACTGTATTTCGTGGTGCATCCTTGTGTTGCATAATAACAATAAAGAATCCTTGAATCCTGACATTATTATTGAGCTGAGAGCCCTGCTGTGCACAGCCTTCCTTTAGTGCACCACAGGATTACCTCATCTGGAAAAGTGCAACACTCACTTTCACCAAACAAACTGAGGAACACTCGCCACACATGGCGTCCAGATGGCGGTCCAGATGGGTGTTGTTTCCATCCCCGAGTCGATAGGGACGAGGTGGCTGTTACAGTGCTGCCATAACGTCTCTGATGCCTGGAAAATAAAATGACTTCATCTTTCTAATTAAAGACACAGTGTGTGAGGTTTGAAAAGGTCTCACACTGGTGGTAGTTTAATAAATGACCATGGAAGCGGCGCCCAGATATCCTAGTGGTGAATGTTCATAACCATAAAACTCACTCCTAGATTTCCACAAGGACTGTCCTTTTCTCTACAAACACAGAGCATCTGAATCATTTGAAACATAATCACATGAACGGAGACACAGAACGGCTTTAAAATGATCCGTAGAGCTGGAATGATACTGAAAGGACGGCTGTCCTTGGGTTTGGGGAGGAAACGCGTCTGCTCTCAAGGTTACAGGGGCGTGTTTGTCTGGAGAACCCCCAGATCTGCTTAAAGTTTTGGGTCATGGTTAAATAAAAGAAACTTTCACTGAATATGAAAACTTCTCTCACAGTAGAGAACTCCTTTACATGAACGGTCCAATCTCCACACCCTCACTTCCCACTGAGGGATTTCAAAGTCAAACGTCTGTGTCTTCCTGCTGGTGCCTCTGCTGTGTGATCCGTTGGTAGAGGGGAACTCTATTTCTCTCACGTTCATGCAAAGAGCTTTATTTGCATGAAGACATCTTTCTCAATTACAGTATTTAGTCAGACTGTCCAGATATTAAGTGTCGTCTTCACCTTGGTCCGGGACTGTGTCCTTCATGCTGGTAGCTTGGAGCCAGCAGACCCCTACCCCTCCAGCCCCCCTGCCTCCTTTTAGCCCGTCTCCCTTTTCGTTTCACCCCTAAACAGCCAGTCAGAGGCACTTTGAAGTGAAGGCAAAGGCAAATATGAAAAGAGCGAGTGTCCTCCGTGAAGAGGTGCCTTTTCATTGTGGCTATTCCCCAGTCTCGCCTCGCCTCGGGCCCGCATGGCACTCCACCCCGGTCGCGAGCAGGCAGCCCGGCACGTCCCGCGCTTTATCCAGCAAACACAGATTATCTTCTAATGCTTTGAAGAGGCTGCATGTGAAGAGGACAAAACAGGCGCACCTCTCTCTTCCCAGCCCGCCGCCGTGACTGAAATACCAAGGTGGCTAAATTTAAAGGCTCCCCATTCAAAACACACCTTGACTCAGTGTGGGGAAGTCAGCCGACTCGGGGGAGCTAATGTGATTATGGTTAAGCTGAGGGCAGGAGGACACAGGCCGAGGACACAGGCCGAGGACACAGGCCGAGGACACAGGCCGAGGCCGGGCTGAGCAGGAGGTGTGAACGTACCCAACAGAAATGAAGCACTTTTTAAATTACAGCTTTTGACTCCTTTTAGTGGTGTCGGAGTTCAGAAAACCACTTTTGTATTCTGTGATATTTGATTTCATACTAATTCAGCTTCTTGAACATTAATAACTATCAACGCAGCACTGCAGTCTTCCTTTAACATATTTAAACACTTTATGGCAGCTGTTTTTTCTGGAGTCCCACTTTTTAATGACAAACCACCACATCCTAACAGGCCTGATTAGACTAGTCCTTACTGCATCACATTACACTGTCCTGAAAAGGTAAACCTATTCAATTCAATTTGTATAGCCCAAAATTACAAATCAGCCTCAGAGGGCTTTAAAATCTGTGCACAACGACATCCTCTGTCCCAGGACCTCTCATCGGTTCAGGGAAAACTCCCAAAAAAACTTTTAACAGGGAGAAAAAGGTAAGAAACCTCCAGGAGAGCAACAGAGGAGGATCCTCTATCAGGATGGAGAGTACAATAGATGTCATGTGTACAGAATGAACAGTATAACAGAGTTATAACACATTCTATGAATATGACATAATGACCAAGCATTGTGTCTCAGGCGCCACTCGCTGAGGCGTGAGGGTTCAGTTCTATCCCTCCAAATCCTGCAGGGTTTGAGGGCTCTGTTGCAGACATGTTGAGCCCTTTATGAACACTTTCCTTAAGTCCACATTTCTGAAGACTTTGCCTGAGGGAATTACCCACAATTCATCGCATTGTGACGTTAAACCCGGGGTTACCGTGAAGCCGGAGACGTAAAACAAGCTAAAAAAAAACAGGACAGCAATGTTTTCAGGTGTTCAGCCGGGCATATTCCAGACTTCTGAGATCTCATGCCCTCTGGTACAATAGGGTTTGGTAAAGGGCTGCTGTGGTCTGGAGGGATCCAGACCACACATCCATAAGGGGTCCATGAGGGGTCCATGAGGGGTCACAGCATGAGTCATGCTGCGTGTTCTCTGGCCTCGTGCTTACAGGTTATAGAAGCACTTTTCCTCCATCAGTCACAACCGGACCGTGAACCAAAGACCTGCTGGTGATCCAGTTCTGCCCACTTGTCAGTATTTGTGGAGCGGGTTTACTTCCTTCAAAGACCCCACTGACTCTCAAAAGTGAATTTTAAACAGCAGCTCTGATTTATGAGCTGGAGGGAAACTGGGGAAGTGCACCTCATCACTTCTAAACCAACTCCTCCTTCAAATGAGCAAGAAGTACAGAGAGAACTGAGGAGCAACGCTGAGCTGGCTTCAAAGCGCTATGCAAATCACAAACAGGCCTTCAGAGATCCCAAACTCTGGTGGAAGCGCCAAGACTGTGGAGTCAAACAGTTTGAGCCCCAATGAAGCAGCTTTATCTCTTAATTATCAATTATATCTGAGATGGAAAAGAAGGAGCATTGTGGCTCTTACAGGATCAAAAGGAACATTTTACTAAATTAACCTGCTGGAGTGTTTGGTTTTACTTTGTAGAAAACCTGAGTCTGGCACATGAGGAGGAAATATGATGATTTATTCTCACACAAAGGACTTGGTACAGTTAGTCAGCATCCCATACAAATTAATGGAATAAAGTTTGTATAATGTGCTGGTGATAAAAGACAATATAGAAGAGTAAAAAATAAAAACAGCTTCAATCTTCAGGTACATGTTTAAGTGCATTTAATAGAGACAAAACAACAGGAGACAAAAGAAGCTCAATGAAACGGAATTAGAGGAAAAACAGACATCAAAGTGGAAAACATAAATAGCAAGAGAGAAAAAAGTATTCTTCAATAATAAATATGTACAATGCAGCATTCCTTCTAAAACAGACAGACAGACATGCTGTAAACAGCCTGGTAAAAAGGTGGACAGGGAACAAGAGCTCAGGGGCTTTTATTCAACAAATCTCACAGGTTAAAATAGAAGCTTTATAAAAGCTGGAAACTATCAGAAGTTTAAGTGTTGATGGTGGGTTAATTATAGTTATTATATCAGGTGAAAAGAAGTCTACCCCACTACAATAAAACAACATTAATGTCAGTTAGCATAAAGGTCTCTACCTCAGCAAAGTAAAGACTTATTAGAACGGCAACATCAAAGAGCTGAACCCTGCACGTGGTCTACAGAAACACCCGAGCATGGAGACACGTTCACCTACGACCTCCAAGCACAGAGAGAGAGCTCTACGGCTAGTGTTGTGTGTGTGTGTGTGTGTGTGTGTGTGTGTGTGTGTGTGTGTATGTGTGTGTGTGTGTGTGTGTGTGTGTATAAAGGACATGAACAAAAGAAACAAATCAATCCATTAACAGTATCTGGCAAAAAGCAGAGCATTCTTCATTGTTTACGGGCAGAGCAAGTTTTACATCACAGAGGTGATCTCACACACGTGTGGTCCTAGCATGGTGCAGTAGCTTCTCCAGGTAGCTCCTCCTCCAGGTAGCTCCTCCTCCAGGTGGAAAGCTGCAGACTGTTTGTCGGATGCGAGTTCTCATCATGTGTTGGGCATCAGGTTGATGAACAACTGCTTTATTGTTCCAACCCTTCTCAGCCCAAGTCTCAGCTATGAAGCTCTCCAACAGTACCTGGACAATTCTTCAGTGTGTTTTTTTTTTTCCAAATGTGGCTTAACGCCATTTCCTCTGGATTTGAAATGAGAGAGAGGAGCTCCAGTAAGGACAAATGCCAGTTTGCCAAAAACTGACCGGTAGCTTCAGTGTAGGACGGGCACACCTGTCCGGCCGGGTCTTTCTGTTGAGCAGAAGTCGACTATAGAGGAGGTGGAAAGATGGGAGGTGGCTGGCGGCCCCCGGGCAGCGTGTCTCAGAAGAGGTGGGTGGTGGAGCGACTGAATGTGTGGTACTTCCTCTCAAACATGGAGGGCAGGTTGACCATGGAGGGGGAGTGGCGTGCCTGTCGGTAGAAAACAGAGGCACTAATGAGGAAGAGAAATATGGGCGTGAGAAGGAGAGGTGAGAAAACCCCCAGCTGTGTTGTTAAAGGATCACCCGGGTTTATTAAAACATGGCTCTTACACATGACATCACCACAAAGTCCAACGGGGTAAAAACACGAGCAGCCAGAATGAGTGAAACAAAGCTCCAGGCGAGTCTAACGGGTTTCTAGTTGTAAACATCCCTCCCACTTCCACTTCCTGCTTCCACTTAACGTACCCCTGAGTTGTGTGTACACTGCGTTCGAAGGGAAATCTACAGTTTGAATTAAATGTGAAGGCCGATATACTTCTGCTTCCAGGCCCATCAAAGGTTGAGATGACTTCCCTCTGCCTCTAACCGGTGCGGTGGTCTGGCTGCTCATGTTTGTTGGGCCGTCAGACTTCGTGGTAGCAGTGTTACTGTTTCCAGATCTCAGAAAGGACTTTGGTGAACACGTATGTTATAATAACCGAAAGCAAAAAGTGTAAAGATGAGTATATGTTTTAATAAACTAAAGCATCCTTTGAATGACCTTGAACAAGCCGTGAGCAGGAAGACATGGTGTTACGACTTGAAAGAAGGAAGCACCAGTGCGTGTGTGAATGAATGTTAAGTGTTCACTCAGCCATTTACCTCCGTTCCAAACCAGCAGCCATTAAACCGGCTATTAAAAGATGGCTTGTCATGTGTAGGGTCCTGTGATCTCTACCACGCGGAACACGGATGGAGTCACACACTTTTAGAATAAAAATGAAATCAACTGTGAAATTAAATGGAATTCGACAAGATGTGGACGCAGTGTATAGAAATCCTTGTTTTCCATTTCATTGTAGCCGGTTTCACAGCGCTGAGCCAGCGGACAGAGGACAGAGACGGGCCTTCTGGGTTACCATTTAATATGAGAGCAATATCCAAACGACTAGTATCAGTGATATTTACTACATTTTAAATATTGATGTATTGAATTGTTGCAATTTGAGTCATCCAGCATAAAAGATCCTTTCTGATGACAAAATGTTATCTTGGAAAAAATTAAATGTAATCTGGAAAATATGTAAACAGATTTAATATGGCCCTAGATGTGTGTGAAGAATAAGGTTGGTTAATGTGCTCCAGCCTCATTTTAATTACTGAGTGCACAAAGACAAACGCTGTTGCTAGCACTTCTCTGCCTTCAAAGACACACTTTGGCACTGAACTCAATAAGATGGGCAACCTTTGCCAACACACACACACACACACACACACACACACACACACACACACACACAGGTGGCTCAGATTACAGGTTAGAGAGAAGAGCTGTAGTGCTTCAGAAACACTGGGCTGAATCAATGAGCAGATTAGCGGCTGGTTTCCACTGGAGGGGAGACCGGGTCCAGGGGAGACCGGGTCCAGGGGAGACCGGGTCTCAATGCAAACATATCGGACCGTCACTAGACACCTGCTAGAACGGAGCTGGCATGCTAATGAGCGCTTGATTTGTGCGAGTGGGCGCACACACTCAAACACACCTCAACAGATCGTCCACGCCTCCACTGATATACTACCAGCGTCAGCTCCGAACACTAAGGTTTACCCAGATGTGGTTTTATTGCAGCGGATTAATCGGGCTGATCACGACACCGTCTCCACGGCTGTACATCAACCCTGAGGAGCACCGGGCTCCGACTGCACAGTGACACTCATTCAGCCGCTCTGCATCACAACCTGTGACGGGGACAACTCATTGGATTCAGAGACCACCGTAATGGATCGGTTCTGAGCGCTGCAGGTGGGGGGCAGCTGCAGGTTTGCTGCTGGGAAATACAGTGTCTGTGCAGCAGTGTCTGTGCAGCAGTGTCTGTGCAGCAGTGTCTGTGCGGTATCGTGACGCCGTGTTAGAAAGAATCTCAGCTTTCAATCTGGATGTCACGCTACAGCTTTACAGCATCAAATAAAACCAAACTTGAAATTGTCCATGTCAAAATGTCTTTGACATGTGCAAGGGGGGGAAGGTGGACGCCAGTTGACTATAGCAGTCAATGTTTCTGTCAGTTAATAATTATGATAATTTGAACGTCAGCGTTATGAATGACTCGTCAAAGCTTCAAACTATTGGGTGCAGCCCCGGGTAGCCCCAACGCCTGCTCACTATCAAAGAGAAGGCAAATGGGTTTATTGTTGTGTTGACTCACATTAAGTGCTAATTGCCATTAGCAAAACTAATGCAGCAATGAATGATGTAAGACATACATCACACCGTATTAAAATCTCATGTGCTGCTATTTGTAATATTAAATATTTGTGCGGCTCTCCCCTGCTCAGTGCGGCTGACTTCATCTTCTGCCAATATTGCATGTACCATGATGGATCTGTCTCCTCTGGTCCAAACTAAAGGAGTATTGGGTGGATTGTCCTGAAATGGTCCCGTCAGGATGACTTCTAAGAACTTTGGTAAACCCTTAACGGTCAAGAGTCACCATCAGATCAACATCTTTAATTTGTCCAATATGATGGTTTATGACCAAATACTACAGATGCACGCATTGATTTCCAGCTGATCGACCATGACTGGCTGATCAGTCTTATGTCTGATTTTATGACACACACACACACACACACACACACACACACACACACACACACACACACACACACACACACACACACACACACACACACACACACACAAACAAACAATCCGTGGAGGAACGAGCTGAGGACCGTTCAGATAACTAAGCTGTGAGACTAGTGTGCCCTACACAGTCCAGCTCTTAGTGAAGCTGAACTTCAGGCAGGCTGCGTTGACGGTTTAGTGGATGGACATTGACAACGAGGAGTCGGCCCGGGCAACTACACTACAGCCCATTTAGTGACTGAAATTGGGTCAATATTGAGGGAGACCATTGCAGATGGCAGACATTATTGTCCCTATTAGCCAGACACAAAAACTTGTGAAAATAAATTGAACACTAGCAAAATGACCCTTTAAAAGAAAATCATATTGATGCACAAAAAGGAGTTACTGTTTACTGTTATGTTGGAAAGAAAAGGCTTTTGTATGGTTCATTGTGAGATGGTTTAATGATTTCCAAATAGATAACACTGTCATTCTGTATATGTTTGAACCCCATGTCACAAGCATGAGTAGCTTCAGACTGGTAGACTGTCCATTTTCCTTTTTCCTGGGAACGGGCTAAATGGCTGAGGGGAGCTGTTTTTCAAAAGGCATGCCGTGACATTTCAATTTGTACTCTTGAAATTATCTCCAACTAACACCAGTCCCTCAAGTTCTTTATGAAGAAGCTGCTTAGGTTAGAACAAAGACCTCTGAATTTAACTTAGTAGCACTTTTTGATGTGGATGGTTAATAATCAGATCAACCCTTTATAATGAATATGGATTTCCCTGAACTAAACAGTAATGTTTCAAACCCAGACAGTAAAATGAAATATTCTATATGCGACAGCATGCCTTTAAGGAGCCTTTTCCCCCTGAGGGAAAGCAGGCTTCCACCTTCCACCTCTCTTTTATGTCCCAGCTCTACACTAAGTCAGCTCCATTACAGCCTTTTGTATACAGCCCACAATTAATAGCACCCATAATAGCACCCAGCTAGTGAACATTCCCAGCCACCACCATCAGTTAGTAACCCGGGTGATTCATAAGAGCGATTCCAAATCAACCCTTAAAATCTCTGCCCTGCACACAATCTCAAGTGGGGAGAAGCATTACACCCCCCCCCCCCCTTATCTAATTATTGAAGTTCAGAGTTCAGAGTTCAGCTGTACAGCGGACGCTCATTAATCTAATCCATTTTAGTCGAAGGGTCTCAGCTTCTAAGGAGTTGATTTGGGACTAAAAATGCACCTGTGCTATTTGGATGTTAAAAGGCCAACACAGTAATCAGCAGGTAGTGAGGATTAATATGAAAATGAAAATGGTATTGGTGCACCCCCCGTTAAAACTAGACCACAGTGATAAGTTTGCTCACATCAGACTCGAGGACTGAGGTTTAGAGCAGAGTCTCCCTGCGAGGACTGGTCAGAGCAGCCTTGGGCGGGTCCAAGGGGGCTTGGGGATCCCTGCATGACTCAGAAAAGGTCCTGCCTTTGACATTAATAGGCGGAGGAGCCAGGAGCCTTGCCTGGAACCCTACTGAGGGTAGGTGTCTGGACACGTACTGGCTAGATTTTGGTTGGGAGTTTTTGGAGTTGAGCTGAATGGAGTTTCGGACAGCTGGAATGGAGGTGGGACGAGTTGAAGTGGTGGACTGTTGGGAGGCGTGGGGGCCTGAATGAGCTGGTGCTGGTTGGGACAATAACGGAGCATGAAGGATGGACTTGGGTTCTTGGGCGCTAAGGCAATAGATGGGACGGAGGCTTTCGTTAAACTCGGGGGCAGCTTTAGGGCGGGGGCTGTGGGCAGGGTTTGGGGCTGGGCTGCTGGGGGTACGTATACAGACTGGGACCCTGGCTCTGACCGCAGGATGGTCCAGAGAGTTAGAGCGCTGCACCACAACACTGCTCTTGGCAGAATCACTCAAACTGAACGTGGAGGCAGATCGAGACATCTAGAGCACATAACAGAGGGGAGACACACATGGAGACAGGATTTACATATCATGAAAAAAAACCCTGAAAAACAAGATGAGACAGGCAGATAAAGAGACGATGAAACAGAACTCAAGGAGAGAGGATATCCTCAGAAGGGAAAACAAAAGACAGAAACACGTGTGAAAGACTATATAAGGCTGTATATCACATAAAGTAAGTTAGAAATGTTAGGAGTTAGACGAAAGACGTCTGCAGGGGTAAATTTAAAATTGCATTCCTAGACAGACTAGTATTAAATACACAATGCACAACCGCCTACACTGTTAACTTAATAAACAGGTTCAAAAGAAAGCTGATGATCAAATTCTTAAGTATCTTGTTCCAATCAGAAAGTCTCTGTTGGCTAAACCCCTCCCCCAAACAGCTAATGTTCAATCATATCCTCAACCATTTTATACTATATTACTGTGTGGGGTAACAGGCAACAGGAAGAAAAAGACTTCTAGCATTTCTACTGCGTAGCATACAGTATCTACTGCGCAGCATACAGTATCTACTGCATATCTACTACGTAGCATACAGTATCTACTGCATATCTACTGCGTAGCATACAGTATGTACTGCATATCTACTGCGTAGCATACAGTATCTACTGCGTAGCATACAGTATCTACTGCGCAGCATACAGTATGTACTGCATATCTACTGCGTAGCATACAGTATCTACTGCATATCTACTGCGTAGCATACAGTATGTACTGCATATCTACTGCGTAGCATACAGTATCTACTGCGTAGCATACAGTATCTACTGCGCAGCATACAGTATGTACTGCATATCTACTGCGTAGCATACAGTATCTACTGCGTAGCATATCTACTAATTAGCATACAATATCTACTCTGTAGCATACAGCATCTACTCTGTAGCATACAGTATCTACTGCGTATGATATCTACTGCGTAGTATACAGTATCTACTCTGTAGCATATCTACTGCGTGGTATACAATATCTACTCTGTAGCATTTGTACTGCATAGCATACAGAATCTACTCAGTAGCATACAGTATCTACTGCATATGATACAGCATCTACTGCGTAGTATACAGTATCTACTCTGTAGCATTTCTACTGCGTAGCATACAGCATCTACTCAGTAGCATTTCTACTGCATAGCATGCAGCATCTACGCTGTAAAATTTACACTGCGTAGCATGCTGTATCTACTGCGTAGCATACAGTTTCTACTCTGTAGTATTTCTACTGCGTAGCATCTACTGTGTGGGAGCTAGTCCTGGATGCTACTATATCTGAGTGTAGGCTAATGTGTCCTGCTCTATTGAGTAGGGATGAACCAATCCCATTTCTATTCTATTTTCAACGTAACACAGCTGCACAGTGCACACTTCAAGTACATTTAAAGTTATTAAAACCAGTCCAATGTTGCTTGACAATTGAATAGCTCTGCATGGCATTAAAAAGAAATTATCTGCATCCAAGCTGTTCCTTATGTTTTGTTTTTTTTCCCCTTTCTTAATAATGAAGTACTCTTTATATTACAACCCCTAATATTTCTGTCCTAGCAGCTGTGTAGATGGAATTGCCCTCTCCCTTTAAAAGTGTCCTCCAGTGTTTGTTGCCTCAGTGCACCCTTCGCCTGAGTTACCTGAATAAACTCTACTCCGTTGAGGGTTTATTTTTGTCTTCTCTATATCTTTTGCTCGGATTACATTATTAAATTACTCTTATTGGCTTTTTGCTTTCTGAGATTGTAGAGTGTGGTTGACAACCAAAGACTCCCACACTAAGCTTACATGAAAAGAGTGGACATAAATTAGGTTATTAAATCTCTCTCTCTCTCTCTCTCACACATTGTGTATTAAAGCTCTGCGTGTAAAAACACCTGTGTGACAGCTGAAGTGAAACTAAAGATCAGGCTCAACAAAGTCGATACGATCAGTGATGAAATGCCTTTAACGGACCTGTACAGATCTCTGAGATCGGATCATCCCTAGCAACCTGAGCCAAACTTGTGGTCCTCTACATGGATCATCCACCGGATCATCGCCTCAGTCTTTTACCAAGACATGTCTATAGCCGTCCAGATATATTTTATTGCCTTGTCCTCATTAGCTAAATAGTCCCAGCAGCCAAAATGAACTTTCCTTTTCTTTAGATGCAGTAGTTGTTGCTGAGACTCGCCTGCTTGCTATGTATTAAAGGAAGTGCCAACGGTGAAAAAGGATAAAGCACACTCTGCTGCCAGTGTTGACTAGGAATCACCTGAAGCCACATTAAAGACCTTTGCATGCCTTTTGCATTCTACACAGCAATCCTGGATATGCTAATCAACGAAAGTTGCACATTTCTGTCTTTGTGTGTACAAATAGTTTGAGTTATGGACCAGTTTCATGCATAAATTTATATCAATATCCATCCTTTGGTTATTTTTTACATTTGCATCCTTGTCTCATTGGGAACCAGGTAGCGAGCGAGATGAGTGACTAACAAGTGTGTAAATGGTGTGAATAATGGTGGAATTAGATTTTCTTTTTCCTTAACTTCTTAACATTTCACCTCCTCTTCACACCCACTTGTTTAATGAAAATAGAGTATCAAGAAATGAGTCATTCAAACACTGGCCATAACACAAATCGTGTAGAAAAATAAGTATGGTAACTACTGAACAAACAATCTCACAAAAGAACAGAAAAAGTTCCTGCACAGTTAAGAGCAGAAGGCCCTTTTCCTGCTTTCTAAAATCAAGGTAGATCAACACAGCTGACACCGACTGAAAGCTGCTCCATCATAGATTGATGGAGATATCAATTGTCTAGTTGTCAAAGGGAGGAAGAGATGGAGGGAGAAGAAAAGGAATGAGGAACACAGACAGGTAGATGGACAGAGAGACATCCCAGTATTAATTGTGTTATGCTGTTGATATAAAGGAGACACATTTTTTAATTCAGGAAACGTTATTTCATCATTGAAGGCAGTATTTATGAAGTAAGTCAACCAAAACTGGTTGACTTGGATATGAGAGAGCATCATGTCCTTTCCCCCCACCCCCAACATGAACAAAAAAGACTTACAGCCAGCGTGGAGCTGCTCCCGATGCGGTTTTCACAACTCAACCTCTGGCTTTTCTCATCTGGGGTGCTGTTGGCCATGAACGCCCTCTGGATCACACGCTTCGGGGTCTTGGTGAAGGAAAAGGCCCTGGTCACCTAGCGCGCACACACACACACACACACACACACACACACACACACACACACACACACACACACACACACACACACACACACACACACACACACACACACACACACACACACACACACACACAGGATTGAATGGGACCAGCCACTTCATCTGGAGTATCTGTGGACAGCCCTCTTTTAGACCCTCTCTTAGTATCCGTCACAGCTGAGGATAATTATACAACCTGTTCTTTATTGGTCACATAAAGCTCGCAGTACTTATTGGCAGAGGACCACCTGTACTAGACATTATGTGGTCTGAACAACAAAAGTAAGAGCTTTCATTAATAAAGTACATTTGATATATTATAAGGGTGATGTGCCCAATGTAATAATAATAATAATAATAATAATAATAATTACAAGATAACAACATCCAAAGACACCCATGTCACAAGTCTTATTTCTATATGGTTTAGGAGCAGCAGGCTGGCACTTCAATTGGTAACGCTTAGATCTTGTCTTCAACTTGTTTATTCATTTACCAAATATGAACCAGGGCCAATAAGGACATTATGTACTGACCTGTTAAGTGGAAAAGAGCTAAAAGATGAGACGGCATAGGGAGCATTGTGCCATGTTTCTGTGCTTGTACTGAAAGGCAGGTTCTCAGCTGCCTTCTTAGCTTCCACAAAGTTATTAGCCTTTGTGACAGCTGGTGAGACGGAGCAGCAGCTGACAAGTCATGCTTTTTATTAGAGGTCAAACATTTTGCCATTAGCAGTTCTAAAATGTGCTTTTATCTGTTAAAGGAGTAGTCTGGTACATTATGAATACATGCAAACCTATTTCTTGAAGAGATAACAGCTGCTGACCTCTGCATACATGTGGCCATGTTTAAATTCACCGCCCTGTGAATCAGGAAAGCATCTTTGTAGCACCAAGGCAGAGAACTTGGTGGACTGACAGTCTGCCCCATAGCCTTCCTGGAGTCTGTTCACCTTCACTGCCCTCAGTTGTTCCCTCAAACGTGTCTGCGTTAGCGTCACGTAAACCTTTTTTCCCCATGCGGCGATGACAATGTTGCATGTCTTTTATCTGCTTGTTCCAAAGATTCTTTCAGACAGTATGATGCTTCTATTAGTTAAATATTCAAATCCTTCAGCTGCCCTGTCTGGATGAGCTGGAAAGAGCAGCTAAGAAAATCGCAGGCAGATTTCAGTCTCAGCCCTTTGTTTTATAAAATCAAAATCCCATCAAAGGGAAGAGCCTGCACTAGATGTCTTGTGCCTAATTTCATTCATGTTTCTGTGTAACTCAGCAGGAAATAATTTAAGTAGTCCCGTCAGTCTGAATCCGGGTTGTACCCGAATGAGGACACCCGGGTCGACTTCAGGCCAATATGTCTCTCTTGTGTGGCTGCTGACAGCTCCGTCAGCTGAGGAGTCAATCACACGGGACGGCAGTGGAGGAGTACGTACCAACGTTTGGTTAAAATCTCATTTAGCATACTTCACTGCCTTCAGCAGTCTGACAACGCCTGGCTGCTCCACATGTACGTTACCTCGAGCCACCACTGGAAGAGGTGCAGTTGGGATGCTCAACGATGGGAAACTTTACCTTTTTAGAGGTCTTCTTGATGGCCCTGGAGGCTTTGCTCAGGGTGCTGTCCATATCCTTGGTGCTGACCTGTAGTGAGTCTGGGTCCATGCTCTGAATCAGGTCTTCCTGGTAACCAGACGAGAACAAACACAGCCTCAAACTCAGTAGAATAAATCATGACCTGAAGTGTGGAATTCATGCGATCAATGCCGATAGATACTTTGTGTTTTGCGGTAGCAAGAGGGGATGTGTAGTAGGATTCACACACACACACACACACACACTTTATTTCTCTCCCCCCCTCACCCTGCACTGGGCTTGTTAACAAGCACGGCTCTATCTCGTTGGTATTCACACCGTAGCGCTGACCCAGTGAAAACAGCATTAGGAATGCAGCTGCGAGATGGCGGACAGACCAGAGGCCAACATCGCCCCCTGCTGCTTAATCTGCTAAATGGAGCAGACAGCCTCACCTCCATAACTTCCTGTGGACTCATAATTATCACGCATTAATTGGTCCATAACAAGTTGGTTTTCCACAATCTCCCCAAACCATTTAGGGATACATTTTGCGATGTTCTGTTTTACGTCATCATGAAAAATCCCTCGAAAAGAATAAAACTAGGAACTAGTATTGCCTGTATTCCTCTGTGCTTCATGTTGTTCAATGCTGTGAAAAACACATCGATGAGCCACACACACACACACACACACACACACACACACACACACACACACACACACACACACACACACACACACACACACACACACACACACACACACACACACACACACACACACACACACACACAAATGTATTTCAATCCAATTCATCAATTTCTGCTGGAACTACTCACTAGAGCACCAAATACATATTAATTCGCAGCTGAAAATAGTCCCCAAGAAATGCCCTTTTCCTGTTTGAGTAAGCGTGTGGCGATGAGTAACGTTACGGCTGTGAACGTAGCAGTGCGTGCCGGTTGATTTCTCAGTGAATCAATGCTACAACCCCTCAGGACCCAGAGAAGCCATCTCCTCTCTCGCTAGCCCCCTGCTGATGAAAGGGACGGGGGCTAGCAACACCTCCTGCCCAGGCTCACGGCTAAGGTGGTCTATTCTCATGAGTAGTACGTTTTGCTCAGCTTTTGTAAAAAGAAAAATTATTTAACCAATAGAATTACGCAGTTCAAATTAATATTGTCAGTTAATTATTAACAATTATTCAAATAAAAAAAATGTTGGTGAGGTTTTTTTTTTTTCATACTGTCGGAGGCCCTAATGTCAACTAAACATTTGGCCTCCTCCTCGACGTCTGTGCTACTTTTTTTGTTTTATCTGGGTCTGACAACAGCCGGCCACAACTTCCTGCTTTGGTCAGAAGGCTGAGCCATCCTAAAATGTTCATACTAGAAAAACTGAACCGTGGTCCGGGGGAAGCTTCCACCTGTTATTTTGGTTTGGTTCACCTGGAAAGTTCAGGCCGAGGTGGGCGTGGAAGGGCTTTTAGATTTAGGTTCGGTAAACTGCTGTTGAGGATTACAGAGCTATCACAGCTTCCTTCCCTGCCTGCCACTCTGTCAAACGACCCATCATATTTTCTGTGTGTGTGTGTGTGTGTGTGTGTGTGTGTGTGTGTGTGTGTGTGTGTGTGTGTGTGTGTGTGTGTGGCTCCTCACCGCATCAGCCTTGCAGATGGTGTTGGCGACGTGGCGGCACAGAGTTCGCAGCCAGGCGCTTTTAACCGTCTCCTCCCCGGCCAGTTGGAAGCTGAACAACAAGTTCTCCTGTTCAGTTGGAGGGCGAACCACCAAGGCGAATGCATTCACACAGTCTGAAGGGAGGCAGCGAGAGTAGGCCAGACAGTGATGGAGGGAGGGAGAGAGAGAGAGAAAATAATGAACAGTGACAAAATGAAGGGAGGAAAACCATCCAGTGAAGAGATTGAGATGAAGAGAATGAGACAAGAAAGGATGAGGATGATGGAGGAAGAGTGTTGGACGGGGAGAAAGGAAGAGAAAACAGATGGAGAGATGAGAGCAGACAGAAGTGGTGGAAGGAAAAAAACAAAAAAACATGCAAGACAAATTCAGTGCTTCATCCAAACTGCATGAACATCAATCATCAGTGTTCCCTGTGTAAAGACAGCATTTGTCAGAGAACATTGTGTTCTCACATGAAACTACAGGGGTAGACAAAATAAAGGAAGCGCCAAATTATGTAAGAAACAATTGCTATTGGACCCCCTTCACTTGTCAGCGTGTCATACTAGTGTGGGATCCTGGAGCTTTTTAAGCAGGAGGAACTGTGGTGAATGAATGTGGATGGTGTCATCTCTGCCTCACATTTGAGAGCAGCAAGCATTACTTGTTTACTTAAAGGTTCTCTGTGAGATGTTCAGAGCAGCAAACTGCTATAGTCTATGGGACGATGTAGTGGATTCAGATTGTAACCTCAAGTCACTCTCACTGGAAGTGCTGAGGGAAAAAGGAGTGAATGAAGGAGTGATTTGCACACGGCTCCGTTCTTCACTCCTTTGAGGAATGAAGGAGTATAAAATGGGAACATGACTTTGCCTCTTACAATTCTGTTGCCGTGGCAACTTGCAATCAAAAGCACAATTAATCACATCATATTTGAGTATGTCAATAATTTGTTCATACTGAACACTTGAAATACCTAATGTTAATTCCAGCCCATTAACTCCAGCTCTGTATACCTCATGTGACGGCTGACAAAGCAGCATTCTGATGGGGTTTATGTCCTGTGAGCAGCCATTCATTTCACTACATTTCCATTATGAACAGCAACGTGCAGAAACTTTTATTACCAATAGAAAGTTAAGTTCATAATTTTGAAGTCCGTCTTAAAGCAATAGTCAGGTTCCCAATTCCCATATGAACATTGAAATATGGTGTAGCACGGTATGGTGTATGTACGGTGTGTATTGCGTTTACAGCGGCAGCTCAATGTGCTAGGATGCTCTCCCTGGCAACCACATCCCCCACAGCAGTGTCCCACAGCTGGAACGGCCTGGGGTGAGGGCGGCTCCCGGGGCCCTCAGCCGGGGCCCTCAGCCGGGGCCCTCAGCCGGGGCCCTCAGCCGGGGCCCTCACACTTAGCTGCGCCCTCTCGTGGTGACACACGGAGCCCGTCTAGTCAACCAAGTCACCTTTCATATCTAAACAACCAATAAGTTTACGATTACATTTTTTACTTGGGACAAAACATTTTTATACATCTAGCCTCTACATTTTGCACCAGATTCATGCATTTAACTATAAAATTTCCAAATCTTTAATATTGCAATATGTATTGCAATATTATATATATGTATTTCAGAAGAGAACAAACATGGCGTCAATGTAAGACTCCACGAGGCTTCAGCAGGTTTTTAGTAGTAGTGGAGCAGGACTGAGTCCTCGAACATCCAGCAGTCAACGTCTTGTCTGAATGGGTTTTTGTGAGATGCCTGAAATAAGGTCAGTGGTTAACACAAGCTGAAGACACCGTGACGTTTTAAATAAACGAGTAAACTTTTTTACTTGGTTTATATGAGGTGGTTACTAACAAGAGTCTAAATGAGACGACTAAAGTCATCACGCCCCCTAGTCCGCCTTTACAGCCTTGTTTTGTACCCCCGGTCATGTGACCCCGGTGTAGTTTGTTTATAGCACACAGATCTTATTTTCTACAACAATTCAAAATCCAATGGAATATTCCCATTGGATTAGGTTATCTAATTTTGTAATGTTTTTTTTCTTTCAATTGAAGCTAAACATATCCAGTATCGTCCCACTGAGATTCAAAATCTCTTTCCAGAGGGAGTCCTAAAAGTTTCACTCAAAAGTACAAATAACAGACTCAAACACAAAACAGAAAAAGTTACCAACAACAGACATTTCACATTAAAGAGACAAGTAACTTAAAACAAACAGCAAATTGCATCACCCGTTTGATGTTTGTTTTCTCCTGTTGGTGAGTCAATAGAAGCCAACTGACTCAGATCTCAGATAGCGGAGCATCCTTCAACAAACGTACTGTGAAATAACTTTAGTTTGAACAAACTGAGCCCAGATGTTGGCGTTGGTTTGTCCTTTTTAAGCATTGCGCTACAATAGTAATAATAAGGACACTTCAACAGACACTCATTTGAGGGGTTAAACACAATGGAGTGCAGATGGAGACATGAGACACCCTGAGATGACATGCAGATAGAGATAGAGAGAGATATATATATAATATATATATATATATATATATATATATATATATATATATATATATATATATATATATATATATATATATATATATATATATATATATATATATATATATGTGTGTGTGTGTGTGTGTGTGTGTGTGTGTGTTACCCTCTGTGTCCTGCAGGTCCAGCACTCTGCGGATCTGGGACAGCGGCATCAGTGTGATGTGTTTGAATGGGGGTGGTGGTCTCGTCTGTCCCAGCGGACTCTTAAACGTATTGATCACCTTGTGACGCTTCCTTGCGATCTGCAGACAGACAGACACACAGACACACACTGATACTGCAACTTTGGAGGGAAATGGGAAGAAAGGCAACTTGTGTGCGTGCGGTTTAGAATGGAGTGTGGGTGCATTTTGCAGTGTGTGTGGGTGAAGCCGCTATCGGTTACTTGGCAATAAATCATTGAGGCCTTCATCGAGGTAAACGATGCAACTCATTAATGCCACATTAATTAGATGCTGAGCGAGAGGAGGAGGGAGAGAGAGAGAGAGATGGGGAGAGGATAAAATAGGAGACTACGCCGTAGGTCATTGTTATTTTGGCTGTGTGAGGGAAGTGGGGAGAGTGGTTGTATGAACGCAAGAGTAATCAATGATGTGAGATGGAGGGGAGTAGTGAGGCCACCCACTCCAACGTTCACTCATTATACAGCCAGAACTACACGGAGGAACGTCAGGAATACATGCATGTGACACACACACACACACACACACACACACACACACACACACACACACACACACACACACACACACACACACACACACACACACACACACACACAGCTGCCCCTTTGCTAATTAACTGATTGTGTCAGCGATGATAGACTGCACACACAGGGATTGATCACCTTTCAATGCTGCTACCCTTTATATATATATATATATTACACGCTGCGTGTGCACATGAATCTCAGCATGCGTTTAGGAACATGCTGAGATTCACACTGCGTCTCGCTTAATGAACGAGGTACACAGGAAAGGTATTCATGGACTAGTTACTGTACATCACTGGTTAAATGACGGCACAGTTTAAAGTGGTGAAAATAGAAAGCACTCCCAGGTGATGCTTATTGGAACTACATTTACAAAATGATTCCATTTTTATCACATATATATAACTGACACTTTTCGTGTTGTTTTAATAAAAATACCCAATCTCGTTCAACAATGTTTAACCTCCATCTCTCCACAGCCAACAATGCAGGATGCAGCAGAGGCAGTGGAGGGAGACACAATAGTGGATGTGAATGAATGGAAGGGTGTAAATTTACTCTGAGAACTACTAGTTTCAATTACATTTCTTAAAGATAATGTAATAAAAGTGACAGTACATGCAATTTACTATCTCAAAAAGGTGGATTTAGTGTTAAGTCACTCTGTTAATTAAAGTGAATTGTGGATGAGCTTAAAATAATTGATTGGTGATTGATTGAAGTGAATGATTTCCCGGTGAAGTTTCACCGCTGTAAATGTTGGTGTGACCCAGACCTTTAAAAAGGAAAAATGGAACATTTAGATTTATCAGTTACGGTTAAAGGCAGGTAAAGATTAAAGTAGGGAGTTAATGGACTTGAAGAGTTGACGATACCTTCCCCTACAGCTCTGACCTGTGGTGCAACAGGTAAACTAGGTGTGAACGGGTTCCGAGTGAGGTCGTCAAACACATTGGTGTTTGTGTGTAGTCTCACCTCAAGGCAGTCGTTGAAGAGGAAGAGTGTCACATGTTCTCCCCGGTCACAAGGCTGGTCTCCCAAGGCGATTGTTTCCACCCGGTGGACCAGGCTGCGATGGGATGACAGCAAGTTGGCCTGCAGAGAAGACAAGGCACAGGAAGTAAACGGGAAGGCTGAAGACTAAGGGGGGAAACAAAGAGAGACAGCGATGCGGCTATACAAGATAAAAGAAAAACAGACGTTAACTGTGACCAGGATGACAGCGGCAGAGACTTACCGCCACGACATCTTCCAACCAGCCAGCCACACCAAACACCAGCAACAGCTGGGTTTCAGCCCCAGGAAGAGAGGCAAGAGCTAAGCTAACCCAGCTTGGACCTACGGCTACTCCACTACCCAGCCTGCTCCTGGCTAACGTCAAGAAGTAGGGAAATAAAATGAGGCCCGGTTGTGCCACATCTTTACCGCTCCATCATAACATCCCGGATCAAGCTGTGGCACTTGGCGGGCGGAGCATATACTGTGTGGACAGAACGCACGGCCCCGGTGAGATGAGGGGAGCTGGACTCTGTTTCCATCAAGGGTGCTTGGTACATAGTCAACGTAGTTCCTGATGCACATTCCTCTTGACGCCTTTAAAACTACGGGAACTGTGTGAGATCATCAGCACACACATGACGAAACAAGCGGATTTCATTGTTTTTGCTGCCGGTGATTTTTAATTGAACAGACCTCAGATATGTTTCAGCTGAATTCCATCAGCATGTCCACATCTCCAGCAGAGGAAACAATACACTGGACCATGTTTACACAAACACAATCACATCCCATTCTTCTGCTTCCCCTGCCAACGGACTCCCAGCTGATTAAACAGGCCAACCCATCAGAGAGGAAAGTGTTAAAGTGTGAACAGATGAAGCTACAGCAGCTTTACCGGACTGTGCCGACAGCCAGGAGAACCATAACAATCTTAAGGAATATACACCAGTGGCATCATACATCAGCAGATGTGTTGACGATGTGGTGATCACAGAGACAACAACATCATTCCCCAACTAGTAAGCCTGGATGATAGAGAGGTGAGGGTCCTTTCCTGAGACATAAAAGCTGCCTTTCAGCTTCCAGAGGACCGGCCACTGTCAGTACCCACAGCAGCTGTGAGAAGCATCCTGATGAGGGGGACTATGAGGAAAGCTGCCGGGCCTGATAACATCCCTGTGTACTAAGAACATGTGCCAACCAGCTAACCGATGTCATCACTGACATTTTTACTGTCACAGGAGAGGGTTCCCACCTGCTCTCAAATCTAAACAAGTAGCGCCCTGTGGCACTCTCCCCCCGTTCTGATGAAGTGCTGTGAGAAACTGCTTCTTCAAAAACAACATCCCAGCCAGCCTGGACCCTCAGCAGTGTGCACACAGAGCCAACAGATCCAGAGGAGCCCAGCAGGCAACAGGGCAGCTTCTCTCCTCAGGCGGAGACTCGAATATCGTTTCCCTCATGGAGCATAAAGGGACTACATCCCCGTTTCCTTGTGCAACCCTGTGTTGTACGCCGAATAGATTTACATAGAAGCCGTGTAAACTGACAACCAAGACGAAGGAAAAGAGGCATATCGGGAGGAGACGGGATAACGGCAAAGCACCGGAAGCTTATGGAGAAGAGAAGGAGCAACAGTCACTTTTCACAGGGTTCCTTTGTTTCAGGCCTAACCTCAGGGCCATTCTTTCTCAAATCCTTCATCTTCATCATCATCATCATCATCATCATCATCAGATTATTAAATAACACAACATCCATAATGGTGGAAATATTTCACTCTTCTCTAATGCTCACACATCCACATTATATAAGAAACAACTAATAATGACATGTTTAATGTCTACCAAATCAACAATGACATCATAATGTCACTTCGTACCACATTGTACCATGGCTCGACTGATCTGAACATTGGATCTATTTAATGCAGTTGGTCAACACACCCACAGACATCCAAACTTACAGGACAGCCATCCACCTCATAGACGACATCAAAGATCTGCTTCTGGCCTTCGGTCTTCCTCTTGTCCTCGTTGATGTGACTAGTGGGAGGAAGACGAGAGAGGCAAAGGATGTTAGTTTGTGTCTCAGAGGTACTGAAATCCAGCAGTAGACCAACAGAAAAACAAAAAACGATTGTGATCACTCAACATTCACCGAGGATGTTTAATATCACAGTTAATAGAACATCTTTGGGTTATGGACTGTTAGACGGAAATAAATAGCACCTCAAAGACTTGGACTCATTAGATGCAGCTCTACTTCTGGTTATTAGTTTTAGTTCCTAGTCCCCATAATTTAAATAAATAAATAAAAAAAAACTTAGTATTTCTCTAACAGCATTCATTTAGCAATGAAGAACACATCCCACTATTTTTAAAGTTTGAATAGCAGCCTCTCAGCCTCTGGATTGTTTCCTTCAGAGTTGATTGCTCATGGTTGGAACAACATGTTGGACCAAATGGAAAACGGTACAAGACATAACATTATGTCTTGTTAATCTCCCCTGATTAACAATCAGGGGAGAGGGGACGAGTTATTCAAATTCAGATTTTGGATAAGCGTTTTGTGGTTTTATAGAGGACACCTCCATAATGGAATATTTCTGAATATATTCAGCTTATAAAAAAGAAAGAGGCACTGATTCCCGCAGCAAAGACAACATATTCAAAAGGTGAGCCGATTGGTTAAACCATCATCTAGGGGCAGAGCTCATCACAAGATGATTCAGCTCAGCAGGTGACACTAAATGATGGATTCATCGTACGTGGGAATGTAAAAGTTTCTTTCATAATCCCCCGCTGGACACCTGTAGCAGAGCGTGAGCCGAGTCAGTTTGAGGCTCTGTGTTGAATCAATGACCGGTTAAACATTCAGGGCTTCTCCTGCCTCGGATTGAGGTGGTACCATGTTGATCTTATAAACAGATGCATGTGTACCACACCTTCACCTTGTAAAACAGTTGGATTCTCCTGACAGAATATGATATGAATAAATATTAAAAAAATAGATAAACTGCTTTGTTTCCTTACATGTAAATGGAGTAAACAGACGCACAGAGGCGGTGTAAGGTGGCGTTCAGGCAAGCATGATCATAAACGCCAGCTGGCCATATAAAACTAGATTAAAACATGGAACTTTCCATGTTCATGACTGATATTGGAAGCACCACCGCGCCGCCGCTGACGGTACGAATTACAGAAATCCACCAACTGAAGCGCTTGTTACAAAATCGTGTCTTCCATGGAGACATTTTTGAGGGGAGCTGGAGGCGGGAAGAAATCTGGCAGAGGCAGCCGCCTTGAAGTTCTCTATGCAGGAAAAACCTTGTACATAGAGTTAATGTAAAGCAGAGCAGCAGGTATCACCTCCCAAAACCTATTTCCTACAGGGAACCATGCATTCAAAGTGGGACAATCACTTACTGTATAGCTATTTTATTAGTCTATAATCCTACATTTTGCACTGAAATATCAAGCAGTCAGGTATGGCATTGTAAAATCTTGGCTTAACAACGGTCACAAGTTGAACCCACATAACGCTCAAAGCATGACAGGACAGAGGGGGTGGTGGAAATGATCAAACATTGCTGGCTGAGCGATCAGCACAAAGGAAAAGGGCGAGGTCACGCCAACTCACGTCATGACTTCTTTCAGAGACTCAATTGCTTTCTCCAGCGTTATCTTGTCTGGGTTGTCATCCGACGTATGCTTCTTTATGTCTGATGAAACGGTGGAAGAAAAGGAAAGTTTGGTTAAAAAAAAAAGTAGACGGGCAGGACGAGACGAAAATGATGTGGAGAAAGGAGAGTAGAAAGGAGCAGCCGGGAGAGGAATTACAGACAGGTATCAACAGGAGATAATAGATGAAGGAGACGGACATGAAAGGGGAACGATAAGGAGAAGACAATCAACGACGGAATTAGCATACTTTCTTTACTCAAGTCTTTTAACACAGAGTGTGTGTGTGTGTGTGTGTGTGTGTGTGTGTGTGTGTGTGTGTGTGTGTGTGTGTGTGTGTGTGTGTGTGTGTTACCGTTCAGAAGAAGGGCCACACTGGGCAGTCTCTGTACAGGTCTGATGAGCAGCTCCACCAGCGTCTGCCTGCCACACTCTGGCTTGGCCTGGTTGATCTGTAGAATGAAAGCATTAGTGTGTGACGGTGTGTGTGACTGTGTGTGTGTGTTTCATTGATTTGGACACAAAAGCTTGCACCGTATGTAAACCACCAACAAAATGAAGGTCAAGTTGCTCAAGTCCACCGGTTCAACGGGCCTTTTGTGTGGACAGCAGACAGTATTAACAACAAAAAACACTAAAAGTGTCACTACTTTGTTCACTTCTAAATCTGTGACGACACACAGATAATAAAATAAAAAAAGGCTGTGTATGATTCAGAAGACAGTCATGACTGTAAATCTGCAGCAGGTCAGCCCCCTTCCTTTCTCTACTCTAACTGGGGCAGTGACAGCCGTTCCTCCAGCACCACAGTGCGGTTGAGTCAACCTTCTTGGTGAGGATTGAGTGGTAACGTTCTCAACAGGAGGATTTATTGCCATGTGTAATGATCTCTCCTTCCATCCCACCGCTCTGCTGTCACAGTGCCAAGGCCCAAGTACTTTTTCCCCAGAGGACGATACTTTAATAAAGAAAGGAATGATGAATTAATAATAGCGCAGCTACTGTCGCTTTCCCTGATTGAAATGTCAAATGTTGCTGGCGTTGGGTCATCAGCTGTCTCTACGTAAGGCCAGTTCCACTTGTAACGGGACGGCAGGTTTGTGTGCTTTCTGCTGGACGGCGTCGGTAGCAAAAGATATGGATAGATCATATGCTGGGGAACTTCATTTCTATGGACACATACAAACATTTGACCTCTGCACTTAAGCCATCCTCAGTATTAGAGATGCTGGCATTCACTTAACATTGCAGAGATCCCAGCATAACGACACTGACTGTTACCCAATAGCAGCACACCAAGGGGAACCAAGAGAGATTATGCATATAGAGCATCATTTCTCTGGATTTAGTTAAATCCAGTTAGAGAAATCTAATTAAGTACAATTCAATAATATTTATACAATATGTATTGTCACTTTCCACACTGAACAGGAGGGATTATAAATAATAAATAATCCAATAATAAGAAAATGTGTTTTCTCAAGCCAAGTATAATGAGCACTTTGTTAAAAAAATAATAATACATAACTAAGAAACTTTGAAAAATGTGCATCTTAAAGTGAAGTGCTTCATTTTAGAAAACTAAAATAAAAAGAGTGCTTGGGTTTCCCTCTTTCCTCTTGTTGTTTGCTCCATTTCACATCTTAGCAATAGAAGAGCGTTACCACCACTCCACCACCGGCTCAGTGAGCTCCAGCGTGTCCTGCCAGGGTTTCATCCTCATTCCACATGGAACTGGAGGGATTATAAACACAATCAGCTGAGACTGTTGAGATGTGAACTGGAGTTAACAAAAAGAATAAAACAAAGGGAAACGCAAGCGTAACTTTTTATTTCTTTTTTTCTAAAATAAAAACACTTTATTAAAAGATGCACATTTTTCAAGAGCTGTTAACTGCAGCCCTTATTTTACTTTAAATGAGAAAAGAACATGTATTTATTACTATGGTATTTTTTATGGATAATCCCTCCAGTGAAATGGGAATAAACTGACAGTAAATACTGTCATTTGCATAATTGTCTTTTATTTATTTGATAGTTAGTGTTTTTAGATTTGTATGAAAAGATAATGGCGTGTGTGTCAACCCGCCATCTGTGAGAAGCGACAGCAGAATGCTGCGCTCCTCCCCATCGCCATGGTGGAAAACCAGCATTGAGACCGTTTGTTGTTTTTTTTGCCGCCTCTTGAAAAATCTACCTTTACGTGGCATCCAGCGGCCACGTGGACAAACACGGTACACATGCACAGGTCCTACCTTGAGAAAAGCATGGAAGCGGGGCTTTTGTCTCTCACAACGAACAATTGTCTCCTTGCTCATTTCAAAGAAGTTGACGAAGGGTGGGTAGGCCTTCACCAGCTCCTTCGACTGGAAAGACAGACACAGACACACAGACACACAGACACACACACACACACACACACACACGATTGTTTGTTTAGGTTGTTTTAATCTAGTCCCATGAAATCATTTCCAATGCCTCAACAAAATAAATGGGAACTAAACTGCATTCATACAGCGCTTTATTATCATTCTTATTCACCCATTCACACAGCTTGTGATTAAAGGATGGCCTGCTCTACCTCCTGAGCCTGAAGACTTGTTTCCCTCTGTAACTAGAAGAGTTATTTATGCATTTAGAATCTATGCCCAGCAAACAAATCTCCTATGAATAAAAGCAATGTCTTTTACAGAGATCAGAAGCGGTAAAACATGCCATGATCGGTGAATGTAATGTGGTCTCCTCCGTTAGAGACAGTGGTACAGTGCCACATCACTGGCTTTGACCTCCTCCAGTTGTTCTAAGCCACGGCCAAACTGTACTATGTGTAATACTAGTAAATACTTTACTGTTTGAAAGACGGCCTTTTAACAACCGTTTGACGTCAACAAAGCTGCGTAACTTCTCAATCACATACTGAACAACTGCGTTATCGTTAGACTTTCCTACAGGTGAAACACAAGTTACAATAATGTTGGTGTGTGTTGTCACTTATAGTTCTCAGAAAGAATCAAAAACAGAACATGCGGATCAGTCAAGCAAATTGCAATCAGGCCATCTTTCGTACTTTGTTGTATAAACATTAAAATATGCAAATATACAAGGGACCACGTCAGTCTGTCATACCAGCAGAGATCGGTTTGTACTCACATATTTGAGAATGATATCTCCTACACTCCTGTCCTCTGACCAGTCTGTCAGCAGCTCCTCAAGGTCACTCTGAAGGACACACAGAAAAGAACAGGTCAACAATGCCTCCTCAAAGAGGACACCATCACGCTCCTTTGGTCAGACCAGGTGGAAACAGCTGAGGACTCTACCTTGATTCTAGTGTGAACCTCGTAGATTTCTGGGATGCTGCCAAATATTGTCTTCATTTCTTCTTGGGCCAGGATGGGTCCACCCACCTGCTCCTCTTTCTCCAATGGAAGCTTGAAAAGCTTGAAAAAAAATCAAAAATAATAATAGAAACGTTAACATGTTCCACAAAATTGCATAAAACACATTACATCAATAAGTAATACTCAGTGTGTCGACAGGTTAGCTGTGTAGTTCCACTGTTCAGAACAGATTGTCTTAATGATGCTCTACTGCGTCTTTAAGAGACATGCTGGCCTTATGCGATCAGTCAACGGGTCACGACGCAGTAGAGACAGACGGGTCACGACGCAGTAGAGACAGACGGGTCACGACGCAGTAGAGACAGACGGGTCACGACGCAGTAGAGACAGACGGGTCACGACGCAGTAGAGACAGACGGGTCACGACGCAGTAGAGACAGACGGGTCACGACGCAGTAGAGACAGACGGGTAAAGACACAGTAGAGACAGACGGGTAAAGACACAGTAGAGACAGACGGGTCACGACACAGTAGAGACAGACGGGTCACGACACAGTAGAGACAGACGGGTAAAGACTCAGTAGAGACAGACGGGTAAAGACTCAGTAGAGACAGACGGGTCACGACGCAGTAGAGACAGACGGGTAAAGACAGACGGGTCACGACACAGTAGAGACAGACGGGTAAAGACAGACGGGTCACGACACAGTAGAGACAGACGGGTCACGACACAGTAGAGACAGACGGGTCACGACACAGTAGAGACAGACGGGTCACGACACAGTAGAGACAGACGGGTAAAGACACAGTAGAGACAGACGGGTAAAGACACAGTAGAGACAGACGGGTAAAGACACAGTAGAGACAGACGGGTAAAGACACAGTAGAGACAGACGGGTAAAGACACAGTAGAGACAGACGGGTCACGACTCAGTAGAGACAGACGGGTAAAGACTCAGTAGAGACAGACGGGTAAAGACTCAGTAGAGACAGACGGGTCACGACACAGTAGAGACAGACGGGTCACGACACAGTAGAGACAGACGGGTAAAGACAGATGGGTAAAGACACAGTAGAGACAGATGGGTAAAGACGCAGTAGAGACAGACGGGTAAAGACGCAGTAGAGACAGACGGGTAAAGACGCAGTAGAGACAGACGGGTAAAGACGCAGTAGAGACAGACGGGTAAAGACGCAGTAGAGACTGAAGTGAAAAGGGAGCGTGGACTGACCAGAGTAATCATCAGCACTACGACTCATGACTAGCGTGCAGTGATTACTAAATGTCTGGATTATGGAGCCAGCCTCAACTGTGTTAAATGGCTCAGTAATGAAGCTACGACTGCATGCTTGGGGTTCGTTTTTAAGATTCAAGACAGAGAAGAGAACCATTTATTCCTAGATTTAGTCAAAACCAGGCCAGAGAATAGTTAAACCCAGGAGTATACAATAGCGAAGACAGATTACAAGAGAGGGAGAGGGCAAAACTCGAGGATCGATGTTTGAGGCAGGGAGATAAAGAGTGAAGGAAAAGGACATCAAAATGCAGGAAGTCTAAGAAAAAGAGGAAAAGGACTTTGAACGGGAGGGAGACAGAAAGAGAAAAGGTGAGGCAGGTCATTTTCTCCCTCACCGGTCGGTCAGCTGTCCGACTCTCTGCTGGGACCAACTGATAAGACGGTGCAAACAAACACACACCTCTAATGACTGCAGCTTAGCCTCAAACTGTTGTCAGGGGCAACCGACTGGCCAACCTGTGAGGGAGTGTTAGAATTGTCCACACAGACACTACCTGTAGGATGGTGCTTAAAATGTCCACATAGTTGCTCTCTGTCTGGTAGAACTCCTTGGAGACCTGCCACCTGGCTGACTGCTTGGACAGAACCGGAGTGGAGCTCTTGGACGGCTTTGAACCATCTGGAGGAGCAAGACGGGCCAGGAGGAGAGCAAGTTGTTAATACAGCACTGAGGCAAGCACAGATGTTGTGGATCAATAGCATTTTTATCAAATTCTAAATATTTTGTATCCCTCATGGAATCTAATGAGTATAAGCTCTGATCATGTTAAAGTAACTACAGTTATTTGTAATACAAACTTCACTGTTGGTCTGGTGGTTTTGGGGTGATGTGCAATGCCATTTGACCTCCGTACATGGTGTGTATATAGTCTGGTCTCATCTGACCAGACTATATTCTCACAGTAGTTCACAGGCTTGTCTAAATGTTGTGCAGCAAACTTTAAACAAGCTTCAATATGCTTTCAACATCACCCCCAAAACACCAGACCAACAGTGAAGTCTGGAGGTGGGAACATCCTGCTGTGGGGCTGGTTGTGGGAACATCCTGGTGTGGGGCTGGTTGTGGGAACATCCTGGTGTGGGGCTGGTTGTGGGAACATCCTGGTGTGGGGCTGGTTGTGGGAACATCCTGGTGTGGGGCTGGTTGTGGGAACATCCTGGTGTGGGGATGGTTGTGGGAACATCCTGGTGTGGGGATGGTTGTGGGAACATCCTGGTGTGGGGATGGTTGTGGGAACATCCTGGTGTGGGGATGGTTGTGGGAACATCCTGGTGTGGGGATGGTTGTGGGAACATCCTGGTGTGGGGATGGTTGTGGGAACATCCTGGTGTGGGGATGGTTTTCAGCATATGACACTGGCATACTTCATATTATTGAAGGAAGGATGAATGGAAAAATGTAGCGAGACATTCTTGATAAAAATCTGCTGCCATCTCCCAGGATGATGAAGATGAAATGAGGGTAGACATTGCAGCAAGACAATGATCCCAAACACACAGCCAAACAAACTCTCAACTGGTTTCAGAGAAAGAAAATAAAGCTGCTAGACTGGCCCAGCCAATCAGCTGACTGGAATCCAAGAGAACATCTACGGAAAGAACTAAAGATCAGAGTTCATAGAAGAGGCCCACGGAAGCTTTAAGGGTTGAAGACTGTTTGTGTGGAAGAATGGGCCAAAATCACACGTGACAATGCATATGACTAGTTTCTCCATCAGGAGGCGTCTTGAAGCTCATTACCAACAAAGGCTTTTGTACCAAGTATTAAATACATTTCAGTAAGCGTCTACAATACTTTTTCCTTCCGTCATTCCATTTTATTACACAGAACTTAAAGTCTGAACTTATTTGTTTGGTTTTCTTTGTATGTATGGATTACTCTGGTTGTTACCGACATCTGGTGAAAATTCATGTCAATATCACCTTTCGAAATATATTTACTGAGAAAAATGGTGACGTGTTCAATACTTATTTTACCCGCTGTAAACTAAATAAACTACGTCTGTTACAATCTGATGACAATTAAGGTTTGTCATCTGAACCAGTCTAAGCAATAGAACTCCTACTCAGCATTGTAGACGAAGACTAATTCACGCTAGCAATACTATTTCTTTGGACTAAGGAAACAATTATCTCTCCTTAAAGTCAGATTCAAGAAGAAATTTAACAATAGAATGAATTTGCCAATGTGGAACTGAAGACTTGTCATCTGAATGGCCTTGTCCAATGTCAAGTATGGAATGCTTTGTTTTATACCTTTAAAAAGGAGCTACGCCCCCTGTTGGGTGAGAGGAAAAGGTCTGAAAGCTCCTCAGAAGGTGCTGTATTCTCAGCACTCTGAATACAACACCTGTTCTGTCAGGTGACACTGTGGCCTCCATGTTCACGTTTGTACTCCATAAGTCAGCCAGCAACTGAAAAGCTATTCTTCATCTGCTCCTTTGTTAAACCTGACGAGTGGCTTGTTTATTATTTCTCTCATCCTGACAACAACTACTGGATATTAGCCTCGAGTTGGCCCGTTCCCATCGTACTCTTGAAGCCAAACCTGACCTGTAGAAGTTCCTGGTTGCTCCTCCTCTGGTTGTTGAAGGGTACTTGTACCCAGGTAGGACCTTCTCCTCCTCTCTTCCCTGTCTGTCCTTATCCTCCTCTCCCTGGTTTTCCTTCTTCTCATCCTATCCCTGGTCACAGTACTGTCTGCTTTGCTCTCTGAACTCTTCCCTACTCTGTCTTCTGAAATTAAGAGGGAATCATCTGGTTATTGTAATCTTAAAGAAGAATCAACCATAGAAACAGAAGAGAATATTGTCTAAGATACTGCATTTTTTTCATACATACATACCAGAGAAAAAGTAAAAGGGTTTAGCGTTGAATCAAGCAGGTGATTCCCAGTCCTCCATCATTCTTTCTTACCTGCCAAGGCCTTGCATGTCTCAGGGGTATTAGAGATGTCCAGCAGAGAACTGATGGACAGGCAGTGCTCTGCCGACGGCCTTTTGCGTGGCGGAGGGAAAGGGGAGATCTCCGTCTCCTTGGTGAACTGAGCCAGCGTGTCCCTGAGACGCCGACGCTTGCGGTTACTGTTGGGGGTGGTGAGGGACAGCAGGGACACTGCCTTCTTCATGGCTGGGCTGTCGTTCTGAAGTACAATGGGACAGAAATATGAAATATACAAGGACAAGACGAACATGGGATGAGGGAAAAAGATAGCAAAATGCAAACAAGCTGCATGTCTCGTAAATCATGACGAAGGAAAATGTGAAGGGGAAAATAAACAACTCGAAGCAAAAACCTTTTGCAACTAATACAATTATCTGTGGAACAGACAAATGACAGTCTAGCATGGATCTTGACTCTTGCTTTAAGGCTGGGGTAACTCGATAAGGAAACGTCCTCAGGAGATGAGTTGGGTGAGTGACTGACCACTCAATGGAAGTTTTCCATACGTCTAGGATATCTAAGCCAAACAAGCGTGAGTAAACAAGCACATATTAAGTTATCGCGTATCGATGTTCCGCTGATGACATCCAGCTGTATGTCTGAAGGTCTGGATGGCTTACAGCTCTAAACACAGATGAGACTGAAACCATTGGTAACGCTTCAGACAGCATAGCTCCCAAAGTTGCTCACTGTATTGGTGTAATTGTATAATAGATTTTTAAGTTGGTTGTTGATTATATGGATTGTTGTTACAATTGTATGGTCTAAGTTCTAAAATAATTGATTCTAGTAAAACACTTTGTGACCTTGTTCTATGGAGTACCCTTTAGGTGAGTGTACATGCATTTGTCTTGAATTACCACACACACACACACACACACACACCCACACACACACACTCTCTCTCACCTTCTCGTAGAAGTACATGGACTCTCCGGCCCGAGCGTCCATCTGAATGCTGCCCCAGAACCACTACACAGAAGAGAAAAGGGATTGTTTGGTCCCCGGGGTTAGGATAGAGGAAATCTTTCTGAAACTATAATGACAGACTTTCCTTTGAAAAACAATAAAAGTGACAGAGTAAAGAAAAGGCCATATTGATTGTCGGGTTATAACTACACCTAAACTACCCTTGCTCAAATTGTTCATCCACTGGAATGGGGAAATCTATTATTGATCCCCCTCTCTGGCAGCACAGAGAGGGGGAGTAGAGACTGTATCCATTGAGCTTTCATCTAAAAGGAATCCTGTGCAATTGATCATTTGGCATTCTGTGTAGGAGGACAAAAACTGAGAGGACTCATTATTTTCCTCTTGTCCCCCTTATGTCTGTATCTTCCTGGAGCAAAACAAGTTATCCTGTTATGACAAGATGGTGCTTGACCAGTATCAGGGGTGTCCAACGTTCACCTCTTTGGAAGCAGCACTGAAACAAACTAAGAACACAAGAACACCACCTACCTCCTGTTTGACCACATAGAGTTTCTTGGGAGAAAATGGCAGCTCCTTTACTGAGTTTTCCTCCACCACCATGTGTGTACACCTCTCATCTCCAACCTCAAGATATCTGCCACCTGAGACACAGAAAACCCGGGAGACGATGATGAAACGATATGTACACAAACACTTTCATGGGTCAGCTTCACTCATGTCAATGTAGGTGTGAGTGTCTTCAATCAGAACTAAGCCACTTTCTCAAACAGCAGTTATCCAATTAGAGCTTAGCAATTATGACTAGGGGCAGCAGGACTGCAACACTTTGGATTTCCCAACAGGAGGAGTCTACATTGGGCTCTAGTAAGAACATAGTCAGTATACAAAGGTTTCAAAAACCCAAAATACAAGTGAACAATAAAAGGTAAACTGTTTGACTGTCAGAGAAAACACAATAAGAAAAAGAAAGAAAGAAAGGATGCCATGACAGACCCGTGTGCTGCAGCACTGACCGTGTTTGAGAGTCCTCTCCTCCATGTTGGCCTTCTCTTCATCTGAAAAACCCAGAAAACTGAGGACGCAGTCCTGGAACGGAGGTACTTTGAACTCTGTTCGAAACTCCTCCTCTTCTGCGCAAAAGTGCCTTCACACATGAAGGTGGGAGAAACGAGGTTACCATCAACACCACCATGACATCATTCCTAAAACTGGGTTTGGGTCTACTTTAAACATCTCTTTTTGACAGACAACTGTCAAGTACAGTTTCCTGAATACAGTTGACTATTTTAATATGATCCGTGTGTAAATCCACACAGCCATAATGCATTCACTTGGACGATCATTAACTGATATCCAACAAGATAAGTTCCTTGCATGCACCTAATTTGTCGGTGAGAAAATGCTACAACTCAAGAAGCAGCTTGCTACCTGCAGATTACAGAGAAGGGTTAGCCCCGAAGTTAGCAGCCCAGGCTCACTTAAGGTGGACCTCTAGATTTTGCTCAGCCTTTTAATTTTTTTATTTCTTTTAAACGTTTAACTGACAGCAACAATCATTATTAACATTCCTAGTTGCTGCTGCCGTGGCCCCCAGTGCTGGGTTTACGCTGGCTGAATTTGAGTCACTACAGCTGCTAACTGAAAACTTTTGTCAGAATTCTGCGATAAAAAATATCGTTAATTCTGAAAAATGGAGCAAATAGGCATTACGCTTCCGTATAGATCAAGCATTTACTGTAAACATGTATTGAGAAACTCACACTACAGTATCTTAGGTTTTTTGTAATTGTTTAATGCTGACTATTATATATATATATATATATATATATATATATATATATATATATATATATATTATTTATAGTTATCATTAAACAGAAAACCGACTTTGTAGTAACTATCCTAAAGGAGTAAAAAGAGAAATATATAAAATGATGTAAACTAATAATAGTCTGCAATTCAATCAAAAGTTATTTCTAAACGTGTATTAACTGCAACAATAATATAATGACTAATATGAAAACCATATAAATTATATGATTTCAAATTTCATGCATAACACGAAGAAGTCCCAGCCACTCAATAGTAAATGGACTGTATTTGTATAGCCGACCACTCAAAGCTCTTCAACACTACTTGTTATCATTCACCCATTCACACACTGATGGGAGGGGCTACCATGATGGGAGGGGCTACCATGATGGGAGGAGCTACCATGATGGGAGGAGCTACCATGCAAGGTGCCACCTGCCCATCAGGACTATCTAACATTCATACTCATTCACACACACCGTAGGCACAGCTACGGGAGTAATGTGGGGTTAAGTGTCTTGTCCAAGGACACATCGACATGGGCTAGCGGAGCCGGGGATCGAACCGCCGACCCTCTGATTGAAGGACGACCCTGCTCTACTACTGAGCCACAATCATCCATCAACACTGATCCTTTCCAGGGACAAATAAGCAATAATAAACATTCTAACTTTCATCACAAGATGTTGCACATTGATATGATAAAAAAACAGAACAGCCATTACATCGTCTGTCCAGCAGGTTTACTCATCAACGAACTAAATACAGACAGTATCTTGGTCAGAACTTCACACCCCATAACCTGGAGCTTCACATAACCTGAACTTAGAACAATCCTGTGGGGCTTAAGGTACTAGGTTTATCTTGTGTTTCCATTATATTTCACAAACGCCTTAAAGAAAAGACATTAAAAGCCACAAGCGGAAATGAATATCACTTTTTATGTTTCCTCGGAGAGTTTGGTACCCAGTTGTGGGACAGATAACTATGTTTAGTGTGGTGCAGATGTTGTTTCTGATTAGTTTGTATGTCTTCTTGAACATGACATGCACATTGAAATGACAACAGTGAATCTAGAGCTGACAATTTCATTTGTCTACCAAGTGTTCTCCATTTTCCTTCTCTTTAAATGGGTTGTCTTTGCTGAAGAAACAAATGAGTAGCATGGTGGTTACTGTACTTGTTACAAGTACCTAAAACATAGCAGTGCCTAAATGTAGCCAAATCCACCATGTTTAAAAGTTGCTGGTACCAAGTCCAATACTTCCAGTATGATTACAGAGAGGCAGAATATACTCGCAGTTGTACACTGATATTACAGAGTGGCGTTTCTTCCCTCACAAATAATCCAACCCTGAGAACAAATACCGGCTGGCAGACACAAAGCAGACAACAGCCAAGTTTCCCTTTGGCCTGCCATCAACAGCAGACATGACCAGCCGCCACTTGTCATTTCAACCAGTGAAGGATATAGCCAGTGGCTAAAAACGAGAAGCTGCTACCTGAACCATGCATTTCATTGCCAGCCTGGACACAGCTTCCTCACAACAGTCAGGCAAAATTATTTTCCACACTCGCACACAGATTTTTCACTCACATATGCAGGGAAACGCTCGCATTGTCGAGCTTGACCGTCATAAAGGAGAGCAGCTTTGAATGATACATGAGCTTTCTTCTTCCCTTCCTTCTACTTACACTTCATCTCTTTTCTCCCAGGCCTTATGAATCCATGATGGAGTCAGAATGGGCGTCCCCATGCACACTGCCAGCTGAGAGATGGGACACAGAACGACATAATAGAGAGAGGAGGAAAAGAAAACACAAATGAGTAAATTAAGACCTCCATGGAGTGCAACAAGCCCCCCAGTCTGGTTTTTGATCCTGATCCCTGTCACTCAGAATCACAATACAAATTTGACAGGTACAAACAGTTTTCACTGGGCGCCATACAAGAACAAGTATGGGAGGCTCCATTGGTTGAAACAGTTCCTGAATCCCCCCCCCTCCCATTTCTTTTAGCGATGCACTCAAATGTAAAGCAGCCTTGACTGCCTGTCACACAGCCCAAATATTGTAACTGCATTATGTCTTGTTGCGCTTCAACAACCCTCCATAAGGGGAAAGAGTAAAGGTAAGAACTGAGAGGAGGGAGGGGAAGAAAAAAAGATCATTGCCATCCACCCATCCGTCTATCTCAGTGTATCTCTATGGAGGAGGCCATGTAGTCAGTTTAAAAATGGATTCAACTGGGAATTAAAGTGGCAATAGAAGAGATTTCTTTTGGTTTAACTTATCATTATGAAGAGAATGTTGACTGCACAGTGATGGAGCTGGAATAGTGACACCATGTGCGTTTAGATTGGTTCCCTATGGGTCACGCTTTCACTCTGCAGTTGTGTTCAGTAGGAAGTCCTGGGAAAATAAAGCTGCACTCCCGGCACAAAAGAAGCACCTCGACTATTGCACAACCAAAGAGGATAGCACTTTGGTTTCCCCGGTAGCTATCCTCAGGTAGAGGAACAACCAGAGCAATTACCATCAGATTATTACTGTGCTCTTCATACGGTGTGGAGGAAAGAAACTGTGGGAACTCTACCCGGCAAAAGAAAAAGAGCCAAACCAATCAAAGTAAAACATTGTTAAGGGTACGAGGTTAAAGGTCACTTTTTCCTCTTCATTTACATCATTTTAAATTGTTAAAATAAAAAAAGATGTTGGTCAAATTATGTAAATGAGGTGTTTATTAAAACCTGGTTTGTATATTGTCAAGTTTGAACATTATATATTCTAAAACAATATTACTTAGCCCAACTGAACAGTAGTATTAATGTCACATAACCGTGAGTAAAAAGTATTAAAAGTACGCATGTACACACCCTGTATTTCTCTCCATGAGTGGAGTAAGCGATGAGATGAGTAACCTTGGTGGAGAAGTCTTTCCGGATGGTTCCACCCATGTGATGAACCAGATTCACCAAGTTCTTCTACATGGAGACAACACAGCAAGCACAAGGTCAGCACAAGGTCAGCACAAGGTCAGCACAAGGTCAGCACAAGGTCAGCACAAGGTCAGCCGTGACGTACGAGGGGGTTCATGCTCAACATGTTGCTCTGCCAATGGCCTTTTCTCCATGGCTAGTCATCTTTCCCCACATAGCTGATTAGTCACGCTGTGTACCCGAGACTTTGGATATGCATTTGATTTCCAAATAGCATGTATAAGAGGGTGGCAATGTGTAGCAGTAACATTGTACACTAATGAGCAGAGACAACATGACTTACAATGAAGCTAAATTGTGACAAATGACAGAAACATTATGACTCTAGTCCAACTGAAACCTGTTTTTTAACATAAAAGCAAAACTTAAACAAAGTATCTTAATATGGATGGTCTAGATTTTATTATTTTTATTTTGGGGGGGCAACAACATACTGTCACATAATACAGGATAACCATTTTTAATGCTCCCTTATATGGAAACGTAAAACTAATGCAGTCTAAGAATACAACAATCCTGTTTATTCAACCTTCATGAACTATTTTGTTGAAATGTTTTGATAAAGTGTTCAACGTTATGGACATTTTGATGGCTGTAGTTTGTAGTGCTGTTGAGTTGTATTGCATTTAGTGAAGTAAATAGCTTAAAGTAGTGCTCCACCTTCTCTTGTTAAGGATTGAAAGGTTTCTAAGCAGCAGTGTGACGTGAAGGTGGAGAGAAGGGAACGTGGAGCTGATCCCCAGTCCTGGTTGGATATTAAGATGTACAATAATTCACTCTAGTTGTTTTGCTGCTTCTTCTTCTTACATCCTTCAATTGACAGTCAAAATATTTTCTGTTTTAATTTAGGTTCCATGTTCTATCGTCCATTATTCCATCCCTTTTCCTGATGTTTCAGGTTTGGTCCGTGGTGTTGATGGACGACCCCTCCCCTCCGTTTCTAAAACTCTATCCAAATCCGTTTGTGGAGTTTAGTTTCACTCCGGTTCTAATCAGCATTATTTTAATAATGAGCATTTCCTGTTGCTTTGGCGTCTTTTAACAATTATCCTGGCTAAAATAATTGTGATTCACGATATTATCTGGATAATCATCAAAATACGTTTAAAACTGTTAAAATAAAGAATAGTCGGGGCAGAAACACAGTGAGATGTTGGATGAAGAGCCACAGGCAACATGTTGCTGCATTCACTGCAAACCAGCACACTTTCAACCGTCATCAAGGTAAACTACTCTACTCTGCCGTGACACGGCTGAACTCCACGAGGCTGTTCTCAGCTGGACTCAGAGCGACCGCCACCCCACCACGGGGGAAACCCCCATTAGTAGCATGCATACTGAAAGAAAGGTCAGGCAATGCATCTGGAGGGGGGTTCCCCAAAAGACTGCTCTGTTTCAGAAAGGATGGGCTCTTTCTACGCAGAAGGACCAAGAACAAAGTGCCTAAAGGAAGATACTCACCACTTCCTCTTTGTTCCTGAAGCCGGTGAAACACAGCGACAGGTTCAGCATTGTGGTGCAGTACAGCGGGCGACAGGAAAACTGGAGCGGCTGAAGTACAAAATAACACAGGGATACTTTTAATGTCATTTTGTCTTCTAACAATATGATTAACAATTGACTGCAAACGCTGCCTTCACATGGAGACACAAGGCAAGATGTTGGCACCGCGCTGGTGTGTTGACCAATCACGTCCAAGCATTCTTTGGTTGAACGCAGGTAAACAGTCCGTGTGGAGAGCACAAGAGGTGGAACGCATTGGCCGAAATGCATTCTGGGAAGCCAACAGCTATCATCTCAAGGCTTTTTATTGGTTTCAAATTGACTTCAAAACTGATTCCTTGTGAAACTATTTGCTGGTCGTCACTCAAGTTGCTAATCGGACTATAACCAACAAACGGAGCACGGAAAAGGAAGTCTTGGTCTGTACATCCACTGGCTACCAGAATCCCAAACATATGGCCCTCCCCCTGGAGCCTTTGCCGTCTGCAGACCGATATCCAATTAGAAACAAGGTTGCAGTGACCTTGACCTTTGACCACCAATATCTAACTGGTTTATCCTGGAGTCCAGGTGGACGTTTGTAAATTTGAAGAAATTCCTTCATGATGAAACAAAGGTTTTGCATCACGTGTACAATTCAGTCCCTACTTAACACTCCCTCGCTCCCTGGGAGAGGACAGTACGTTTAAACATGGAGTAATAAATACTCTGCCAAACCATCACAATTTAGAACCAAATGACACTGTTGCAGTAATAGTTATGGACGCTATAAGGTGACTGGAGTAAACTCCCTCGAGGGGCGTCCGACAGGGAGACATTTGCCCGGGCTGCGGGGGGACAAAGTCTCTCTAACGTGAACGGGTACTCCATAGCAGGAACGTACTTTGGTCAGTTCTCCTAAATGTACAGAGTTGGGTACCCAACCCTATAATAAATATGATAATAAACAGATATAAAACAAAGCAATTCCTCTTTCCCACAACAAATAATTGCGTACTTCACATGTAGTCTGTATCCCAGTGAAATAGGGGAAGACAATACCGTTTTTACACAAAGATTAAACTATCAATTGATATTCTTCATAATACCTGGTTTTAGGAGGGGCACCCCTCCTACCCACGGCCATGATACGTGTACAAATAATATTATTATTATTATATTATTAGACATTAGTGAAAAGCTGCTAAATGCCTGAGACCATGTGTCCTGTTATGGAGAGATACACGTCTCTATGACGCTCTGCACTGCGGTCCAACCCTAAGAGTATGCGTGTGCCGTCCTCAGCTGACGAGTGCGCAGCGCTCCGTCTTGTTGATAGAAGCCAGTCGGGGCATATTGTTCATGTTCCACATCAGCATCCTATGTGAAGTCTCTGTCAGACACGCAGCAGGCGGAGGCAGCTCCCATTCATCATCCGGGTGCAGAGCCAGCACCTCTTCTTTAAATCAAGGCTCCTCTCGGGACCCTCTCTGGTGGGTCCTCCCCACATGACAAACAGGCAACATATTTCAGAGGGAAGCTGAACATTCTTGGTTTGAATTCCAAGTTGATAAAAGGTCTGAGAAGCCTTAGACCAAAGTGGGGAAGTTATTAAAAGGAACTCAATCACTCCTTGATTACATCCTGTCGGTGACACATTTCATGCCCCAGAGAGAGAAAGATGAATCACTTACTTCCTCCTTGGCAGCACAGTGCAGCACGACGGGAGGCCCGACAATGCGGTTGTCGCGTTTGTAGAGGTAGTTGTAGTCGGGAGAATCAAAGTCTGTGAGGACGAACACCGTCTCGAAATCGGTGTTCTCTCCATCCCCAAACTCCTGGACGTCGTCCGTCACTATGCACGAGGTGTGGATGTCCTGGATAGGAGGAATAACACGGTAAAGGAGCAGTGCATGGCGGACTGGTAAAGGAAACGGAAGAATGAATCAGCAAAGTAGCACAGAGTGAATGACAGGTTTGTTAGCCTGGTTTGTTAGCCTGGTTAGTGAGGCTGTTGATCCCTTTTTACTCATTATTGATAGGAACAATATGGAAGCAGCAAATGTCAATGACCTTCAAAACCATCGGGGGACCAAATATTTGCATTGTTTAAGTCTGACCTGGTTCCTCACTGACATGTAAGGCAGAAGGTACACTGCGTGTCACACCATGACTGAGTCAGATGAGATATTTAGTGCCAGTAAGTTCTTAAAAGAATTTCAATTAAGATTTTTCCTGCCACGGTCAGCTCTTAATACAAACAGATGGATGTGCAGAAAAGACTGCACTACCCCATCATTCTACACAGAGAGTAGACACCATTGTGTTCTCTCTCTGTTCCACACAGAGACCATGCTCAGTGCTGCATGAAAACAATCAGTCCTGCCCTCTCAGAAGAGTGAATGTCTTACTCGGAATCTGAATAGAATTGTCTGAATCAATGGCTTCAATAACAGAGCAAACTGTCGGGACGCTGATGGGCAGCGCCAGAGGGGGAAATGACTCGTGCTGCCTGTAAACCAGCCCATAAAACGAATGACACAGGACAAAGTGAAGAGGCATCGGCGGAGTGACACACACACGCACGCAAAATTACATTTGTTACTGTTAGGATCCACATTGCTTCAGACACCCGTGTGAGTAATTTAACATGTTGGGAAATGCACTTATTTGCTTTCTCTCGAAAAAGTGAGATGAGCCGATTAATACCAATATCATACACGAGCTTAGCATAAGCCCTGAAGGGGAAACGGCGAGCCTCCTCCAGCTCAGCAGTGAACACTTTGTCTTGTTATCTGTACAAGAACAGAAATGTAGATATTAATGTATAAGACTCATCCAGACTGTGGCTCTGTTATCTTCTCATCTCACTCTCAGAGAGAAAGCTACTTTGCACTTCTTTAACAGGAGAGCACACTCAAACACCAAAGCTTCCGGTGCATTGCTTTTGATCGCAGTCCAAGACCTATCTAATGGAATCTGTTGTGTGCAAACAGCTCGACACGGCAATGCTTGCAACCTTAACAGCTGGAAGTTGCCCGTTTTCAAAAGCCCATTTCTAAATGCCATGAAGCTAAATAGAAAGCCTTTTAAATGGCTCCTCGGCCCAGAAACTTGCTTTGACATTTGAGTGCAATCCATCTCTGTTAGAGAGCCATCCAGTTATCAAGTATTACATCACATACAATTAAATATGCACCCACAAATCAATTCACCATCAGTGAGTTGGCCATGCACAATGATTGAGTGAGTACCCGGTGTGAATCAAGACTCATGCGGCACTTCCCCCAGCCCCCATCAAAGTGTCAGGCGGTCACACAGAGAGGCAGACACTGTACTGTACCATATTGACTATAGATTTTATCATCATTTTCTCCTCGGCGCCCGCCTCGCCTTCTCTTATCTTTACCACCGGTACCTCCATTACTCTGATGGCCTGTAAAAACCAACCAGCAGGAAGCGGATGTCAAACACTGGCATTTGAGAAGAGGAGGGGAAATAAAAGAGGGGAAGGGCAGAGGGTTGAGAGAGAGGGAGAAAGAACGAAGGAGAGAGCCAGAGACAATTTCATACAAATAAACCACACACGAGAACAAAATGGAGGATGGCGAGGAGGAGATGGGGCGGGGTCCGTGTCCTTGAAAAGTCGAAGGACAGTGACTTCAAACAAATATCAAGCATCACAGGGGGTAGGCTGGGAGGAGAAATTTCTCTTAAAAATTAATATAAAAGTTCTAAGCCCTCGGGGAAGCGGGAAAAGACAGGTACAGAAGGGGGAAGGGGACATGAAGGAATGGGGGGGGCTCTTTCTGTGGGTTGCATGAGCGATGGCGGCAGGCGGTCAGGCAGGCAATCGGGAGAACTGTGATGGAGCAGTCGGCAGATGTCTTTGGATGTGGCCGCGCTGCAGATTGGCAGGGAGAAATAGATGATTTAAGCAGGAAGCCTTCACAAGTGACAGGGCTCAGGAGACCCGGGTAGGAAGTCATCCTCACAGCACTTAGTCTGTGGCCACGCCTCCAAATCACCTTCAGACAGACAACTACGCTGTTTACTAGAGCGGACGCTGAAACACCCCCCTGAACAAGTGGACACATTTTGACAGGATGTTGTGTTTCGACAGCCTGATCGGGTGCATCTTGTTTAGTTAAAGGGGAAATGTAACATTAACCCAGGACGTTGCTGCTTCTGCAGTGAGATACAGTCCCACCGGGATGCTTCTGTCTGCTCACATTTTTACAAATTTGGATTTGGACTAACAAAGTTAGTAAGACGATTTTAAAAAGAACAATTTAGGAACAAAAACCCTTCGATGTGACAACTGCTACGACCCACCAACCAATTAGAATACAACCATGAAATGACACACGGTACACTGGTGACCAGGGATGCCCGCTTTGAATTATCTTTTTTTTGAGGAATAGCCGACCCTCCTCAACCGTTAACCCATGAAGTCCCTGCCTTGCACCAGGGCTGCTGTGGTTGAAGTCAGTGAGAGCTCGTGGGTGGCGATGAGTGTGAAACAGTCATGTTAGAGCTGAGAACGTAGCAGTGCAGTAGGTTATGTGTCTGTGGATTAAAGTGAAGTTGCCGACACGTCTGGCTGGGTTGACCTTTAAGGTGGACCAGCTCTGTTCTCTCAGTTTTGCTCATCTATCTTTACATTTCTCTTCTATAACTGGTAGCATTAAATCAGTGATAATTATTATTGGAGGTAAACGGTTAATTATTAACAACCCGTAGCATGAATCTTCTGCTAAAAACTCACTTTGGAAAAGCAGCATTTCATATTCTCCACTTTCGCCCACACAGAAGGGAACGCGATGCATTGTGCAAAGGAGGCTCCCGTCACTTGGTAGCAAACAGGAGAAGGCTTCAACGCTGCCGTGTGGTGGGATGCTCTACCAACAGGGCAACGGACCCAGAGACAAGTTTTCAGAAGCACAAACTGAAAGCTGTGGGGTCCTGACACTCGTACTCGCAAAGCCACGGAGCCATGAGGAACAGACCGCTGCAGACAGAAGGATTCTGTATTCGTAGTTTAGTCTCACTCCGGATCTCCATTTGGATTCACAGCAGCAGTGAATCCAGACTACAGCTAGAGTCCTGCTGGAGGAGCGAGCCAATTAGTGAGAGACCTCTTCGAAGAGGAAAATAGCTCACATTCAAAAGACACAGGAAGTCTCCTTTAAAGACCTGGTGAAACATACTGCAATATTATTCAATTTTGTCATAGAAATTACATTTGAGTATTTTTAGATCAAAATCTCTCTCTTTTCTTTTCTCATGAAACAATTATTTCTGACGTCTCACTCAAGAAGACCTGTGCATTCGAAAAGAACACACATGCATGATTTAGGCAGACCGTTATGAAACCGCAGAGGGACATTATGGGTCAGTTTACAAAAAACGTTGCCCGTCATGCACATGGGGTCAAAAACCTGTTTTAGAGAGGGATGCACGACATATTGTATCTAACATTGGCTGCTCGGTGTGGGAGGATCCCTCGTAGGATCTCTTCCCTCGCCTTTACGAAACAGTCTTGCCTTGGACCAGTATTCCAAGGCAAGAGGAGGTCACCACATATAAAGTATACATAAGTACCCACCAAAGAGCAACATACTATCAATGTTTGGAACTTGAATAGTGAATCAGTCCAGTAGTTTGAAGGAGATGTTTTCACAGCAGTATAAATAGATGCTAGTGAGGGACTTATGACCTGTATTTATGAACTCCCTAACACGAGCGCTAAGCAGCTTAAAATACATCCGTTAAATGACTAATACCAAGATTTATTTTATCAATAAAAATGTAATCTGATGAAATGAAAGCAGATGAATTTCCTGATCATTTGAATAATGTGGTTTTCTGCCAACACTATAGATGACTATAACAGAGTCATGGAAGACATTTAGTATTTTGACAGTTAAAATTGACATTGAGTGGATGAAAATATATATATATTTTTTTAAAAGGAATTAAATTGCTTCCATGACCAGATAATAGATGCAAACCAGAGGTCAGATTTCCATTTCCATAGTACTGTGTTGGTGTCCTGCCTCTAATTAGATTTAATTAAATCTCCTCATTCATCAAGATTATGAGCAAACTGGATGCAATCATTTTCTTTCGCCTCCCTCTGGTTAAGCACACACAGACGCGGCGTGAAAAGCCCTCTAAGCTGAGAGGAGTTGTGTAGTGAGCTGATAATCTCTGATGGGCTGCTCTGCTAGTCAGGGAGCACAGAATGCTGTGTGATACAAACACACCAGCTACAGCCAGCAGCTGCTCACAGAAAACACTAGTCACTCATTTCAGTGCAGAAGCTACACTTTAATACTCGGGCTTGTGAAGGCTCTTCAAGCTGCCTGATATAAGAACCTGGACTCCTGTATTACCATGCCTTATCGCCACAGACAGACAGAGGTGTGTGTGTGTGTGTGTGTGTGTGTGTGTGTGTGTGTGTGTGTGTGTGTGTGTGTGTGTGTGTGTGTGTGTGTGTGTGTGTGTGTGTGTACACTTCTCCCTTAAATAAACACTCTCGGACACACATCTTGACAATATTACTGAATTAAAAAATGAATCCGTTTCTTTTGGGCTAAATAAGTCTCCAAATACAGAAATGTAAGTCGAGTGGCAATTAACCGAGCTACTCAGAGGGGTAAGCCTCTGCACGCAGGAGCTGTAAAAACACCAAAATACAACAATAGAACAATGCAATCGATGGAATCTTGAGAAACCAGTAAGAATATCCAACCGAAAAGCCCAGCCCAGTGTTGCCAACCCTTTTCAATGAAAGCAGCTACCAAAAGTAGCTCTAGAGGTCCTTCAGGCCTTCCTCCAAACACACTCCCCCCAAATGATCATAATGGACGTAAACTACCAACACGGCTTCTGTTAGTACTCGCAGCTAGCAGCTCGTGGAAGACTGTGGGGTCTCAATGGGTGCTCGGGCAGGACACACGCAGGCAGTCCGTCCAATCATTACAATCAGTGGACTCTGAGTGGCTCGGTTAATTGCCACTCAACTTAAATTTCCAAATGAAATGATTGGGCGGGCTTATTACAGTCACGAGACAGACACAGGTACCACTTTTTTCTCGTCACAGCATTTGGTTCATTGATTGCTGTCAAGGTGGAACAAGAATTTTGACAACATTTTTTAAATGTTTTTGAAGATTACCAACCCTGCCTTGAACAAGAAACTATAATGTCTGTGTGAATTATTTTTAACTGGAAAGTAAAAGAAGCCTTATAGTCACGAGCTATACTGTTAATACTAATGGTTTACGGGGCATAAGGGTTACATTGAAAACAATAAAGGATTCAATTTAACTTTTCATTTGTGTTTTGTGAGATTACAGTGACCTTATCCTTTGACCACCTACATCTAGTGAGTTCATCCTTGAGTCTAGGTGGACGTTCTCTCCCGGGGTTTCTGAGATATTGCGTTCACGAGGATTTACCAGACGGAGGCAAGTATGTACGTTAGGAGTGAGAGGGAAACTGGTTTTCTCCCCATCACCGGTGTCACGTTGGGCCACAACATGGATTCTTTATCGTGATGAACACACACGTTTTGGTTGTCACTAGGTTACTAATTTAGAATCAATCATATTACATTGACATTATGGGGCAGGATAGTCCTCCCAAAACACATGAAGGTAAATACATAATTTTCATTCTTATTTGGAGCCAATAAACATATCTGTTTTTTGTATATACTTTATATAAGTTTAAGCTTGCATGGTCAATAGAGTGAAAATTGGGAGAATGATGTTTTGAGTGGAGTATCCCTTTTAATTCTGTAATACATATAATACCGTCACCACAAAACTCCTCAAAAATAATGCAATATCAAGTTTAGGTAACCCTAATATACGTGCATACAGACAGACAAACTTACTGCCTGATTTGTTGACTTATTGTTGCAGCACTAGTTTGAATGTTATTATTTTCAGTGTTTTTCTTATCATGCTCTTATCAGATTACGTACGTCACTATATCTGATTGCATTTCAGAAATGATTGTTACACCTGCTGACAGCCAGTTACACCGCTATGTACTGCAGAAATCATGAACATGCAATTCCATTTCTACGATGGTAGGGGAACACATCTTAATGGACATCCATGAGGGACTTTCACACTACGTGCTGCTTCAGATGCATCTCCCACCTGAGACAACACTGAAGAGTTAACATACAAAAATAATGAACAGGGGCAAACGGTTCTCATGTATGGACAGTTTTAACCCAGACGCATAGGGACAGGCCTTCAAAACAGAGTTTCTGTGTCCTACTTGTCAAACAGAGAACAGCGGTGGAGGCCACCTTAATGGAGGCCATCGGTATTTCAGGATGAATAGAGGATTGATGTACCTGCAGTGCTTTGACCAGCGCTCCATTTCTGCCCGCTGCTCCCACAAGAACAACCCGTGTCTCCACTTTTGGCAGCATATCTGAGAGAGATGAAGAGCAACAGTTAGACAGCGTGAACAAGGTGGTAAAGGGAAAGGAGACAGCTCGAGGAGTAGGTCGTCTCTGGGAGGTGATGGAAGTTTTTCCTCATTTTGACTGACAGCCAGGGGTTACAGCCAGACAAAACATCACTGATTAAGATGGAAGAGAGATGGGGTGCATAGAAATTAGATAGAGGAGGATTGATATATATGTAAAGTATGAAGCCAACACATGTTCCCAGTAGTAGAACAAGGGATGGGCATATCAAGCAGAAATACTATTCAAGTTTCACTGAGAACTCCGGATGCACTGATCCTACTTTATCAGTCCTGATACCAATACCAGGTCTTAAGATATCGGCGGTACTGAGCACCTCCCCGCCTCACCTCACCTGGTGAGTGAAAAAACGATAAGAGTAGTGGTATTTCACAGGCGGCCGAAGCATCCCACTTATTCTACATGGAAATGCTGGTTGTTTTTTTTTTTACACACACAATTGGGTGTTATCTATCCTGAAACTGGAGGTATATGGGTCGAGATATGTATAGAAAGGAGGAGGAGGGAGAGAAGACAAAATGGTAGCCCATGCAGACTGACCTTCCCCGTCGTCACATGACATGCCCAGAAATACATGGTCCTTGGTGGTTTCTGCGATCCTCGAATCATAGACCGAAGTGTCCACCAACAGACTCCGAGCCGTCCCTAAAGTCAGTATGCTGCTGTCAGCCATGCCGGGGACTTGTCGAGGCACCGAACTGTCCAAGCTATCAAAAGTTACAGGGAATGAACAGAGAGAGATACACAGAGGGAGAACCCAGCAAGGCAGGGAGGAGAGACAGTGCAGCAACAAGGAGGAAGAGGAGGAGAGAGACAGTACAGCAACAAGGAGGAAGAGGAGGAGAGAGACAGTACAGCAACAAGGAGGAAGAGGAGGAGAGAGACAGTACAGCAACAAGGAGGAAGAGGAGGAGAGAGACAGTACAGCAACAAGGAGGAAGAGGAGAGAGACAGTACAGCAACAAGGAGGAAGAGGAGGAGAGAGACAGTACAGCAACAAGGAGGAAGGAGGAGGAGAAGGGGGACAACTGTCAAACTAAAGGCCAGAGACACAAGTTGGCAAAATACTGCCTGAATGTGACAATTGAGCTGGAGAGAGAGCCACATGTGAGGACTGAGATTGGTAAACCAGGCCAGGAGGATAAAATGGGTTTGGTTGTTAACAGCAGTCTATCCTGGGCCTAATGAAAAGTCATTAACAGTTACAGCGGCCTAACTCTCCATGCTGCAGTAAAAACTAACTTGTATTTATGGTTATGGTTAAAACAAAGACAAACAGTATGGTGGTCAAAACGTGAAACAAGCAAACAACGGACACTTTTTCTTTCTTTTACAAACACGTTAGTCGGTTTATGGAGACTAGAAAATAGTTGGTAACTTTTCTTAAGACATGCCTTGTGTAACACAGTGGGCAGAATGTCTGGAACCAAGAGGCCAGCAGTGGTTATCAGCTTGCAGGACTCATTGTTTTAACGTTCACCACGGCACCAAATGCCCTTTGCCTGACGTCACCAGAGGTTAGCTTAGCATTAAGGTATTGTGCTTTTCTAACAGCGCAACAAAAACTAGCTCAGAGTAAAGCAAACTTACCGACTGTTCCGGCGGCTGGTACCTGAGAGAAAGGAATATCAGAAAGGTCGCGAGCGGAGCGACGCGGACGTTGCGTTCTCTGGCTAACTTAGCTAGCTACCGAGCTAGTAAGTCAACAATACAATAAAGAATTTTTTCGGTCCAAAATACTCAGAAAAGCTGGAACATCTCTCCGTTCAATCTCAAGTCTGGTGTCTTCGCATGTTGCCCTTTATACGTGAAAATAGTGCAACTTGTCGAAATGTGTCTGCTTTAGTTTGTTGACAGCTAACTACTTCATAGTTGTCCCAAGTAGGTGTCTGCTGTTAGAGCTCATTTCAAAAAGCAAGGCAAACAACGGTGCCGCGCGGTGATTGGGCAAGAGTGACGGAAAGCCAGCGGCTTCCGTCTGGCAAGGCCGCTGATTGGTCCGTTCATTCAAATCGTGATGCGCACGGCGTTTGCTGCCCAGACCTGCAGCCTTCAAGTACCGTCGGAAATATGTCATTACTTTCCGAGAAGAAAAACCAACGTGGGTATTAATTATTGATATATTGAAGTTTTAGTTTTAGTTTTACATAAACGGTTTCTGCCAGCAATCAACAGTACGGTCATTTTAATAAAAAATATACAGCAAAACTAAATCACTATTTTTTATTTTTTGTTTTTTTTATTTTGCTTTCTTTTGCTTTTCATTTTGTGTAATGCAACTACAGTTGAATTTCAATAAAAATATAGATTAGTAGAAGTCTAGCAAATTAGGAAATTAATGAAAATAACTCAATTTACTTGCCGGTTGCAAAATTGTGTTTTTTAATTGGCCTATACTGATACTGCTGTAAACAAAAAAGTGTCTATCTGTGGTATTTTAGCCACAAAACAATAAAAGCAGAATTTAACATAAGTAGTTTGCTGTTGGGGTCTATTCTTCTATAAAAATAAAAATAAAAACCTGATCTGAATAGTCTTGGAAAGTGGCATTTAGGAATATTTTAAGGGGCTATTTCTGACTTCAGAAGCACTGATTTCCAAATAAAACCAGATAATTTATTCCTGCATTTGTTCACATTCCTCAGTAAAACAAGCCATGTGTGACTGTTGACCCCGAAAAAATCAAATAAATATAAAAAAGTATTCCAATAACAATGTATTATCTGGCCATTGCATTGATTTCCATTTAAATGTGCTACTGTCTATATGAAAAATATTCATATCCGTTTTGATGTCACAAGTGCATATCAATGCCTGAACAATATAAGGATTTATATTATCATGTGGTATTTTAGGCTTTTCTCTCCTATTATACCTAAAATATGATGTCATGAAGGCTTATGCGTTTTAATTTTAACTATGATTATTGAAACGCATGCTTCATAGATGTACAGAATCACCAGGCTATAATCTTTGTTTATACCTGCAAACATAATTTCGTAGCTGTTCCTGAAACAACACACTCTGTTGTTTTTATGCAGGTGACTGTAGGCCTAACCCTTCTCAGAAGTGAGTGTATCTATCAATAATAAAGCATGCGTGAGATGCTTGGATTTTACCTCACAGACTAAAGAGGAGGGGAAGAGCACATTTTCCACAGGGAAAATGTTTGCGTTTGTATGAAAGAGTAAAGCATGATTGCTCAGAGGCCCAGAGCTCTGTGAACTGGCTTTTGTTTCCTCAGCACAGTGCAATAAAAGGTAGCTCACACGAACAGAGGCTAGCCTGCTCTCAGGCAGACAGCAGCACCTCTGCTTTAGGTCATGAGCTCACACACACACACACACACCCCAACAAAACGTTGTCTCGTTGTATTGTTGCACCACTAATGCACAATCCAACCTGTTTTTTCTGGATTGTTATTTGTTTCAATGCAAAGCTACAGTTGGTCATTTTATAAAAAAATGTTTTAATATTTATTGAAATTCAGCAAACAATGAATCAAACGCTCAGACAAAAAAATAAATCAAGACAAAAATGTGGTATCTGTGGCGTTCCCAGGCCTGTACCACGCTGGTCCAGTCAGAGGCGGCCTTCCTACCTGTACGCTTTCTACTACACCTACTGCGCGGCAGCAGTCTTCCACAAGCTGCTAGCACTACCAGGAGCCATGTTGGTTGTTAACATTCATCATGGTCATTTTGTGGGAGTGGCTTTGGAGGGGGTCCTAAAGGGGCGGGCTCTCAGCGTTGGCTGACTTGGCAACTTGCTCACTAGATTTAGAGCTAGTGCTGCTAGCTACTTTCATTGGAGAAGAGCTCGCAACACTGGGGTGAATTTTTTAATGTTGAAGGTTCATATTGTTCTGATAATTGGCACCTAACTGATCAGAGGAAATTAAAAGATTGAGATAGTCTGTTGACTCCACCTAAATGCATTTATTTGATCTCATTCATTAAGTATTTAACATGCATAAAACTAAGTTGTGATTTATTGAACATATATCTTTACTTAATGGTTGGTTAACCTATTCAAGATAATATAAAGTCATGTGGAAATGGCAGTAACATTTACGCTCTAATTTATAGATACGGCCTGTTGTGAATTGGGTCGCAATGATTTCGTTTTTAAAAAGTGAGTCCCCAGAACAAAAGGTTTGGGATACACTGCAGTATCTGCTGATACCTATTTATGATCCAATAGCAGGCCTCTCTTTCCCCCAAATTTAATATCTGCATATCTCACTGTGTGGAAGTCGTTGGAATTTTTTTATACAAGGTAACATGAGGTTCGGGATTGCTGTAGTGCTAAAAACGATAAAGATAAAAGAACATCAACAACATCAAAACAGTAAAAATGTAAATTTACAAATGTAAAACAGACACAGGACTTTTGTCAAGGAGACTGCTGTTCGAGTCCCATGTGAGTAAACGTTGACAGTTTATCACATCAGTCGTAAGTCACGTGAGTCAGTCAAATTAACATCAACCAATTCAATTGCATTTTTGTTGTCCAACGTATCAATGGGGAACGGTAAATAAACTGCATTTACTTAGTGCTTTTCTAGTTTTAGCAACCACAGAAAGCACTTTACAACACAAGCCAGCATTCACCCATTCACACACTGGTGATCGAGTTCTTCTGGAGCAAAAAACATTCTTATGCACAAACCAATGGCAGCAATCAGGAGCAATGTGGGGTTCAGTGTTGTTGAGAAATAGCATCCTTGCTACGAAGAACGTATCGCTCGAGACGCACAACAAAGAGGCCGAGCCCCACTGAAGAATCCGCTAGTAAACAAAGCCGAATGGCGGTTCGAAGTTTAAGTAAAAAAGTATTTACTTCAAAATGAAAGCAATTACACATTAAATACATGATATGAAAAATAAGAAAAATGGACCAGGATCACGCTGCAGGCCCTCTTCCCCCGCGTCCTGCCGCGTGACCCCAATGACTTCCGGTTCTCGCCGACGTCTGGCGCAGCGATCCGCGCTGCCGTCCGTGCGCTCCAGCAGTCCCGTCACATCCATCTGCGCGTCCTTTTATCCTCCTTCGAAGTCCCCGTACGTCTGTCTCCGCGTTGCGGCGGGGTCCTTCCACCGTCCCGTGTCGTCGCCGTTTTTGTACGTCATCCTGCTGCCCGTTCCGCTTCAGGTCTTAAAGGACCTCCCCCGATCGCGCAATACATTGTATCTAACTGCTGTGGCATAATTTACACACGGTAACCATAATACGATTTAAGCATATGGTAGTTTTAACACATGGTAATTGTGAAATAGTCTAAACATACTGATTATGAAATAGTTACAAAATACCAATTATGAAATTGTTACAAAATACCAATTATGAAATTTTTACAAAATATCAATTATGAAAATGTTAAAAAATATTAATTATGAAAAAGTTACAAAATAAAGGCATGAGACAGTTGCTTTAGGAGCTTTCTTCATTTAACCTTAAGAGTATCTTGCCCAAGGACACATCAACATGTAGGCTGCAAGGGCCAGGGAGCGAACCACTGACCTTCTGATTGGTGGGCGAGCACTGCTGAGCCACAGAAGTATTAACATTTAACATCGTATGAACATGCAGTCAGTCCGGGATGGTCTGGCTCACATTGTGACTGGATCTCAGCCAGGTATAAGTACAGTCTGTGCCAGCACTCCTGCTAACAAGTTTCTCTATTGACCCTTGCAGTCCCTCAAGAACTGTCATCCATGGCTTCCTTTAACCTGATACGGATCCCAGCCCCAACTACCTCATTTGCATACTGATATGCAATCACAATACAGACGGACTCAAGATCAGAATCTCATTGATACCAGGTGTGATGAGGTCTTATTTCCGAAACAGCAACATGTTACCGAGCATACGTTTTCGGGATAACATGGTTGTGCCCCAGGGGCTGTTCAACTTCATGAACATTGAGCTTCTGATGTTTTAAAACTCATTCCCTTCCTTACACATAATGTAATCTGCTACAAAACCCTGTTTTTCATCCACAAATGTGTCTAATCAAGGAGCAGCTGACCGGAATGACCTGAGCTTGGAGACTACCTCACCTTTCAGTCCTTGTGAAGACATTGGCTTCAACAATAGATACACAACATCAGTCACATTACACTCAAAAGCAAGTACACACAATGACGCAATCAGACAGACACAAAGTTAAAAAGACAGAAATACAAAACAGTGGTCCTTTGGGTAGCAGCATGCGGTCTGGAGGGCAGTGGAGACATTCATTTCCAGCCATTCCTTTTTGCTTTTCTTCTTTTACTTTGACTTCTGTGAAATCCTTAGTATGCTTGTCGCATTCCTGTGGCTGTCGGACTGCTCCCTCAGTCATCTTACTGACACACGCACACACAATCTCTGTCTGTCTTTCTGTATTCAGCCCTCAGGAAGTTCGCTGTGCGGAACAAAGCTTTGTCAAGACCTTATCTTCCCTCTCTCCAGCTTTGTCCTCTCTACACTTCCACAAACCTTTAGATTTCTAAGTCAGGCCTCTGGTCTTTGACGCTCAGTCACCAAACACACACAAATATAAATACACACAAAGGTGAAGGGAGATGTGAGCAGGTTGCTTTTGCTCAGTGTGCGATTGGGCCGCTACCGCAGCGGCTACAACCCAAACAGCTGGGATGGCCTGCACACACAGCGCTGACAGAGCTAAAAGATTTAACCTGAAGGGCATAGAACGGTAGGTGCATGATGGGTATTGAATGAAGTACTCTATTGGTATGGTATCACTTTAAGTTCTTGTCAACTTTTACAGAGGAGCAATATAGAGCATCCTGACTGGAAACATTATGTGCACGGTCCAGGACAGCAGGGCTCTACAGCGGGGGTTAACACCAACCAGAACATCACAGGTACCATCTCCTGAGCATCTACTGAGCATCAGAGATGTTGGTGAGAGGAGGAGCCTGTGAAGAGCTAAAGGATATTAAAAGACAAAACCCACCCGGCCACAACCTGTTGACCTGCTGCCGTCTGGAGAGAGACACCACCAGACTTCAGACCAGCTTCGTTCTTCTGGCTGTGAGATTTCTTCTGTCATCCTCCACCCTCCATGTGATATACTTTTGTTTTGTTGTGTCGCAAAATAAGGACTGCAATATGCTTTTTGTTGCGCAACCCTGTTGTACAATGACAATAAAATAAGCTTGTAACTTGTAACCTTGTAGGGGTACTGGTATTAGTACTGGCATCGTACTTTTGGAAACAATACCCAGCCCTAAGGCTACAAATTGTCTCCATTATCAGGATCATACCAAGGTAAGGATTTAATTGCATTTACAAATGTTTCAATCTATACCTTTAAGGATATTAGAGAACTAATGAGGGCTCAATAATCTACAGTTTGTATTAAGCTCTAACCTCTGGTGAAAAGTCTCTCAGGATATTTGCCTCAGAGAGCTAAACAAAGAACCTTATTGCTAGTGTTTGTGATATGCTCAGAAACTCTTTACCCTCCGAGGTCAGAGCCCATTCTTCACACATGCTCCCAAACACAACTTGTTTATCAAGTTTTGAGGGTTATTGCGACATTTGTCTCTGTGTCTGAAACCCCCTGACTGCATATTCATCATGTTACTCTCTCAACCTCTCTCTCTGCTCCTGGGCCAGACTGACTAAACAACAATCTGGCTTCTCCATAAATACTGGACTGACATTGTGGTTCAGAATTTAGTGTTGCTCAAAAAATACATTATCAACAGTACATATGTCATTTTGTCACAGACATGTCGTACTAGATTTGCTTTCCTATAAAAAGTGACAAATAACCTTTGTGTGAAAATGTTTCTGTCCTGAAAAGGTTAAACTGAATGCCAGCTTGTGTTTACAGCAGGTGACGGGCCTCTGAGAGGACAAGACTGCACTTTTTAGTCAAATCATTTCAATTGGTTACTAAAAATCGTATTGTTGCAATGTTACATGTCATGTTTCAAGTCTGCATTGCCATTTTTAATATTCATCCAACCCCATCATCTGTTCCAACCTAAAGAATAAGGCTGGTGGTATTTTACATTGGTCTTGTTAACAAATCCTATGAAAAGTAAAAAAAACAGTCTCAATGCTCTCTGATTTCACTCCTGCCTTTGTCACTCAGCCCCAAGCCCATTTATTCTTACGGACATACAACTTTAAACACACACACACACACACACACACATATATATATATATATATAAAGACTACTACTATTATGAACAAAAATAAAAATTAAAAATGTGTTCATAGTAGTAGTAGTAGTTTTAGGCTCAGTAGTTTTTTAAAACCAGGACACTGTAAATTTTAGGGAACATCACTCAAACAGGAGGGAATTATGCATTTCTTTAACAAATATCTGAAGGAAGAAAATTAGAGACTTTCTTCCACAGTAGTCTGAGAAATATGGATCAGTTCTCCATTATGTTATTGTCAGAATCCTTATGGTGACTAGTCACAATGTGTTGGTATTTAATGTTTCATTATGTGCTCATAACAATATGATGTCAGAAGCTGTATGGACTATATTTCTTCAGCCAAAACAGAACCACCAGAGACTCATTTGGTTAGTTCCACTATAACACCCCGTTCAGTTATCTATGACATGGACTATTGTGTAAAAAGATCATTTTTCTGAATTATCATATTATTAATTATTATTAGTAAAAATATATGTATCATATACTACATCATTTGTTGAGAATATGTGTTACAAGTTTTTAAGTAAAATTCTAGACCAACAAAGCAAAAATCAGTTGGCAAGAGATTATTTGTGAAGAATGTTGAAAAGTCATATTGTTAAAAATGAGGTTTTCATGTCTCTTTTTTTACAATGCAGAGCTAAGTGATACATAAATACTGTGAAAGTATTGCAACACTCCATGTAAAAAATACACATAGCCAACGAGCCTTCAGTATTAAACTATACAATGGTAAATATACTGTACTTGTATTTTTCTTTTCTAGTTGAGAAGTCTTCTGACCACTCAAAGCTCTTTAACACTACATGACATCATTCACCCATTCACACACTAATGGGAGGAGCTAAGGTGCCACCTGCCTATCAGGAATAGCTAACATTCACACACCGTAGACACAGATACAGGAGCAATGTGGAGTTAAGTGCCTTGCCCAAGGACACATCAATATGGACTAGTGAAGCTGGGGATTGAACCACCGATCCTCTGATTGAAGGACGACCCTGCTCTCCACTGAGCCACAGTCGCCCAATACCATAACCATTTCTCAGTTTTAAACATTTTAAATGTCACAGTTTATTTTTAGCTTCAGTGTATCTGACATCAGCTGACAGGAAGTAAACATGGACCAAGCCTGTTGCCTGGCAGAGCAGTTCTCTCACAGAGCTTTGTGTGAGTTCTTTTCACTTTCAATATGACGATTGTGATAAAATCTTCCAAACATCGTGAGAAAAAATGTATCAATTGACAAAAACTGATTTGTGAAGCCGTGTGCAAAAAGCATAGTCTGTATACAAAGATGAGCAGCATGACAGCTGGTGGCTGGCTGCACTATAAGTCATAAACCCCGCCCAATCATGTCAGCAGAAGGGACATGGATGTTCAGGTGTTCGTCTTTCAGACCAGTTGGGTTATAATTAGTTATTTTATTCTATGTAAAGGGGGTGTGACATCATGATTGGCAGCTGTGCTCTTCTCTGATGAACATGATCGTAATTGGTTTGGGCGGGTGTGTGGGCGGGACTTCGATACCGTGGCTCCACCACAGATCACTCCTTGGATCTGACTCTGGCTCCAAATGACTTCAAAAGTGCAAGATGGAAGCCCCCGTATCCAGGGTTTCTGGGCTTCACTTCTGTACAGTGGGAGGGATTAGGGACACATATATCCACCTATGGATACAGTCTAGGTTAAGAAGAGGCCACAGCATTTGTTTGGTTTAAGGAAGCCATTCTATGAGTTTCAGCTTCTTTCTTTTTGGGCAGTGTTTTTTAGTTTCAAGGTGTGAAACAGTAGAGTATAAAAGTTGAAGCAGCCACCACTCAGATGAACAAGTCGTAGCAAAGACACAGATGTCATAGGGATTCATCCTCTGGGCAGCATAGATATATGTACCCAATGTGTTGGAAATGCATACAGTAGTTGTAGAGCTAAGCTACTAGCATGTTTACAAACCTCCATCATGTTGTCAAATGAAATATGTTGACAGGGATGTGTGTTGACTGCTCCTATATAAAGTATATAGGTATTACGCCAGCAGTTAGATAGGAGACAGTGTGAAAAGTAAGTAATTATAAAAGAAAAAAAATGTGAACTTGATCAGAATAAACATATACCGACAGAAGAATTGACCTCTGCACTTAACCCATCAACAGGGAGCAACTAGGGGCACAACGTCTCGATCACAGAGACTTCCCTCTGCAGACCGGAGGAGGCGGGGATCAAACCACTAACTTTGAGGTTAAAGGACGAGCTGCTCTATCCACTTAGCCACAGCCAGCCTCAGCATCCAGGTATGATGGCAGCCTTATCTCATCTCTATGTCAGACAGACAACCTGCAGCAGTAAAGTCTTTATAACACACGTTTCCCCGCTTTAAATGATGGTTTCCTTTGGGTGCAGTGGAAAGCAGATAAAACAGTTAGCACCAGTCACAGACAGAGAGAATACATTATGCTTTAAATTTAACATTAATAGCTTGTTCTCTTCCCTTTGATGGAGAAGCAGAGCCCGGCTGGAATGCCAATGATGCAGAGGAGCGACACACCTGAGGAGCCCCTGATCACTGATATCAGAAGAGACACCAGGGCTGTTCATGACGCCTGCATTTCATCACACGTCAACATATGGAAAAGGCATTTACACTACAGAAGTCAGTGGACTGCTTTTCAGAGGATGAATGGGGATCTGTCATCAACAAAGCCCCCCCCCCAAATAAACGCAAATAAACGATTGTGATTGTGATTGTGTTTATCTCAGCGTCATGTCGATCATGGATGTGGCACGTTGTTTCCTGGTGTTGTTGACACTTTTTGTGGCTGTGTTCTTCCTGCTGGAGCTCAACCAACCTTTAAACCAATGCTTTATAGTACAGATAAAAAACACGGACAACTGTCAGACCGTGACCTGTCAATCACCTTGTAGCCCCGCCCTAAAGCATCCCCTGCTTTATGGTCTGTTTGACTCTAAATGGACCATAATTTACTAAATGAACATCATGCTGTATTGAAGAAGACTTGAAACTAGAGATTGAGACATAAACTCATGTTTACAATGTTTACTGAGGGAATAAATCAAGAGAGAAGTAGAGTAATTTTCTATAGACTTCTATACAACCAGAGGAGTCACCCCCTGGTGGTCAGGAGAGAGAATGCAGCTTTAACACATGAAGCTTTGACTTCTATACAACCAGAGCAGTCGCCCCCTGGTGGCCTTTAGAGAGAATGCAAGTTTAACCCTGTTAATCATTTCTAACAGTACGTCGCCTGTCCAACAAGACAGCGTGAAGTATTGAACCAGTAAATAATACATAAATCTTACGTGATGAGTCCTTGGTCAGACCACAGCTCTGTTCATGTGGTCCCCTCTGGCGCTATCAGTCGGGCCTGAAGAGAGCGGGACATAAACACATGTCGTTCAGGTCTGGACTGAAGACTGGAACTGAGGGGTGCTTTGATTGTACTGACTGGGATCTATTGAAAGACTCTTGCTCTGACTTTGATGATCTAACACAGCGATTTTCAACCACTGTGCGCCACCAGTGTGCCGTGAGAGATCGTCAGGTGTGCCGTGGGAAAATGTCTAATTTCACTTAATCGGGCCAAAAAAATATTATTTAGTTGCCGCAAATAATTTGCCATTGTTGAGCGTCTGAAATTGCAATATAGTGGCTGGCCTAGTAATTAAATACTCTTCCATGCCAGTGGGTGGCAGTAGGTAGCGCAATAATTACCTTGTTAGGTTAAAATAGTAGAATTAAATGATGCGCGGGAGAGGTTGTGATGAAGAACGGCGATGGAGAAACATTTCAAAAAGAAAAATGCAGACTCTGAACTACTGGGCCCTGGGCAACCGTCTAACCAGATGAAAAGCCCAGAACGAGTGGTGGTAAAAAAAAAAAAAAAGAAAGAACTGTGAGCTCGAGGCAGTACGGTGATAGTTATCTTTCGTTTGGATTCACTTTCACCTGCGATCCGACTGCACCGATTCCGTTAAGGTGCGTTCACACCAAAAGCGTCGCAAATTTTCACGTCGCGTCATTCGCGTGAGTTTCATCGCCGGACTATTTGTGGTTATTTCGCTTTTTCGCACTAGACTCGCCGCCGGAGAGGGGGCGTGGCTTATCTCCGTGGAAATAGTTCCTTTTTGCCATCCACCGTGGAATAAATAACCACTATTTCTGCTTTGTACAGTTGTGGAAGTCCCACAAACGTCGGAACATCAAACGCCCGCATGTCTGGGTTTATAATATTATCCGCAGCCGCACACAGCTTCTCCAGGACCTGCGTCTGGAGGACTTCTCCTCCAGAGTTTGATCAGCAACGGCAGGACGGCGGTGATGACGGGCGGATCTTCTCAACGCTGATTGGCGTTCGCAACTCAGCGTCACGGGAATTTTTCGCCCGAGTTGAAAAATTTCAACTCGCGCTATTAAGCGAATTATTCATGTCGCGTCATTCGCGCGATTTCGCGCCGCCCGGCGAAAATTCGCTTTTTCGCAACCATTTCGCGGCTGTGCATTGACTTTGTATGTAATCTGGTCGCGCGAAAAACGCAACATTTTTGGTGTGAGCGCACATTTATGCTTTGTGTGTGGGGGAAAAGCTATCAAACAGCGCCATGGTCCCAATCAAGCTGAAACGTCATCTCGAGACCAAACACCGTCACTTAGCAACAAGAACAGGGACTATTTTGTTCGCCTGTGCACACAAACTGAGAAACAGGTAACTTTTATGAAGAAATCCACAAATGTGTCTGAGAAAGCTCTCAAAGCTAGATACTTAGAAGCTGAACTGGTGTCCAAATCCAAAAGCCCACACACTGTGGAAGAGACATTAATACTACAGACTTAAATTGTCAGCATCTGTATTATGCTACAATGTGACATTTTGTAACTTTTTTGGTTGTTGGTGTGCCGCGGGATTTTTCTTTTGTAAAAAATGTGAAAAACACTGATCTAACAGACACTGCCTTTACTTACATCTCTTTTTGTGAAAATATGGTGATTCCTCAAAGAACATAATATTTTCCCCAATAATGAGTCCTGGATTAGCTCTTAATCAGAAGAAGCTTATTATCTTTCATTATGTCTTATCATGACGGAGAACAATGAAATGAGGGAGGCACATAAACTTCATAAAAGCTAACATCAAGTATGAAAGTAAAGTGAAGGATGAGCTAATTAAAGGGCACTTAAAGTTGGCTAAGAAAGGAGCTGTGTCCATGGTTGGGATGCAGAGAAGTGTTTCTTTTAGAGAAGCCTGATGCTGAATTGGCAGAAGAGTTAAACAAATTTTACTCCAGGTTTGATATCTGCTGTATGATATTAAAGATGAGATTTCTAAATTTAGAAATGGGCCCGCAGGCTGAAATCTGATTAAAATGGATGAGTAAATTGTATGTGGATCTTTTGGTCGTATTAAAGAGAGGAAAAGCTCTGGTTTCTGAAGGCATCGTGGGGGAATTATGGAAGTGGTGTGCTTGGCAACTTCATATATTTTCCAGTCCTCTTCGGAACAACAGAAAGTTTCTAGCATGTGAGAGGAATATGTTGTTGTGCCATGTGGCAAAGGTTAAGTCCTAAAGCACGGAATGATTGTCTCCCTCTGGCTCTCATGTGCCTCGTTATGAAAATATTCAGACATATTGTCAAATCTGACATTTTACAAACATGACATGTTGGAGTTGGACCCCTCACATTTTGGCTACAGGGCAAAGAAAGGAATGGAGGACACTAACTACTATCTCGTACTGAGGCCCCTGGAGGGAAATAAGAGCCATGCATGTCTTTTCCTAGGCTTGTACTTGTATTCTGCCACATGTTCTTGCACACAGGCTCTTATCTAACTTTGAATATGAATTATAGTACAGTAGGTTGGCTCACTGAAGAGATATGGTAACCCCCAGGGTGGAACCATCTGAGAAACCGTCACTGGAAAATGTTTGGAAAAGGGCGTGCACTTTAAAAAAATACTTGGCAGGTGATTGGTGATTGTTTTTTATTTGTATGTCCATATATTTTTTCAAACTGTTGTTCATGTCATGAGTATACTTTCGCACTGAACATGCATATTACGTTACATTATTGTTCCTTGGGGACATTAAAAATGTTAAATCTTGACTGTTGAATCATCTGAGATACAGACTTATCAGCTTGATAGTCTGCAGCATTTTTTATTTATTTGACCTCTTCCCCGCCTATTCTTTCCCTTTTAACCCAGAACTTCAAATAATGACATTTCATTTCAATACAGTCTCAAATCATAATTAATAAGCTGTGATGACGTGCAGAGAGGATTCTTCTCAGACAGCGAGTGAACCCACCGCCTGCTGGCACAGACTTTAATAACACCTCCTTTGAAGAGCCATGCTTTCTTGACACCAGTCTTGTCTGGGAGATAGAGAACACAGCGAGGTGTTGGAAATAGATCACATCTCTTCCATTCTCACTGTGCTTTTTCTCGCTCCCACTTGTGCATGCTGAGCATGGCAGCGCATACGGTTCCATCTCCTCTTCAGCAGAGGTGACGTTTTCTCATTCTCACACAGTTCCTCTGCTGAATGTGGGTGTTCAAATTGTGTTGCATTAAGATGGAGCCTGGGGATTGAGCACTGGGCATATTAGTAACTTGTACCCTTATTTATGGATTATCCTTGAGTTTGTAATATAGGAAAGCAAAGGTTCAACACGTTCTCACTCCCAGCTCATCAAATACTAACTCTTGGTCAGTGGCCCTACGCTTCTGTGACGGTTCCCTAGCTGGCTGTATCTGTGTGTCTCTCCCTCTCTAAAGCAGGTACCTGGTAATCAACCTAGTTGGAAGCACCTGGGCCCGGTGCTCGCTAGACTACAAAGCTCCGCCCTGCTGACAGCCAGGTCTCACCGCTCCTGGGCATTATGGTTTTGGTGTTCGACTGCAGCTGAGCGCCTTTGGTTGTTTCTGGGGTGTACTGTCACCACCCCCACCCTAATTTGACAATAAAACCATTTGTTGTTTTGCCTTGGACCTGCGTCTCCCTCTTGTTTGTTGGGGCTTCAGAGCCAAGTTGTGACAAGTTGGGGGCTCGTCCAGTCTTTTGAATCCGTTTTGCGCTAATTGGTAGTTGATGTCGCTAGACTGTTTGTTTGGGAGATGCAGTAGTTTGTATCTGTTTTTGGGTGATATGGTTGGTTGCAGGACGGATTGAGGGCTTTTCTGTTGGAAAGCTGGAAATCGGTGTAAGTGTAGTCTTACTGATGTGCTTAGTAGCTTTTTTACAGACGGTGTTCCCCTGTCAGGTTCAGTGGCGTTACCCCTTTGGGTTTCGTCTTGTTTATTGTTTTATTAGTGTTTTGGTGACCGTGGTTAGAGCAATTACCGCCAGTAACCACATGAAGACTAGGGTTCAGTTCATATGTAGATAGCGTATTGGGAGGCAGTCAGCTAGTGGGGGACACTTGTAGGTTGGTTCAACCATAATCTATGGTTGAGCCCCAGTAGCCTTCATTAGTTGTTGCGTTGGTTTCTGGCACGCGTAAGTATGGAGGGTGTTGAACTTCTTGGCTTCTCCCTCAGAGGAAGGTTTGGGTCTCTGCAATAGGGAACAGCTGCTGAAAATAGCAGAATTTTATGACATTGATGTTGGCGATAAACGTCTATAGGAGAGAGTAAGGGCCATTTTGAGAGCAAATCTATTTGAAAAAAAGGTTTTGTCCAAAGATGCGTCAGCTGTTGTCCAGGAGGCGCCGCGTTCTCCCCCAATGGCGTCTGGTTTAACATTTGACCAGCAAAAAGAATTACTTATGTTGCAGCTTGACCATGACAAGTTTAAGTTACGGGCAGAAGTGGAGAAAGAGTTGGCCGTGGAGAGGCTGCGCCAGCAGACCAACCGGGCCAAGATAGAACAGGTTAGACTGGCATTAATTAAGGAAGGAAAGTTGTTAGCTGTTGGTGAGTTAAATAGGGAGTCCTCTTTCTTTTCAGGACAGTCTGGAGTTGACTTTGATGTCGTGGGTAACTTATGACTCTTGCCACAATTTTCGGAAAGGGATCCGGAGTTGTTTTTTTTTTTGTTTGTTGTTTGAGCATGTGGCTGATGCGCGTAGTTGGCCAGATTCTGCGCACACGCTGATGCTACAGTGTGTGCTGACCGGGAGAGAGCAGGAGGCATACTCCTCGTTAACAGATGCTGACAGTCAGAAATATTCCTCTGTGAAGGCAGCGGTGTTACAGGCCTATGAGTTGGTTCCTGAGGCCTACCGGCAACGATTTAGGACCTTGGAAAGGGGAGAGGATCAGACTCTTCTGGAGTTCGCACGTGATCTGACTACTCATTTCACTCGTTGGTGCGCTGCTTCAGGTGTGTATGGTTCTGAACAATTGTGACCTTATGGTCCTAGAGCAGTTTAAAAATTCTCTTCCTTTGCGCGTTGCGATGTACATCAGTGCGCAGAAGGTAACGAATGCGGCTGCTGCAGCGGCCCTCGCCGATGATTACGTGCTGACGCACAGAGGCGCGTTTGGGGAGCACAGGGTGGGTAATGCTAACAGAGACGTGGGTGCTGCCGGTGGCGGCGACTCATTTGGCCCGCAAGGTAAATCTTTGTCAGTTACTGGTAGCGGTAATCTACGCAGTACAGAGAAAGTTTGTAATTATTGTCACAAACGGGGACACTGGAAGGTGGACTGTAGTTTGTTGAGGCTTCCGCCTAAAGATGCTGCTCCTCGTTCCTATGGACACGGGGTTGGTTTGGCCGCTCCCGTTCCTCAGGTCGTCACTTCTGACTGTCTTGGTTTGCGTGTAAAGGACTCTGGTCCGGTGGGTTTGGATCCCTACCTGCCGTTCATCCAGAAAGGTGTTGTGTCCATGTTAGGAAGTGGGGTAAAAGTGCCAGTGACAAGTTTGAGGGACACAGGGGCTTTTGATATCTATCTCTATCTAGATATATCTACATAGATAGCGATATCTCTAGAAAGATAGATATCTCTAGAAAGATAGATAGCTTTAGATAGTGATAGATAGAGATATCTCTAGATAGAGATAGATAGATAGATCGATCTCTAGATAGATATCTCTATATCGATAAAGAAAAGATTTTGGTTTAAAAAAAAGTATTGTTACGTAACGTAAAATAGGTCATCATTGACTTTCACACAGGGAATGACCAGCTGACTCCTAGGTGAAAGTCACTCTCATATACTAGTCAGTTGCTCTGACCAGGGCAGGCTGGCGGCATGCACCGTATGGCCTTGATGCCCTTCTGAATATGGTATGCCCATGGGACATAGTGGCCTTGAGGCCCCTCCCACTCTGCCACAGCTGATTTCACCGTTTTCTCCCATGCCTCATTTTTTCCAATAGTTTTTATCGTCTGACTGTTCTTGTCCCTGCGGATTTCATTGGAGCAATCCCTTTGCTGAGTACAGTGTGATCATTACCAATAGAAATGAACAATAGTTTTTCTTTGATATTGTTTGCTTATTGCTTTCATTATACAGTTGCTACATTACCGCAGCACTAGCTGTTATCAGTTCAGTGCATATTTATCAATTTCATGCAGTGCGAAAATATATAGTCAACATTTGTTAAGTCATGGACAATCTAAATGAAGCGCTTGGTTTTAAATAGTTTTGTGTTGATATTTGACTGAGATGGGAATATTTGGGGTTTTACACTACTTTAACATCTTTTTTTATACATGTGACAGATGTTCGTTCTCATGATGATTTGTTTGTGAGTGCAAATTACGAATTTGTGCTACAAAAGATATCAAAGATGTTACCCCTGATACCTGCCGGGTCTGTTAAAGTAAACAACTGTCAAACTATTTTGAGCCAATAAACAAGCAACAGCATCAGTGAGCAGACTGGTAGCTTCTGCTGGTGTCAACACCGGCTCAAATTTGATAGGAAATGTTTTCTAGAGGCAACGTCCACTTCTGAAAAGTGGAGCAAATATAGAAATGCCTTAAAGTTATTATACAGAAGTCTATGAGAAAATGACTCTACTTCTCTCTTGATTTATTCCCTCAGTAAACATTGTAAACATGAGTTTGTCTCAATCTCTAGTTTCAAGTCTTCTTCAATACAACATGATGTTCATTTAGTAAGTTATGGTCCATTTAGAGTCAAACTGACCATAAAGCAGGGGATGCTTTAGGGCGGGGCTACCTTTTGATGGACAGGTCGCTACAATGGTGTTCAGTTGTACGAAAATAAATTCTAAGGAGTCTTTTTATTTTTCACAGGAAGTAGATATTGTTTTAAGCTTTAGCAATAGCCAAAATTAGTAACACAGTTGATGTGAATTACAGATACATTTTGCTAACCAAGCTAGCTAGCAACAGCTAGCTTTAGCGTATTGTCTACCTCTACCTTACCCTGTTTCTCCAAAATGCCAAACTCAAGGCTTCAAAACCGTTGTCCACAAACTAACGGGTGACGTCATGGTGACTACATCCACTTCTCTATACAGTCTGTGGTTGGATTACTTCATGGCACAAAGCAGAGCCACTCAAATTACTTCCAAATTGTTTTCCCTGGTTAGAAAACTTTCTTTTATGTGTAATAACTGCATAATTTTATCTGGTTAGCTCACTTGGTTAATGTATAGTGTCTGATTGAATGTGGTCTTCTTGCTCTGGAAGAACAGTCCGTTTTCAACAGGATGTAACACGGTCTATAAGAAATGTGGTCTTTATTTTAAATCAAGCAACTCTGTGTATCAAATCTCAGTCTCGCATGCATTATTAAGTTTGGAATAATGTCTAAAATACAAAAAAAAAACAAGGTGACAATTCATATTGTAAATGCCTTATCATAATAAATCAATATGTACATTGCAATGACAGATTGTGCAGTATACAGACTTAACACATTCTATAATATGCTTACAGCAGGATGCAGTACAATAGAAATATTTCTTTACAAAGATACAATATTTTTCATTGAGCAGAGGATAAACAAAATGTACAGCATGTTCAAGAGGAGCGTATTTCTTTACAATGAGACTAATATAAATGTATATGACTTTTAATAGTTATGTCTTCTGTTACATTTGGTAACCAAGTTACAGTCAAAATATCTATCTGTCCAACATTCCATCTACCCATCCATCCATCCATGTATCCGTCTATGCATCATCCATTCACTTTCTAATTACTTATCAAAACAACCTCTGACTTGTTTTAAAAGACTGATCCCAGTTACTTACTGTAGTTTTCTCACAGAGTAACTCAGTATTACACTCTGACATGTATTCAGTCATCTTGTATTTATGTATACAGGTGAATATTCAGCCTTTTGATAACCTTTTTTTCTTCTTTCCATTTCCATCAAGAGACAGAGTAAATATAAATCAATCTTGCTGTGACGTGACTGCAGATACAGATTCCTCAGTGAACAGTCCACGGAAGTCAATCCGTCAGTAGAAATACCATATAATGACGAAAAGCCTCGGCGGGAGAATGGTGCCCCACAATACAGCAGTCATTCAGAAAATGGATCTCTACCCCAAAAATATGCAACATTATACTAACACTGACTTTTATTTACAATGACCAAAATGTCCTCTCCTTGAATGAACCCTCGGTGTACAGTGCTATTATACTCTCTGAGAAGGTGAAACCTATACAGCTGATGTTAGGAAACAGCCCAGGTGCTGTTTGCTCAAAAACATTTCCCTGAAAAATCACTTGCAACAAATAGCCTGTTCCCCGACTTTACTTTTGCTGCTTTCCAGCCACCTGACTTACTGCTGCGACGCTCACAAATTGCTAACAAATGCTAATATCTCGGTAACAAAAACACTGGTGTAAGAGCTTTCCACATGAACTTCAAAAGACTGGCATGAATCTGACGATGCTGTTGCTAAGCTGATCAAAACGACCCGGTGCTCAGATTCTACAATCAATCTGGTCTGAACACTGCTAGTGTGAGCCACTGGAAATGAGCTTGCTCATATCTAGCTTTCTGATTGCCTGGATAGCATCTTAACTGATTCATTGTACATGAAGAGTTTCCATGCACACAAATCAGAAACACAATGCCTGAATATGTCCTGCCTGTAGATACCGTAGCAGCTGGCATGCGGCGACTCAAAGAGTGTGACATGTTCTCAGAAAGCTTGCTAGTAAAAATCCTATTATGTAGAGATGAGTCCAAGTAGCATGACATGTCACAGAGATAAATCTGTTTGCTGAACGCCACCCGCCCATTCATCTAAAGAAGAGATGTGCTGCAGTAATGCTTCATTTCCATCAAAAGCCACTTGGCTTCTTCTGTCTGCTATTCACTGTGCATGTGTAATGAATAAACACATTATGATTGATTTCTCAAATGAATTCTCTGCTGGAAAATAACTTAGCGGTCATTAGATGATAAAGGATTTTCTCAATTGTTGCACCCCTGACTTAGTAAACCTTGGTTTTTTTAAAAAAATTTTATTAAAGCTGCACCAATCAATAAATTGTAAATGAACAATGAGTCAAAGGACTATGTGTAATGAAAAAGGGTTGGCTTGTAATGACAACTCCACAGATAATTGTCACTCAACTCTGTAGTTTGAATTTATATCTCCTCTTTTAGCTGCACTCACTATTTGTGAGTCCTCAGCCTTGTTTGTGGACACAGCAGGGAGCTGGTTTGGATAAACAAGCGACCCTACACGAGCTGCACAGTATCTTGCTCAGCAGCAGAAGGCGGACAGACACATTTAGCCACTAACTGGTTGGGACACAGAAAATATACCCAGATATATTTCTCAAAGGTTGGTGAAGGCCAAAGGCTAGAAGGAGAGTTGAGCTTTGTTTATACTCCGGACTTGTACACGGACAGCTGGGGGCGCCACGGAGCAGTTCTGTTCCTACTGTCCGCTTGGAGGACACGTTGCACACGTGGGCAGTAGATTGCTACGCTACCACCTTTAGCGTAGTAGCTGCATGGACAAGTCCGGACAAGTCCACAATGCGGACACCCTCTGATGACGAAATGCAGTGTTATATTCCTATTATGACCTATATTGTTGTTATGTTTGCTTTATATGAATATTCATATATGCATTATAGCAAATATAGTAAGTATTCTGTCAAGAGAAGCACATCTTGGACCCCCAGAAGCTGTTCCGTTCGCCCACTCCGCCAAAATTGACACAACCTGTGATTGTTCATTGATGCCCAGCATGAGAGGATCGCTAACCCATAAAATACATATTAAAAGCTTTTTGTCCAAAACAAAACATTGTATCTGTATTACACCTGTGAGGACATTATTCAAGTTATTTTCAGATAGATTAAACCATATGTAAAATACATTTTGTGTTTTTTAATAACAACTGGGTTATGAATTGAAACCTCTTGGAGCAATTTACACAGATAATGCACAGGTCTACAGGTTGTGAAAATGGGCACGTTGGGATAATGCATCAGATTTAATGTAATGATATCATGCGGGGGCTCTACCGGGGCCAAGAAAGGCCAGTAAGACAACCTGTAGGTTCCTCAGGAAGCAGCAGCTACTGTGAAGTGTCTGTAGTTTGAACCTGAAAAGTCCTGAAGCGGGGCAGCAGAGGCAGAACCTGGTCTCAAAGAGTTTTACTGCAGCAGAGCAGCAAAACAGAGCCCGTTGCCAAGGAATGCTCACAACCAGCACATGGAATTTATCCCTTTCCCCAAGGTCGTCCAAGTCAGAAAAGGGATCTGAGTTTTCCGGTATTCAGCACAACCACTCTGGAATTGCATTTTCTACAGTACATATTCTAAATTAATCTGACTTTGGATGTAAAGTTCAGTGTCCACATCCGTGCAGTCTTCAGTTCTCCACGGACCAATGAAAGCTGGGTTCCCTTGAATCAAATGTCTTCTATGGCTTTTCCCACTTTGGCAATCAACTTTAAGGTTCCAGCTTTTTCCAGAAGCTTCACTGAGAAGCTTCAACGTGTCAGTCATGAAAAACTACAGTTGAAAAACAATAGCAGGCCATATTTGTAGTCCTAATAAAGACCTACAAGTAGAAAGCTAAGAGTCATTGATATTAAAAGTCCAGTTTAGGAAATTTGTTGAAATTTGTTGAAAAACTATCTTTGTGATCCAACGAAAATGTTTGTAGTCCAACGTGAACTACAATAGTCAGCCATGTTTATCTGCTGTCCTGAGACACATCTCCCCACGTACTGGCTTCGTTGTTGTCCGAGTCAGAGAGTGCTGCCGTACACAGATCACTGAAGATATCTGGAGAAAAAAACAAGACGGACTCAAGTCAGCTCCAACTTTAAATACAACATGACATCTTATTATATAATATACAAATCAAGCATGGGGAAATGTGGACAAACTGTGGCATTCAAACACAGTGTCTAAGAGGGGGATGCACAGCCAGGACTGCAGTGCCAATAAAACACACCAAACAATGCAGCTTTAATAGGAGGGTAAAACAAGGAGACGTAATAGTGAGGCGTTCAATATCTGCAACAATGTCAGCCAGCAGAGTGCATAAAGAATTATAGGGAAGGTAGACATGGTTCAATCAACACAGACAGGTGAAGAGGGCCTTTTGGAAACGGGCCTCACTTAACCAAAATACTGAAGATGAACTGCTCGAGCGTGGAGTTCTGTCCTCCTCAAGTATGAGAAAAAACTCCAGCACAGAAGAAGAAAGGAATAAAAGGACGAGAAAAGAAGGGCAAGTGAGGAGAGGGATGGGATATTTGTTTTGAAGAGGGGCGGACAGAGCTCCGTAAAACAACAAGCAAGGCCATAACAAACACTTCAAGGACCGGCCCTCAAGCCGGCATGAAAGGGAGGAGATGGTGGAGAGATGGATGGAGGACAGAGGGGACATTGAAGCGAGAGAACAGAGACAAAGAGCACAGAGCTCAGGAGGGGCTGTCCTGTAGGAAAAAGCATATTTTGGGCCACAAAACCTTGAACTTAAGCATAGAAACACGCGAGCCTCCAGGATGATTTAAAGAGTACTCAACTGTAAATCCTGTTTTTTTCAGTTACTATATTAAATGTATCGTGAATTGATTATACAATCAATTGATTTTGGTTCTGGGGTCTTGGTTGCTCATCGCATCAGTAATTATTTGCCTACGGTATACAAAACAACCCAGCCGCTATAGAGAAAATGTTGGCACGGTACGTTTCTGCAAACTACGGATATACGTTGAATGTGGAATGTGGTTTCTGAACCAAAAATATTATTTCATAAATACGTTTCATATCAGCCTCATCATCTATCACGCTTGCACAAACACTTAATGCTACGTTGTGAAATGATTGGTTAGGTTTTTGCACCAAAACTTACAGGTTCGAAAAAACATCATGGTTTCTGTTAAAATAATAACGCGCCAACGCACCAACGCAACAACGCGCCAACGCAACAACGCGCCAACGCACCAACGCAACAACGACGTGACGCAACTAGCCTACAGTTACAGCGTAACTACCATAAATAAATAACAACCGACTTTCTTATGTAACTTTAGCTAACAAGCGCATTGTTAACAAAACAAAACAAAACTAAATTGTTTGGTGTTTGACTACCCTTATTGGACTTTCTTGCTCTTTATACTTGTTATTATACAATGTAACTGAATAAAAAACGCTCAATGTCCATTTTCCTGCCTGGATGCAAAAATGTCCACATAAAAAAAAAAAGCATCCACATTCTACGTATCCGTGGTTTGCGGAAACATACAAGGCCGACATTTTTTTAAGGCAACTGGGCTGCTATTTGACAATGACATGACAAAATATTTTTTTATATTTATATATTTTTTTTTTAAAGTGAGAAAACAAGACATTCTAATGACAATTAGTGTGTCAGACAGTCTACTGGAATAATAACTATTGGCCTCAAAATATACTTCTTTCCTTCTACGTCCTCTTCCAGCATCATAGTACAGAGCTCCTGAGAGCTCCTGAGGAGAGGGGAGCAGGGGCAATGTGCTGCAATCAGTGACATGCTCCGCTTATTCAACTCAACCAGAAAAAGCTCGTCCATCCCCCTCCGCTCCGTCCAACCTGAACCCAATCCAACAGTCCCTCTCTCCCAGAGCAGTGGCCCGCCCAAGCCCACCCAAGCCCACCAACCCAACTGCCATGTGAGAGATTGAGAGAGCAACTGACGGAGTTGGAGTGAAGGAGCGGAGGAAGGAGTAGGTGGGAGAGTGAGAGTGTTACAGCAAGGCTGCCAGTGGTTAGTCAGAAGTAGCAGTGGTACTTAATGAGTGACCTCCTTCAGATGCTGTCTGCAGTATACTGGATGGGACCAGCCCTGTCTCCTCTGTTAAAACGTTCTTCACTAGCCTAGGACATGAGACACAATGCAGGGCAGGGTCTTCACTCACTCACAGGACCAAAGTCAAAACAGTAACACTTTATAACTTTTTGTTTTAAATAACACAAATAAACTTATGACAACACAACTTCCATATAGTGCCAGCCTTGATATGACTGCTCTCTAGAAACAGCCTTTAAATAGAACATCTTGACAGTCTACAGAGAGGAGGAAGCTCTGCAGTAGACCGATGTGACAGACTAACACCTCAGCCTGAAACAGAGAATGCATTTCCTTCGGAGGTCTCAGGGTGAAACACAAGCTTATGTATTTCACACCTGTAGTCGGATTCATTTGGTCCGGTTCCTGTTCACACTGACTTTTTAAAAGGAACCCAGAGGAGTAAACATGATGTTGAACAGACGGACAGGTCACTCTTTGATTGGACAGTTTTGGCGTCTGTCATCCTGCAACATCAGGACCCACATGGAGAAATTAATCTCAGTCAGTCATTATTGGTATTATTAGACAGCAAATGGTAGACAGGAGGTAAACAGGAGAAACATGAAGTCAGATACAATTTAGCAGTTTAACAGTTAAATGGGGTAAAAATGAAAATGCTAAATAATTAAATAAATACATAAATACATCAATTTAATAACGAGTAATTCAGATTTAAATAATTCAACATTTTATATATTTATATATAACAACAACTAAAAGAGAAAGTTAAATGGAACAATAGATAAATATGGGAATTAATACGAAGGTAAAGAGATAAAGAATCAATTTATGTCACATAATATCAATTTTGCCTACATTTATTTATAATATTATATTTGATACAATGAATGGCATATCAATTTATGAGTCAAGTAATTCATTCATTATTTCTTTATGTATCTATATATCTATTTATATATTTTGAAAGGTGAAGCCGAAGCAGAAGTGCCTTAAAATTGCATTCTTTCTATTGGCCATCAGGGGGCGACTCCTGGAAAGTTAACTGTAACATTTTGGTCACCTTTAAATGTCTTATTCAGCGTTCACTTGTACTTAGCTCCACCCTCTAGTGTCACTTCCAGTTGCAAAAAAACAAGATGGCGACGGCCAAATTGGCGACCCTGAGGCTTTAAAATGGCAGTCTACAAACCGTATGCACCCTTATATACAGTCTATGACTGTGACTTGTGTTGACAGGGTGAGGTCAGACGTCCTAATGTGTTTACATATACCACACATTGCCAACATCAAGCCCACAGGGACAGCACGCTGTGGGTGTTGTGTGTGCGAAATGAACGCCTAAATCTGGAGAAGGTGCACCTCACTCTTGGGAGGGGTTAGTTACTGCTTGTTTAGGAAAAAGTGACTATCAGCATTGTAAATTCAATCTATACACACACAAAAAGTATGCACCTAAATCCACGAAGACATAAACCAGTGCATGAACACACAGCCATGCATGAGGATGTACAGGAAACACACCGCAGCATAGAGTCCACCAGTCACATCCTGTCAGCTTCTATACAGTTGCACATTAGCTTTGATCCAACAACAAAGCTCAAAGAAAAACGGGAGAATTTATGAATTCTTCATATTCCTCAAGTGAGGACGGGAGACGAGTGTGAGTGAGGGAGACCTTTTAGCGGAGAAAACCCATAGAGGCAGACAACAGGAGCCGGTTTTAAGGGCTGAAATATGTATGAGCTGATGAAAAATGAGCATATTCAAAGCAAGTCGAGCTTTTATCTTAAAGAGTATTAGGCACTTCCAAATGCAGGCAGCTTGCGTTAGATAAAAACCCTTTCAGCCGTGGATTCCAGAGGCTGTTTCTCCATGAAGGCAGGAGGCTCTGTGTTTCTGGAGAAGAGGATGGATGTTGGTGGTTTGGTGAACGAAACACAAATCTATTATTCATCTCTAGTATTTTGTTTTCAGTCGCCCCCTTCCCCCTTGATTGTAGAATATAAGTCAGACGTTTTGTTGTACCTCCCACTGCTCCGCGATGGTAATGTTATAGTGAATGAAATTTTAATTCCAAACGAGCCACACTGAGCCTTTAATCCTTGTAGAGAGAACAGGGCAGCAGAGGAGCAGCTGTTGCACCAGTCTCATTTCCTTTCTCTGGGCCCGGCTGATTAATGCAGACCAAACTCAAGATAGACTTTTAACATGGGCAGCCATGGTATGGGTAATGATTACAGATAGCAATGGAAAAAAGGCTTTGCTTATGCAAAACTACATCATATCATCAACACTAATGCTGCCTTCGTGAAGCCCGATGTTTGATTCCTCTCGATACTCAACTCAATATTCGAGGCTTATGGTGTTGTTGTATATATTATAAGGTCCATCCATCTTTTCTCTGTGTCTGTTAGTGTACCGTGGGGCGAGGTTAAAGGGTGCATGGATAAAGCACGTGTCACTGGCCTGTAAACCTAAATACAAGCCGGCATACAAGAACTTTATGAAAAATATTTGAAAAAGCTCAGAATACCTCTGATCAAAGAATAAGCAAAGCTTCAGAATCTGAGAATACTTTGTATGCCAACTCTCTGGGCTTTTATACTACTGGTGCTAAAAAACATTTCAGTCGGGACCAAAAAAGTATTCAAAAGAAGGATCCCTGAAAAATAAAGCTACAAGATCCGGTACAGGTACACACACCGACTGTATTCAACCCATTTCACCCATTTGTTTTTGGATTACAGTTTTGAAGTTTGGCATTTTGTCAGTTGCCATCTGGAGCTCAGTACAACTGAACACTGAAGAATTACAATAATCTTTGGTGACCAAAATGTTACAATTAACCTTCATGAAGTGAGAACAAACTGTGAAAGGGTTAAAATTTTAAGACAAAACACGACAAATCCCAGACAACGCCGTGGTAGCGAGCTGTCAATCACAAGGTAGCCCCGCCCTGGTCTGTTTGACTCTAAATGGACCATAATTTACTAAATGAACATCATGCTGTATTGAAGAAGACTTGAAACTAGAGATTGAGACATAAACTCATGTTTACAATGTTTACTGAGGGAATAAATCAAGAGAGAAGTAGAGTCATTTTCTATAGACTTCTATACAATCTGACATCTTTTTACAACAGGTGGAGTCGCCCCCTGATGGCCAGTACAGAGAAAGCAGCTTTTAGACACTCTGTATCCAGTTTGCCTTATGAATACATAAAGCTTCAAACTGAAAAGTACTTTTGACAGGCACATAATGGATGCATAAAGAAGCTTTTGATCCAACATAAAGGCATAAATTATTTCCCCCAGGATGGCTGGGAACAAAGTATGCCTAGGATGTATCAGAACTGCAATAGAATATTTGAATATAAGCACATTGACCATCTTATTAGGGAATCAGTTACTCATAACAGCAAATATAGAGCTAATCTATTGAGAACCAACGCACAGACAGAGTGAAGAGAAAAACAGAAACATGTACTGAGACCTAAATCAAGAGTCCTGTGATAAATATCACCACTGTGTTAGAGGTGTTGATTTAAATCTATGGTCATTTTTGTGGCAGTATCCAGTGATTAAGTGGTTATTCTGGATTGATAAGGTGTGTCCTTTGTATATATACAGTACGGAAGGTAAACAGAATATCTCTCCTCCTCCTCCTCCTCCAGGAGCAGAGCTTCTCCTCGCTGCTCCGCCCCTCCCCACTAGGAGCCGACACCAACACCACACTGCCGGAGACCGAGGCCGGATTGCAGCGAAGGGAGGCACAGGAGAACCAGAAGCAGGGTGTGAGACCCTGCTGCAGTAGCATGAGAGGCTTTTGATAGGGACTCTGGTGCTTTAAAACACTACTGCTTTCCTTAAAGCAGCTTTAAGAGTCCTATTTTACTTAACAGTGGGAAGCAAAGTTATCTGGCCAACTGCTGTTAATTAGAAACAAATGAGCTGGTTGGAGCCAAAATAACCAAAGTTTTGGCACTGCTCACTGCTCATGCATCACAATCAGCCACTCAACAGAAAAGAACAGAAACACTTTGCTTCATTTGCCAATAGAGGTTTTTTATTTTTCCAATGGAAGTTTTTAAAAATAGTGCAACACTGGAGATCAAGAAAGGGAACTTTATCCAATCACTCAAAGAAGAGTGAGAGAGACAGAGAGGGAGACAGGGAGACAGAGGAAGACAGAGAGAGAGAGAGAGAGAGAGAGAGAGAGAGAGAGAGAGAGAGAGACAAAGAGGCAGAGAGGGAGACAGAGAGATAGAGAGGATGACAGAGAGAGAGAGAGAGAGAGACAAAGAGGCAGAGAGGGAGACAGAGGAAGACAGAGAGAGAGAGAGAGAGAGAGAGAGAGAGAGAGAGAGAGAGAGAGGGAGAGAGGGAGAGAGAGAGAGAGAGAGAGAGAGAGAGAGGCAGGGGAGACAGAGGGAGACAGAGTCAGAGAGGAAGACAGAGAGAGAGAGAGGTAGAGACAGAGAGACAGAGGGAGACAGAGAGGGAGACAGAGAGAGAGGGAGACAGAGAGGTAATGTGCTGGCGTTGGAGAGAGTGATGTAACTGCTTCAGTTCCCTGTCAGAGAGCGGTGGCAACATTCTCAACACTTAAACTGACATTGTTTTCTTTAGGTGCTCTAAAACACCTTTTTCTGCTGCTCCTGTCCACAGCCGCTTTACCTCACAGTCAGGCAGCGCTTTCCAACGGGGTTCAAGTTTCTAAGTTCAGGTTGCTTAAAATGCCCAGGGGGTTGGGGTCTCTTCACTTAATACATGTGAAGCTCAGTGGGACAATGTGATGGAAGCTACATCTTTGTCCTGAGTTGAGCCTCACAGACTTCTCCAACTGTAAACCTCTCTCAACCAGCTTGACCAATCAAATGCTTTAGATTATAAATTAGGTTCGGGTCATGGCTGGATTCAGAAATAAGCAAGATTTAACAGTAAAAAACTGTAAAGCATTGGATATTTCACCTGGATTTACCCGTCCTATTGAACTGAGTCTAAAGTACTTTCACCTTGACTTAGTTTTGGGCCTGATATTGAAGTGGAAAAGTGTCTGAAACAGCATGAGACAAAAATGAAAAATACCTTACATATGGGTGAAAACCATAAAAACATAATTACAGGTAAGTCATCATTGCAGGAGTAAAGTGAAGACAAAACAGACAAAGACAGCACAACTCTTTGTTCTGTGATGCTTCATCATGACTCAAATAGCAGTCCTCCAGAGGAACAGAAGGACTGCAGCTGCTTTTCACAGGAAAATCGTCATGTTTTTCTCAACATTTGCTATGAATAAACTTGAGGGGGACTTGATCAGTCACCTCCACATCTGATTTAGAAGTGAATTAGTATGCACATCTTACAATTCACAGATTCACCTGACAAAGAGAACATAATCTGTGTTCTGTCAGTGTTGAAGTGAGTATCATCCTGCAACACTGGGAGATATTCTGACATTGAAAAATCCACCTTGAATTAGGCATACCATTCTGGATCTAATCACAACTAATCACAGTTGTGTCATTTCTCCACAGAGTAGGGACAGACAATCAGAGGATTAGGAAAAAGTAATGCTGAGGGTGTCTTAAAGCCTCAATGTCACAATTTGCTCTGGCGTTGCTACCGTTTGCAAATTGAAATTAAAGCTTGGTAGAAATGTGTTGGTACGGCTTCCTTTTAGTGCCAAATGATGCACGAATAAAAGGACACAATGATGCAATGTTTCAATGAGCGGATGGCTGGATGCTCCGTGCATACTAAATGACGGAGCGGCAGGTAGCACACAGAGCTATTAGGGTCATTTGAGCTTCTGGTGAAACATTGAAGCCAAAATGGCCCATTGAGCTGTCCCGTAGCAGGAAATGACCATAACACAGCTGCAGGTGGTTGATAGGGCGGTTCGTGAATGCAAATGAGTCAGCTACTACTTCACCAGATGCCGACTTCTAAAACTTCAGCTCACCTCCCACGACAACTGGTTGGAAACACATTTCCTCACGTTGATCTCGGGGATTTTGTGCCAGAGCACTTCTGAAATTCAGCACAGTTACAATTACAACCCACCTGCTGGGATTTTGAATTAAACAAACGACTGTTTTTCTCTGAGTGATAGATCAGTATGCAGTGTTTTGCTTGGTGATATACTCTATATTTTAACCTCAGTTTTAAAGTCGCAATCCATCATTTTGTACCAATTCGCGCCCTCAAATGAACTGTAAGCTGTCTCGAGTTTAAAACACGGCAGCTGGCTGAAACACAGGCTCTAACTGTCCACAGATGGTCACTAGTAGTGATGGCTGTCTCAGTCAGCGGTGCAGGTTTGGATCTTTACAAAAATGACCTGTAAGCGTTTTTAAAATTATTTTAATAGATTCAATTTGTGAGGATGTAGAGGCAGTTGTATCCACCCATCCAACTGTAGCTCCATCAGTAGAACCCTCAGATAGCAGCGACGCTCAGCACTGCAAAGAAGGAACTCACATCCTCAACTGTGGACTGATGGTGAACATT